>BQMF02000117.1:600000-979261 GCA_027922465.2 Turritopsis dohrnii | reverse complement strand
AATATCAAGAGTTTGTTGAATAATGGCTTTTTCTGATGCTAAATCTTTACATATATCCGTACGAGTTGACGGGAAGACGAGAATGGACCTTTTTTTGGACGCGAAGACGGGAAAATTGCAATTTATTTGACGGGAGACGGGAAAACGAGGGTCTGGCGGGAACCGGAAAAATCCCTTTTTTGCGACCGGGATGTCGAAAAATGACGGGATTTCGGGAAATTCATGTCTACACTATGCCTTACGAACATGAAAAAACATTTAGTTAAAGATAATGAACTGTTATAAGTAGAGCTGTAGGATGCACTGTGCTGATGTCAGCAGTGGGAATCTCTCTTTAGAACAATAGAAAATAGGTCTGGAACGAGCGACAAATCAAAATCAAAATCAAAATGGCGAATAATCGTGGTAAACATATAAAGTTCGCAATCGGGTATGGTAAAGAAGCGGAGGATTTACTTCAAAAGTTCAAAGTTTTAAGGCAAAATTTCGACACGAACTTCAGTTGTTTTGAGTGGCTGTTGTCTTGTGCATCTCAAAATGATTTTCCCAGAAAAGTCTGCTCGATTGTCGATGTAGGTTTACTTACGTTCAATGAGGGAACTACTCCTGCTGCTCCTGTCTTCTCTTTCTTCTTCATCATCAACTTCAACTCCAGAAATATCGTATAATGACAAATTGATTGCTACCTTCAAATCAGGGAGATATTTAATTTTCTTTTAAATAAAGCTGTTTTTTTCTTTATTTTTATATGGTTGATTTAAAATCAGTTATAAATATGATATAAAACGTTTTCAATCACTTCAGTAAAACAAGTGTGTGACTACCAGACGATCTGTCACTTTATCACCGGTAATATACTTACCTCAAAATAAAGTCTGGGACAGGAGTCGAACCTGCTGCACTTGTTTTAGTAAGGTGAACTAATTTATGAACTGATTTATGGTAGACTTCATAGCAATGAAAAAATAACTGTTCTAATAACCTTGTAACACATAATACACATAATAAAAGTAAACTTCTGAAATTTACCTCTTCCTGTTGATTCTGGCACTTTTCTGGCTTACAAGTACATACGAAGCGACGGAATTTCCACCCAGATTTTTTGCATGCACATCGTCGTTTACATGTTCCGGTGCATTTGCAACTTGGGTTGTCAGGATTGGTCTGGAGACACAATCCAGCAGCTGCAGCATTTAATTCCAATGTTATTTCATTGTCAAGAAATATCCCAACACTGTCATTTAAAATTTCTTCAAGATCATCACCAGGACTTTAAGGAAAAATTAAACACAAAAATGAATATTATTTGCACACATGCATTTTTTTGTTCCCGACTTATATAATATGTTTATAATTATATTACATGTTTGATGTGTTAATGTTTTTGAACATTATATAACATGTATATGAACCTGATTATTGCTTTTGTCTGTGTAGTCTGGTGAAAACTAACTAGCTTCCTCAGTTGGGAAAAAGAAACGAAAAAAAAACCCGTCAACGTTACCTATTTTTCGTCTTCCTCTTTGAATGGGATGGTATTTCACTATTATAAAGGTTACTGTTTCGCTGTTGTTGAAAAACAAATCACCATTTTGAATTGCATTTATGTCGATCGTCTCTAAGTCGTCGTACGAGGGAATATTAAACTTATTGGTGGCCATATTTTAAAAACAAATAGAATGAAAAAGAATACTAGCAAAGATACTTGTAGCAAAAATTCACAGCAGCGACTGCACGACATAGAACCACGGTTACATCATCTTACTTAAGGCATGGTTCTTGAGTGGGGATTCCTGTACAAAAACTGCTGAGTCATCTTTTCGTGCGACTCTTATCATCGCACATTATCTTTAATGTTTTTTCTTTTGCGCCTTGAATATAATCGGTATAGCGTATTGGTAAAGTGAACCAGAAATGTTCATTGATTTAAAAACTGAAACAGTGGTATAGTCAGTAAAACGCACTTATTAGAAACTTTGTATACCATTGTATACCATTGACGTATACTATGTATTTTAAGCTTTAGTTAACTTGGCTGTTTGAAAAAATGGTTGTTCTGTTTGTTTTGATGATGTTTGTCCATACGAGCCTCGTTTCGAAACCGAGTTACATCATTGAATTCGGGAAAGGCGTATTAAAGTGGATTGATTATACAAGCTTGGTTCCTACTGACAACACAGTAATGGAAAATCCCATTATGACTGACTATAAACAAATACGTCATTATTTGCCCATTTATATGTCCATATATGTCCATATCTGCATAATAACTGACATCTCATACGTGGCCATAGAGCCATGCAAAGTTTGCAGAAAATTGTTATAGCATAGATATACTGATGACGTCATAAATCACATTTGAAATACCGTTGCAATAATCAAGTTTCGAATCTTAAAACCTTTGTAGTAATCATTGCCTAAAGTGAAATGTTGAAGTGGAACACATACTGCTCGAGAAAACACCAATGGAGTAAAATGATAACCGGAAATTTAAGTGACAAATAAATCAAGCTTCAAGGACGTTACAAGAAGCTTGCATTACCATTGGAACAATGGTCTGCTACAGTGTGCCTCTATGATTAACTTATAATTAAAGATGGTTCTTTTTTTGCTGAAAAAGAATCTTTTATTTTTGTTATATGTATTTCAGGTTATGTGAACCATACATCGTTCAAAATTCATTTAGATGTAACCCAAAACTTGTTTCTGTATCACTTTTTGGATAAGCGTGCATTTTCTAATTCTTTCATCAATGCTGATGTTTAGGGGCTGTTTACACGGAAGCCCGTTTGCAGGGCTAGCCCTTCAAATTTTTTTTGTTTGTTTGAAGCGGGTTGCCCTGCAAACGGGCTGACCTCTTTTTCATGCAAATCAAGCGGGAACATTTAAGCGTGAGAAAGAAAGATTAGCGAATTTTAATCCGATCAAAATCTGTGTATTTGTAACGAGGCTAGCCTGGCTCGCCTGTGAACTTTTTCGGATATTGTACCCAAGATACCGACAAGCGCGCCAGCCCTCCTGTCCTTACAAACAAAAATTCTAAATTCCTTTTAAATTACCACAAGGCGAGATCTCGGTTAAAAGGCTAGCCCTGCAAACGGGCAGGCTCGGCTTCCATATAAACAGCCCCTTGATAGCTCCGTTGGAAGGCCGTAACTATAGATCTTACTCATAAAATATAAATAAAATATAGGGCTCTTCCCCAGCGAGTTGTAATGGAGCTTTTGCGTCGTTAAATGTCTTCAATGAACATCAGATTTTAGTACATTTGTTTCCTCCTTTATTAAACTTAAATGAGGTTTACCTACGCTCTGGCAGAACAATTTTTAAGCAGTATGTATGTAATCCAAAGAGATTACATACACAATTACAAGATTAAGTGCATCGAAAGTACAGCTGATAATAATGCTAAGAAATCTTTTATTTTGAACTTTATAATGTTTACGATAAACTGCTTACACAAATGTTTTTCTCAGAGAAATGTCTCAGCATAACCAAAGCATTTCTAACCAAGAGAAAACATATGAATCCTTTGGCAAGTTTTTAGGTCTAACATTGTATGGTAACTTGTGTTGAGTGAGGCTTTAGGTATAATAAAAATGCAAAACATTTTTCTCATCTATTATAGAACACTATTTTTCAGAATTCAAAAAAATAGAATCTGTTTGACTGTAAGTTTAGACTACAGAAAATATAAACAATCGTTAATTATCCATATTCTCTGCCACTCTGTCCCGCCACTGCTAACTTTAACAGGAATTAGATATGCTACACAAAACGGAATAACTAAACCTAATGTATAGATTGCGTAATACTTTTATCTTTAAGTAACGTCTCTTTTATGTTCATTTCAATTTTAACGTGTTGGATATTCAGACATAGCCTTGGTGATAAACTAAGTATCTAGTTACTAAGCCAGTTATAAAAGTGAACATCACATGAGTTATTACTCATGCCCACTGCAATTAAGCAGCAAAATAAAAGGTTTCTTAAAAATGGGAATTAAGGATAATTAATTAAGGATTACAGACATTTGAAAAAAATTAACAAGGCAAATTTAATCCACCGTAGTATACCACTCAAACAAGGAGGTGTTTGTTTCAGTACTGAGAAAAGGTTATTCTCCTGCACAGTTAGCAGTTGTGTTTTCCCCAATTGATTTTAAGTATAAATACCCTTGTGCCCAACTCTTACAAATATCAAGCGATGTCATTTGAGTTTAGAGAAGTAGCTCGACCACAGATCAAAAACAGATCACAAAATGTTTCAATCCACCAACGATGATATCGCAACTAACTGTAAGTTTAAAAAATAAGCAATTAATTATATATGCTTTGAAGGAATGAAAACTGGCATGAATAACGTGTTTTGCTTTTTAAGCAGCGGCTTTAGCCAGCTGTCTATTGGAATAGGGTTTCGTCGTCGTTATCATTATAATTATTAGCATTCACACATGCAATCCGCCTTTCGCAGTTTTCTGATCATATGGTAATTAAGGAGTAAAAATAATAAAAGCATGTCTGTCAACATTTTAGCTAATATTTTTGTAATGTCAATGTATGCATGGAATTATATTTTTACTAGCAATTGGCAAACACCATGGGAAAAGCTTTAAGTCATTCCCTCGATATTCGTTGTGGTACTTCTTGCTGGACTTGCTTGAAAAGAATGATTCTAGTCACCTCGTCATGTGGACTAACAAGGAGAACTTGGAATTTCGTTTGGTGAACCCAAAAGAGTTGTCCGATCTGTGGGGTCAACTCAACGGAAAGGGCAACATGACCTATGCGAAATTATCACGAGCTCTAAGATATTACTACGGCAAAGGAGTCCTGGAGAAGGTAAGCAACATTTCAGAAGATGGAGGACGTCAGAACAGTGGATATTTTTAAGTTTAAAGCTGGGTGCTCATAAGTAAATTTGGAGCACAAGTTTAGATAAGTTGAGATAAGGTAAAGCTGGAAAAAGAGGCTTTTAAGTAAATTGTGTTTCGGCTGAACGTAGGTTTTTCAGTTTATTTCGATATTTCGTGTTTTACAAGTAGTCATCTAGGGTAAGACAATGTTTGTAGTTACTTTAATAACTTTTGAGGGATAACTTCGATGCAATTACCTGCAACGAACATTTCTTCAATAATGCATCTACCGAAAATACTAAATCACCGAAAGTCATAATAATAGACAGAAGATTAAGGTGCATTAGTGTTTTTGTTAAGTTAAGTTTATGAGTGAGGACATCATTATACACGATTTTTTTTTATAAGCAACATGTGCGATGGAGAGCCAAAATAAAAAACAACACAGGGGGGTTTAGAACCCAAGTATGTTTCTGTTGAAAAGTTATTTTGATTTGTATACCTGTTCTTTTAGAAGGCCTTGCTTTTCCTGTCGACGAACTTGATTCATTTCTTTCTCGTTCTTGAGAAGGGTTTGAATTTCCTTTTTGTCCACCATCACCTTTTCTCTCATCTTTGCTCGCCTCTGGCCTTTCTTTAGACTTGTTGCCTATACATAAAAAATAAATTGTAATTTTGAAATGCCTCTTTCTACTGTATCTTGATGAAACAAAATAAAGACGAAAATATTAGCGTGCACGTGCCATACCTTTTTTCTGCTTGTTCATCTTTGTGACGTTACCGAAGCTTCCTGTCAATCTTGCTGAAGAATGATGTTGAAAGTGTGTGGGCCACATTTTTGATTTTTGGTCAATTGTATTATTAACCAATTATAGCTCGACTTTACATTACCCCAACGAAGAAAATTGAAAGTATTTGAACATGATTTATTTGAGTAGACCAATCACAATTTCCCCAGGAAAGAAAAAAAATAGGCATGATCAATTCAATATTTTAATTAGCGACCAATCAAATAACTTTAAAATTTGAAGAAAGGATGATATGAACGTGACACACAGCACGCCATTCCCTTCACACGTGAAGAAGATCTATTTTCTAAAGCGGGAAATACACTATGAGTTTTGACGCATGTGTCAAGACTCATAGTGTATTTTAAGAAAACTTGTGAGTTTTTCGGTGTTGTGTCGAAACTCGTGTGTCAAAAACTCATAGTGTATTTCCCGCTTAACAAACCCTGTCACATATTGCCTGTGATTCTTTGTTTTTTAATGACAATGCTGTGTATCAGGGTAAGTTTCCCGATTTTCTCAACGTGACTTAGCGACAATAATCGTGAATTTTAATTTCGACGAAAACCGACCGCAACACAATGCATTTGTACAAGAACTTTTATACGTAATATTGGCTGAATCTCAGTGTTCTCCGTTGCACGACATTCTTTTTTAAAATTTTTGTAAAACTACAGCATTTGGTCGAATTTTATAGTATACTTTACACAACGCAAGTAGTTAGCCTAAATGCTCAAAACGCCTCCTAAGGGGCTGTTTATATGAGAGGCGGGACGGGACGTTTGCCGGGACGGGACGAAAAACGGGATCCCGCGCCTCCATTGAAGTTTTCATAAAAAATCTCGTGTTTATATGAAAAAAACTATCCCGGGACAAAAACGTCCCGTCCCGGTTAGGCGAGATCTCGCTTTGTCAAACCGGGATACCGCTTGAAGCGGGACGTTTTTCATCATATAAACACACCGTCCCGGGACGTTTTATAATGTTTTAAATGCGATTGCTGTCTCGTCCCCCGGCAAAGCTTCCGCTAAATGTTTTCTCATGTAAAGGCGGGATAAAGCCATCCCATTTTTCGTCCCGTCCCGGCAAACGTCCCGTCCCGCCTCTCATGTAAACAGCCCCTAAGTCCTAAGTCATAACTAAGCCTAATTTACACTTGCCAATTTAATTCAAATCTACATTGATAACAGTATAACTTTAGGTCTAGAGGAAGGGTAATAAAGTTTTCCGCGGAATTTCACATGAACAGGTTTAGATCTATTTGTTTTGTGTATTGCGAGCGGAAATGCTGCTACCGTTTTGTGCCATATGGCTCTTGTTTATTATATGACAAACAAGATGTTTTTCTGACAATAAGTACTTGCATATGCTATAACAAGAGTGTTAGAATAAAAGCAGTAAAGAAATCAGGACATATTTATCATATGAAACAGAAATAAGAGGCCAAATTGCAAGTAATAACCCTTTACTCTGTAACAGATTAAACTGGCATATAAATTAACACCAGAATGCTATATGGCTCTTGAAATAAAACTACTAATGATATGATAATTTTCTTAAAAGGGATGATGTAGAAAAACACGCGTTTGTTTGAAAAAGAATGTAGAAATAACTACATGAAAGCAAACATGAAGTCGAACAAATAACTCCCTTTTTCGAACTAGATATTTGATAGCCTCAATGCACAGAGACAGTGTATTAGTTAACAAACATGAAAGGTAATAATAAAGTTTGAACTTGTAACGAAGAAATAAAATGGATGACGTAGAACCTATTGGAAATAGAATATTGTAAGGGAGGATCGTCAAACTCATGTGACGCAAAAAACAAAAACGTCAAATTCAATCCGATTAATTAAATTAATTAGGACTGGAAATAAAAATCATTATTTTGATTCATATTATCCGGCATTATAAGCGTTCACAACAAGTGTTTATACAGTGTGTCAAACTTTGAATGTAAATAACTTTTTATTTGTTGTTGTAATTTAGCTTTATTTTTATATCACTCGATTTGAAATTTTCTTAAAAAGGCAGAGAAGAAGTATCAATTTTTATTAACGATTTGCACTATTAACTTTATAAAAGTTCATTAACACTATACTAATGACGAAGCTTGATTACATCGCTCTTATTGTTTTACAGCGCTAAGTCCATACAAATGCTTTATTAATTTTATCTTTGCACTGAGATCGATTAAAAAATATCGACATGGATATTTAAAAAAAGCCATTTCGTGAGCATTTAAACGATTAAAGTTGCTTTGCTTGAAAATTATTGCACAAATAACTGTTATTGTTTAAATAAATCATTTCTTTTCATTCACCAGTTAATGGACTTTTATAAAGTTAATAGTGCGAATCCTTGACAAAAATTGATTTTTCTTCTTCCCTGACTATTTCCACATTTCGAAACTTTAATGTTTGAAAGGGTTACAAAATTTCCTATCGAGTGGTATAAAAATCAAGTTTTATTACAACAAGAAATAAAAAGTTATTGTCATTCAAAGTTTGATGACTTTTTTTTGAAGACACACTGTATCTAAACCCGGTAACGTACTATTTTTAAAGGCCGGTTCCCACTGGACGACGAATTTGGTTGCTAAAGCGATGAAAATTTCATCGCCCAAAATCCGTCGAGTATGTGTTCTCACATACATACCATCGCTTTCAGTAAGAAATCTAAAAAATAGATTTGATCAATGCTAACCAATAACTGATCAATAATTGAACGAAACATTGTTATTGACCAATTTAAAGAATGCCTTTCTCCTCAAGTTTTGTTTTGCTTTGTTCTTGATTGACGCTTTAAACATTTTTCTTCAGGTACTGAACAAGCCTTTCCACTATCGCTTCGTAAAATCAGCAAGAACAAAGTTTGCGATGGAGAAAAAATTTGAAACAAATTACCAGAAATCGGAAGAGTCAGAAAGTGAGAACGGGAAAAGTTGTGATCCAGCGTTGGAAAGATTGACCGGTTTGATTAACGAGATACAATGTAGTGTGCCTAGCTTTGCTGATTCTTGTAAACATCAGAATGACGAAATTTTACATATTCTATATAACAACACCACAAACAGTTTTCATGCAAATCATCTCCTTGAGAACCAAGTAGCAAATACTGAATGGTTCACACCAGCAGTAAATGATGGAATGCAATTAATGGAGTCGCTATCCGGTGATGAAAACCTTTTTCTGTTTGAAGGTGTTACAGATTCTCAGACAACATCTTTGCTTGAACAAACTGTTCCTACAATTGATGACCTTCCAGAAATTCCTAATCTGAATGAGTTTGTCTCTATTCATGAAATTAGTACATATATGGTGGAAAATCCCCTGCTTTGTAAGGTCAAACAGCCACAAGCATAAGAAATATGTCAAAAAAGAACTTAGAATGTAGAAGCACAGATTTCACTGAAGAGCAACAGGATTTTCTTGACTTACTAATGGAGTTTTCTTAACGTGACATTTTCCTACTGCATTTTGTTTTTAGTCCACGACATTAATTTTGTTATATTGTATAATATTCACGGTTATTTTTGGAAATTTTAAAGGTTTCGGTAAATCTGTCTCTTGAAAATTTAAAATTTAAAATGAGAGGTTTCAAATAATATTTAGTTAAGGCTATTTGCCTTATAAGTCTGATTCACGCTTATTCAGTAAAACAGAAAGACGTTGAATCTGAATGAAGATGCAAATTGCCCACAAGTTGTTTTCAGTATGAAAAAATAGTAATAATAAACTGAACATAACCGAACAAAATGAAAATTGCTTGTGGTATTTGCGGTGGATTTGATGTGGGTCATTGATTGATTGATTGATTGATTTAAATAATATTCATACAGAGGATTAGAAGCCAGTTAAAAATTAAACTGCTATCTTGCTCCTGTCGATACAAAATAAAAATGTAATAAGCTAGAAAACATTTGCATTTGGGAAAAGTGTTAAAATGCTAGGATAACATGTAAAGTAAAATAGAAATGGTCATTAGCTCAAAGCTTGTAGATGTAAAATTAGATTCGAAATTTGTCTTTATAAACTTTGCAGTTTAAAAATTATTTCTGCTTATCTGTTCAATCGTTATAAATAACGGGCCGTATAATATGACCAGTTCTGATTTATTCAAAGTTCTTACTTCTGCAGTTGTAGTTTTGTGCGACTGACGTGAAAAAGGCTGTAGTGAAACGAGTGATGCAGGTGCAGGAGGTAAAGTTGGATGTGTGTTATGCTGTTGTATATGTGTATTCCCTATGTGTATGTGCTTCTACTGATTGTAACAACGATGGCAACAATACATCCTTCGGTGCTGGTGTTTGAGGTAAGATGCGTCTCGTTTTTGTTGTTTTGTTGTTTGTTTTGTTGCGTGGCGCTGCCTTTCTGTTTGTCGGTGCTTTGCTGTATATGTTGTTGTGACAAAATAACAGTTGTTAGGGTGTTAATGTGTTTTGAAAGTCCTTTGTAGGGGATTGTATTATAGTTGTTAGGACTGCTGTTGGTGTTGGGGTGAATGTTGATTTGTGTGAAGGTGGATTGTAAATGCCTGGATGATGATATCTGTGTATTCTTGGATGTATCCATACTTGTCTATAAGTAAAAAGGAATTACATTATTTATTTTACATTTATGACGTGTTTGTAAAGCGTTCATTAGTCCTCAATAATGTTGCCGTCTTGCATGCTTCTTGTTCTTATTATAATGTTTATATAGTTGCTTATTCCATAGTAATAGTAACGTTGTGCGCTTTTTTGTGGTATAGTTGTTGCATATCCGTTAGATTTGATAATAGCGAACTTATTTTTATCGTACGCATATGAACCAACATAAAAGCTTCATCATCTTACTTCTTGTGTGTCTTAGAAGGTCATTTGTATATGTTGGGGCCAGAAGTGAAATGGAATAAAAGGGTCACCATTGAAGTTGAAAATCATCCAAAATAAAGGATTAAACTACAGACTAAGAAGAAAGAAGTACCTGAATGAAAGATGATTTCTTTTCACAAATCTCCACAACCATCCACGGCCTGCAACAAAAGAATCTTTCAATGCTTCATTTTCTCCACACGTCTCTGCAAATTTGAACATAATAAACTTATGAGAAACACAAAGCATACTACTACGCGTTTCTATTTTTTTTTCTTTATAGTATTATTTTTTCATAATACATCAACTTTTTTCCGTACATTAAGACTTATACGCAATAATAATGTGCGTGGCAATATCGGCACACGGTTTATTTAAAAAAAAGGAAATTACTTCTCAATTGACGTCAGGATATCCGTCAATTTTCGAATGTTCATTTTTGCTTCTCAGGGCACACTTCAGCTTTTAGCCCGTTTTACTGAATGGTTTCCAGATGGGACATTCAAGTTATGCCCAGAACTTTTTTTCAAATATAGCTGCTTGATTCATGAATTGATTAGCAATAAAGTGATACCATATGTATTCGGACTTTCACCGGCGAAGACTGAACTTACATACACCCAATTTTTTACTGTGGGATGTAAATCTGTAATACCGTAATGCTTCGATTAAACGCTCCCCTCGAGTAGAAGCCCCCCCTTTTCAGGAGATTTTTAAATAAACGCCCCCCTCTATTAGACGCCCCCCTCGAATAGACGCCCCTCTCTAGAGAGGGGCGTCTATTAGAGACACACTAAGGCATGTAGAACTACTACATTGCATTGTTTCAGCTTCAATGAGCTTTGCTTCAAGCCCAAATGGAAAATTGAATTGACGGGAGCTTACATGAAAATCCCTTTGATATAGCGGGGACGAGGTTGTGATTGCTGCTGCCCCCGAACTTAACATGATCGAGGAAGATGATATTGACGATGATCTTGAAGTTTAATTTTGTATATTTTTATATTTTGTATATTTTTTTATTTAATTTATATTTACGAAAAAGAAGAGTTTCACAAAAATTCAATAGACGCCCCCTCTTTTAAACGCCCCCCTCGAATAGACGCCCCCCTAAAAATTCAAAAAATTTAATAAACGCCCGGGCGTCTAATTGAAGCATTACGGTAAGTATACACCTTTCCCGTAATTGATTGCGCAATACTTTTTACCATACTCCGCCTCGTTTTCGCAAAGGTTGATATGGTAACAGAATGGCACGGAACTCATTTCAGTAATGAGCAATTAGTGTAATGATTGTGACAGTGTTAATGATTGAGCACGAGAGATTCGGTTGTCATGGTATAGCATATTGAAAACGAGGTAGAGCATGATAAAAATATTGCGCAATCAATTACGGGAAAGGTGTATTGGCCCAACCGGGATTTTATTGAATTTCAAGAAATCAGCAATAAACTAAGTTGTCATGGCTGGATTGAAAAACAGATTATGAAGAATTGACCTTATGTCCACGAATGGTGGACGAATGGTAGCAACACTTTGTCGCTCAGAATCTCCGATATTCACCATTAGGAATTCGTAATTTGCGTTGCAAACAACAAGAAGAACTATGCCGTGTTTTTCTTATAGTTAAAGTATCCAATACCACCTACATGAGGTGCTTGCATGACTACATGCTTCCTATCAATTGCTCTGACTACTGCGTGAGGAAAATTCCACAACTTCTCAAATTCATTTGCAACTGCTTCTAGTACAGCAGACAAGTGCTTATAACAAGTAGTTCCGGTCTTTGGATGCAGCGTTTAATACAGTTCCATAGAGGGCGCCGTATTACAAAATCAATACTGTAAAAACACACTTTATATATAGCAATGTTTAATTTTCCTAAAAAACGTTACAAAAGATTGTGTGGAAATGTTTTTATACATATGTTCACGTCAAAGAATATCAAACAGGCGGCGTTATTTGCAAATGTTTGCTTATAAGTGTGGCGTTTATCAGAGGGGGCTGAGTTTCAAACTATGCGCGTTTAAATTATACACCGTCGATAAACACATTTTTAAACGCGGTGTTTAATATAACCGCGCATAGTTTGAAACTCAGCGTATAGAATATAAACGCGCAGTGTGAACAAAATAAGAGCACTCATTTTGTGAACATTTTTTCGTAAACGCGGTGTATATAGACGGTGTATATGTTATGAGGAATATAATAAATTGGGAATTTTTCATATTCCCCGCCTATTAGAATAATAACCCTAAGTAACCCTGACCCTAACTGTCGATATTTCTCATTTCTTGGCAAAGGGTATTGACCGTATTCCTTTCTTCCTTTGAATATATCACAAAAGTTTATATAATTAGCGGGATTCGGAAAAATCATGTTTCGTTTACACGACACTATTTTTCTATAGATTTGTAGGGAATTGTATACAACTTAGTAGAGTTGTTCGTGAATTTTTCCCTACAAAGTCATTAGAAACTTCACATCAACGCTTGAAATAAGCGTGCAAAGTAATGATGTTTCTTTTGATACAAACCCACAAAAAAACCTTCGTGTGGGAAAACGGTAATAATGCTATCAAAACTTTTTTTAGCTTCAGCCGTTTAATAAAGGTAAGAAATTGTTTGCGGATAAATTTTTGCGAACGGCGACTTCAAAAGAGATTTTGGGGAATTAATTCGAAAGTAGGGAAACACCTAATTCAGTGCCTCGGTGTATATGCAAACTTTTTTCACCAGCTATAATATCAAAAAAGAAGACTAAACAAACAGATAATGTGGCTGAGTCTTATCCTTGTTCAGGGGAGGTCAATGTCTAGGTCCCATAAAGGAAAAGTGTCAATAACAATAAAAACTGTGATACCTCCGCCGACATAAGATCGTTTCTCAATGTAAAGCAACCGTACGAAGCGCAAAACCTATTGCAAGTGCAGATACTGCTTGTATTGTTATTGATGAAGAGTAATAAATAAGCCGTCTGCAAAACTTCAGAAATGGGGAAAAGCTCGATGCAATATGTAAGGGGTTTTGTCCAGGAGTGATCGTGGTCTTTTTAGAATTCAAATTTCCCGCTTAAACAAATCTAGTTTTCGACTATGAGACTGTATTTTGATGTTCCAAAACGAGAATTCATTTATGATAATTTAGCATTTATTTCGATCTGGAAACTGACGCATGCGCAAACTGGGTTTCGAAACAGCCGTGCCCTGCCAAAAATTTTCTTGGAAAATAACAACAATTCATGATGTGAATTCTCTCACTGGTAAATAGTGTAGACGTTTATCGGGTATTTTTCACCTTCAATAAAAATGTGCAAGTGGGTCATTACCGAACACCAACCACGGTTTTTATATACCAGTTGTTTTTTAAAAAAATTAATTTTATTTTACTGGAAGTTCTATAAATAAGAACAAAATGAGGTTGAAATTTGAATCTGTGTTTTTGAAGCTAAGAACAAAATAAGAACATTTCAGGCTGAAAAAGGCTCCAAAAATACGACCAGCCAGCCTCGTGTTCTCTGCGGACGCCGTAGAGTGCAGACGTGCTCTTGTCTGTTAATGCAAACCAAGTTGGTCATCTGCATGTAAATAATCAAGCCTTTGCGCCTTCTTGCCGCTAATCATTTCAACCTACTTCTTTATAATCTTTATCTACTAGCTTGTAGCTTTAGCTAAAAATGCCCCCGCCCTCAAGCATTCCAAATTGTACACACAGCAGGCTATTTGCAAGCTATACAACGGAAACAAAAACAAAGAAAATTTTGTTATTTTTGTTATCTCTTGATCCTATGTCACATTGATGCTAAATTATACCTTTTAAAAAGTGTAATTAAGGCTTAACAAGTAATATCAGAAAGTATTGGCTACAAACAAAAGAAATGTGTGAACTGAAACCATGGTTACGTATTTTATAATCAAAATAAGATAAACATTTGTTAAAGAAATTCTGTAAGAGCCAAAAGAAAGAAAAAAAACTTTTTCAAAAAAAAAATCAAGGCGAAAAATCCATTAGAATTCTGCGTTTCAAACTTTGATTCGAAACAAGAAATAGCCAAACTTTACATAAAAAACAAGAAAAAATATAAGAAGGTTTTATTGATCATGATCACACCAGGTTTGGGGAAGGACAGAAAGAAGGAAAATACGAAGAACGACAATTTGTAGGCTTTCTTGCATGCACAAAAATCCAATTAAAATCTTTTTACAAGGCAAGATCCGCCAAAAAGCAGTGCATTCAAAAAATAGCCAAAGTTTACATAAAAAACAAGAAAAAAATATAAAAAGGTTTTATTGATCATGCATGATCACACCAGGTTTGGAGGACAAAGAAGGAAAACACGAAAAACGACAATTTGTAGGCTTTCTTGCATACACAGGAATCCAATTAAAATCTTTTTAAGGTAAGACCTGCCAAAAATCAGTGCATTGAATAAAATTTATCGAACGAAAGATTATTTAGAGCTAAAACATAATACAAAAATAAAAAGTAATGTTGGCAAAATTTCAGATTTCAAGCTGTACTTCAAAATCCTTGTCGTTCCCTTCACTAAAACAACACAAAAGTAATATGAAAAATGTCTAAGCAATTTTAGTATACGAACTTCCTAAATAACATAGTATAATATAATAACAAGATTTGCAAAAATGCGACTATATATTTCCCCAAAGTTGCAAACATTTTACCAATTATTGTGTGTACATTGATAACCATGAGAAAAATGTATCGTTAAATAATTACAGTATAACTAACTACCATCGACCTGATACTCAGGTTGAATTTAATGCCACAAAAAAACTTACTTTCAAGTTATTATGAAATGAAATTGTTCACGGTCAAATGATAAGGTTTCTCTTAAAATTTTTTGCTGAGGAGTTAAAAAGTGACTGAGAAGTTACTATGGACACGTAGCTAAAAATTAGAAGACCTAAATGCGACTAATATTTTCCCTTCTGCATATCAACAAACTCATCAATGTGTAAGACAATTTCATCTTAATATAAGATGTATGATCTTTATTGTTGCAGAAGCTTGACAAGTTTCCTATTTGAAACTCAAATAAAATTATCTTACAACATTATAAACATTATACAATCAAATTTGTATACAGGTTTTCTGTACAAAAGAAGAAAAGAAAATTGTTAAACCTAATTTTGATACCACAGTTTACTTTGGGGTAGACATATAAGCAAATAACTATCAAAAGTAATCAAAATCTCTACTAACAAATATTACGTGTAACATTTCAAATTAGGACAGAATAGTTATTTTTTAAAAAAAGATGGCCTTAGAGTGCATTTACATGAGAGCCGTAGTGACCTCAAACCAGTTTGAAATTTTTAGCTGTTTGAAATTGCCATTCTGTTTACATGAGAACTTTCGATACGGTCTTGGAGAGGTTTGTCGAGTAAAAATCGAAACAATAGATTTACTAGTTTCTAGCTCTCTATACGAGTGCGTTTTTACACGAGAGCTATACTGAACTCACACCGGTTTGGGATTTCAATACGGGTAGAAATATTTTCTATGCACGATGGAATAAATTTAGCACATTCTATATTTTTATTTCATGTGTCAGCAAAATTTAATTAACATGCACATGCTTGTTAACACATTTTATGATAAAACAATGAAATGTGAAAACTTTCACACCTTTCCAAGCTGTATCGAAATTTCAAACCTACTTCTTAAGTAGGTTTGAAATCATCACGGGTAAAATATTTGTACAGCCGTTATCATGTAAACATCGCTAAAGGTTTGACCAGGAACCGTAGTGAAATAATTACCCATATCGAAACTCGTAACGGGAGGATTGAAATTTCAAACCGGTTTGAGTTCACTAAGGTTCTCATGTAAACGCACTCTTAAAGTGGCAATTTATAAAACTAAATTCAAGTATTCAGAATAACAGATTTATTTTGTGTTTATTTTGTGGTAAAAATGACCTTCATATATAAATCCCAAATGGAAAAAAAAACTTTGGTAGTATATCCATAACCAAATCACTACATAGCTGAAAGTAGAAGTTCGTGCTCCATCTTGATTTAAATTACAGACTCTCATTTGTGTTGTGTTGTGTTCGTTGTTCGTACAGGAAAATTGACAGTACATATATTAAATTTTGCAAAATTAAATATGATATACAGTATCAAAACAGTATACGTGATCATGGAATTCATCCATAGTAAACTATGTTTTCGTTGTTGGATTAATGACAATATGTTTTAAAATATTATACGTAATAGATTTTCTGTACCGTCTTCGTGTCTAATTACGGACAGCCTTTGTAATTACGGACATCAAAATGTAAACAAACATTCTTGTCACGAAAATAGACATGCGTTCTTGCCAAGTTCACCACGTATAACTGAATAAAATGTTTTATGAAACAGAGCAATCCAATAGAGAGCAATTAGCACTAACACTTGAAGAATAATAGACCGTGAAAATCATAATGGCCTATATTTCAATACTCAGTAAATCAATCAATCAATCAATCAATCAATTTGACATATATTTTATATAGATTACCATCAATATGTACAACGATAGTTATTTCTGCAGATATAATTGAAAATGGGCAATCTATAATGGAGACCGCCAAAATTAGCAAAGCTAGCAAGCGTGACGGACACCGAGGACATCACAAAAAAACAACCACGGGACATCACAGCACAGGACAAACTAAAAAACAGGCTGAATAACAAATTAAATTACAGTGTAAATGAGTGAAGCAGGTTTGAAAAAAAAAAAAAAAAAAAAAAAAAAAAAAAAAACGAAACAGATATCAAACAATCAAATAGGAGTTATGAAATGTGGATTTAAGAGTAGATTTCAATTTAGGCAAAGACAAATCTATCAATTTGGAGTCCTTGATTATAGTATGACAAAAGTCCCAAGATAGCATAGACTGGTGTCTAACAGATTTGAGGCCAAAACAGGAGGTTCTAACAAGACTGGAGTTAATGAGTCCTCTGGTAGATGCACGAGTATTGTAAGCGTGAGAGAAATCAACTACAAATGTGTCGAGTAAGGGTGAAGGGAGTTTAGCATGATACACAGAATGTAAAAAAGTTACATTCTGTATATGAATTAAATCAGTAAACTTTAATAAACCCAATTTAGCAAACAAAGGTTCTACTGGGGCATCAAAGTCTGCAAAACACATTATACGAACAGCACAATTTTGCAGAGATGTGATCCGTCGTACATACATAGATACAGGTTGACCCCAAAAAGTGTCCTCCCCCACTGTGATTGACGTACAAAAACTTTATTTATTTGACGTGTTTTATGATAATTAACTTTCTAAAAGCATGATCTAAAAACATTTTCATTCCTCAATTCATTTTTAAACATAAATTTTCGACCTGTCGATATTTCATGACGGAGGTGGCCATTATTATTTTTTATCCGTAAATATGGCTACCATAGTACACACGGAGCTCATAAAAATACGCATGATTCTCAAGAGGGCGCAGTGTATTTTAAATCTTTAAAGTTTAGAAAAATAAAATCTAAATGGCATATTGGTAATTTTTTCTAGCGTTCAAATAAATTTAATTATCTCTCTCTGAAGTTTGTTTTATTACAGTTTGGTTGACAGTACGTGATGTGCCGTGTTTTTAATTTACAGACGGTTGGAATTATGTTTTGATCATGTCCGTAATTACCAAGGTTGTCCGTAATTAGACATGAAGACGGTACTTCTTGTTGCATATACGACATCATGTTTTTACTAGCTATTTTTGTATGTACTTTTTGAAACTGGTTGAACTGGTCGTTCTCCCCACCATGAAAAGGGTTTCCTTTGCTTTATGGTTGGTACATCGTGCTTTCAGTTCAGTTGAGCTCTACATTATATCAGGATGTAAAATAAAAATAAATCTTCAGCCTGGCTATTGATAATGAATTTTCACCTTTGCACTGAAACCACAGCTTCAATGGTTTGCTGTTCGAAGCATACTAATTACCAATCATCATAACAATGTTATCAACAAAAACAAAACATGATTGCATTGATACATCAATTTTTTCTGGTTTTACTCGTTCATTCAAAAGTTTTTACAAAGCTTTTTAAGACAACACTGAACTAAAACGATTCATTTCCATCATTTAACGTTTCATCTATTGAATCATTTTAAGAGCTAGCAGAAAAAAAACAAAAATCTTCCACTCATCTGCACTGACTGAAAAAAATTGCGTGCTGTAGACTAGCCTCTATTCTTATCTACTTTGGCGGCTAGGCGAAAATTCAATACCGAACCGCGGCTATAAAAGTGAACGGAGAAGAAGAAGGAGGAGGAGGAGGAGGAGAAGAAGGAAAATGCCGGTTTTAACATATATTTCGCCCTATGGGGAAATATATAATAAATTAGGAAAGAGATACGAAAAACATTCCACTTACAGTACCATGCGGTTGCAAGATAAAATCATACTTTGAAAGGAGGAAGAAAGATTACGTCATCTGAGGGTACCGTATAATCTCAATTCATGATGGTACCACACATCAGATTGTGTTGTACAAGGTAACCAGGTGGTATAGATTGGCACTATATATACTCCTGAACGACGGATAGAGAAAATCGAAATATGAAAGCGAAACATGAAAGCAAATTACGACCGTTGTGTTGATTTCTTTTTGATTATTATTACAGTTATCCTTACTTCTGAAGTATTACGGAATGTTTTTATTGCCCAACAAAACAAAACCAAAATGTTGAGCTTCAGGTACCACGTGCTTAAAAACAATACTTTTGCATTTAAATGATTATTAATCTCCCTTGAATTTATAGGCGGTATTTCTTTGAGATTGAAAAACAATGAAAATAAGGCGATAGACAAAGCGATAAAATTTTAAAATCCTGTCGCTTTTCATTCCCCACCAATGGCATTAAAGCGTGGTTCACACGAGTCATAAAGTTGTTCTAATCGTATTGCGCATAATGAAATTTCGTAAGTTTATTCCCGTGTGAACGTCAGCAGGTATCGAATAACTTTACGAAAAGTGGTTTTAGAACAAATTTAGAACAACTTTTGCAATCAAAAAGTTTTCATTTTAAATTTTATTCTAGAATAACTTTTCTACGCAAAGTGAGTTTTTGTCAATTTTTGAAGGAAAAATGTGTTTTCAGCGAGTTTTATTTTCAAGAAATAAAAGGCCAAAAAGGAGAAATCGTAATAATGCCAGCTGAAGGCTAAAAGCTAGCCAAAAAAGTTAGGCTTTATGAAGTTAGACCCTTCTCATAGGGAAAGAGATAAAAATGCTTGGGAATAGTTGATGATAACAGTGTCTGTAGCGCCCTCTTTCTTCAAGAATATTTCGTTCTTTGAATTTTCGATTTCATCATCACTTCGCCTTTTTCGTGAATGAACAAGAAGAAGCTTTCCCAAAGTGACATCCTCCATTTCACAGATAGTTGCTTTCATAAATTTACGTCTTGAAGTTTTCAATGTGAACATCAACAGGTACTTACGAAAATTCTACTCAAATATCTATCGTAAAGTTATTCAACTAGTTTTTCACAACTTTATGACCCATGTGAACCAAGCTTAAAAACCATCGCCGCGAAATATGAAAGCGACGAAGATTCATCGCCGTGTGTAGTGGGGACCAAGCTTTAGTGGACACACTTTTGGAATCAAAAACACCTGTTTATCGTTAATTTCTGTCGCATATTTTTTGCGATAGGAAATGAAAAAGTTTTCAATTGCAAAATTAATTCCATCGCCAAAAAATCTTGATATCACAGAAAAGTCGATTATAAAAGCAACTGAAAAATTGAATTGGTCTATTGTTTTAAAGTGACTGTGTGTTGTAAAATATAAAGATAAGCAACAAGTTATAGTAAGAACGGGTAGAAAAAAGCAACTGAATTTGTTGTGGAGGAAGAATCATCTCTTGCTGATAAGGAAATATCCCTGTCGTACGTTCACGATAAATTTCCCGAATCCAATACATGCGTTTTCTTTTTCTTTTTTCTTTTTGTTTAAAAGCAAAGTAGCACCGAGAACACACAACAGTTTGTCTTCACTATCCATGGTTTAGAATTGAAAAGAAATTATTTTTAAAAATTTATTCCTTTCAGTGGACACACACATAACAGGTGTTTACGGTGTTTGCGACAATTTGTCCATCGTAAAAAAATTTGCAATAATTTCTATGGCTTTCAGTGGAAACTTAGCTTAAAAGTACTCCAATACCTCCATTTTCACCGATTCGCAATCTAAAACTAAAAGTGTACATAAACACGTGGTTCGCGCGTAAAAATTGCATCAGTCAGTAAAAGTGCGCGCGCGCATAAAAATTCAGACTAATATCAAACACACGGTGACCGAAAGTATCGAATTTTGTTGTTCTCCTTTCAAAGTATGATTTTATCTTGCAAACGGGAAAAAAGCAAAGTCAGCTAATTAATTGTATTCCACCGTGTAACGTCAACACGAAAGTTGGAAGATGATGATGATGATGATGATGATGATGATGATGATGATGATGATGAAGAACAAAATCGGAACTGACATTCGCCTATCTCGTGAAACTACTATGCCTCCTCGCTCGCTTAAGCTCGCTGCGGGGGCAATGATTTTGGCTGTATAATATGGGTCCTAAGTTAAATCAGGCTCAGATTCAAGAGCTCACTGATAAAATCGATGCTAGCAGCAACGACATTGCTGAAATTAAAAGCTCTCTCAATGAAATCAGAGAGAACATCATTGAGCACTTGTTGAACGAAAATAAAAGATTAAAAATGAGAGAGTTATATGCATCTCTCTGAAAAAATAATTGAACTGGAACCGAAACTAATCTGACAAACCAATGCTGCCGTATCAGAGGGAACTCTCGAGAAAATGAATGAATGAATGAATGATATTTATTTGTTAACAAAAGGAATTGCTAAAAAACTACAATTTGACTGGAGACCATCCCAATAGACTAATCTAAACAAATACATTAACATAAGTTAAACAACAAAACCATACACTAAAATGTAAGAAGACAATATCACAATTAGTTGGCTTAGAGGTATGGAACTTAGTTCCAGGTGACTAAAAGTAGATTGGAAAAAATTCCAACAAGTTATGGATTGGTAGAGTGTATTCCGAAGGATTTAGTATTGACTAAGGGTTTAGATAGAGTGCCTATTGACTTTCCTCTAGTATTAAATTCACGTGATAGCTTAGAAAATTTGATAGTACTCTGAATGTGACGAGGTAACTGATGATTGAGGGCTGAATGTATGAATAATACATTGCAGGTTTTGACAAGATCAAAGATAGTAAGAATACCAAGTTTCGCAAAGAGAGGTTTGGAAGGCGTGAGAAGAGTAGAGAATGTGATAATACGAGCAGCAGATTTTTGAAGTAGGAGGATGCGTTTAGTGATAGAAGATTCTTGTTGAGCCCAGACCTGGCAACCATAGCGTAAGTGAGATGAAAAGATAGCATGATAGATAGATAGAAAGAAGAATGGAATGAGTAACAAAGTGGCAGATTTTAGCCCTACGAAGTTTCATGGAAAGAGCATCAGTAGTATGCTTTTTTCCAGTTTAAGTTTTCATCCAAGTATACTCCAAGATAGTTAATATGTTCACTTATTTGAAGTCTTTACCCATTAATCTTAAGTCTTAGGTTAAAATTAGATGGTTTACATCTGGATTTGAAAAGAACAAACTCAGTTTTGCTTGTGTTTAAGGTGGTAGTCTACCTTGAAAATGATGGATTTCGAAAAATCTTTCAAAATTGGGATTTTTGTATCATAATATTGGTACAGCATCTGGGAAGGTTCTCAGAAAATTTGAAACCTTTATATGATGCACATAGTGAGATATTGCCATTTCTTATACACGTAGTGAAAAAAATAACCCATAGCAACGGGAGGAAATTATATTAATCTTGGTTGCTAGGGACTTTTCTCCACAAAAGAGACGCTTTTTTACCCAAATTTTGGTCAGCTGTCTACTTTGCTTTTGTACTTACGGATAGTTCTATTTTCCATACGCCAAAGACTCACAAAACAACGTTAAAGATGACTGATTCATCCACATATTGGGCAGTTTTATAAATTATTAGTTTTCACTTTGGAATGAAACATGTAATATTATATTGTTATTATTTTGTCTCTAGACTAATATTTAAGATGCCAAGAAGTATAGCTAGAAGTAGAAAAAGAAAATATTTAGGTTCAAATAAATATGATCAAGCCAGAAAGGCCAAAAAAGTTGAAGACGAAAGCTCTGCTACAAGAACTTCAGTGACAACTGGTGATGAGAATGACAAAGGTCAAAGTTCTTCCAAATCTAAGTTGAAGAACATTTTACCAGAATCAGAAGAACAATTAACTGACTTCAACTTTATAATGAGTTTCAAATGCCTTGAAAATTTGTTTCAGTGCCTTTTTTGTCCAGAATGTCAAAGTGGGAGCTTATCGTTTATGCATAAGAGCAAATATGGTTTCCGGTATAAGTTTGAGTTGGTTTGTGACAATTGTAGTTGGAAAAGAATGCTTGAAAACATTTTTGAAGAAAAAAAACTGGGAAAAGGGAAAATCTCTAGCCTCAATCTTCAGACTGTGATGGCATTTCGTGAAATTGGTTGTGGCTATGCGAAAATAAAAGACTTTTGTAGCATAATGAATATGGAGAACGCAATGGCCAAGAAAACGTACCATAACATTAATGCCACTCTTTGTAAGGCTTATTCTGCTGTTGCAAAAGAAAGTGTTTCCAAGGCAGCTCTAGAAACGAGGCAAAGTATATTAAAAAATGAGTTTGAAGCTGGAAAAGTTGCTGATTGTCAAGTCTCAGTAGACGGTTCATGGCAACGTCGTGGGCATTCCTCTTTGAATGGTTTTACCGCCATAATTTCGAAGGAAAATGGCAAGGTCTTAGATACAGAAGTACTTTCAAAGGTGTGCAAAGGTTGTCAAGCATGGTCAAAATGTAAAACTTCTGCCAAATATGTTGATTGGAAGGCCAATCATCTGTGTCAAAAGAATCATGAAGGTTCTTCTGGCTCCATGGAAGGTGCTGGTGCAGTTAGAATATGGGAACGCTCACTGGAAAATAAATTGCGATATACTTCATACATTGGTGATGGTGATACTTCTTCATATGCTGAAGTGTTAGCCTCTAAACCTTATGGTGATGTGGAAATTAAAAAATTGGAATGTATAGGACATGTGAATAAGCGTATGGGTGCGCGTTGTCGAAAACTTGTCGATATACATCGTGGTAAAAAACTCTCCGATGGAAAGCCTTTAAGTGGAAAGGGCAGATTAACCAACAAAGCTATCAATGTCCTTCAAAATTATTATGGTATTGCCATTAGAGAAAATGCAAACAACGTGTATGCAATGAAAAAGTGCGTGTGGGCAGTGTTATTCCATAATAGCAATATAGCAAATTTAGAAGAGCGGCATAAGTTTTGCCCACGGAATATTAAAAGTTGGTGTCTTTATCAACAAGACAAAATAACTGGGAAAAACAGTTATAAGATCAAATTGAATCTACCATTAGCAGTGAAAAATCTGTTGATTCCTACATTCAAAGATTTGTCAGATGGTAGTCTTCTGGAAAAGTGCCTCCACGGTCAAACACAAAATGCAAATGAATGTTTTAATGCATTGGTTTGGAAGCGGTGTCCAAAGGCAGTTTTTGTGTCGCGAAAAGTGTTGGAAATGTCAGTCAACTCCTCTGTTATCAATTTTAATGATGGTTTTAGTGGGCTTGCTGAAGTCTTTCAGAAATTGAACGTTCATATTGGTGTCTTTACAAAGAATGGGTTTGCTAAAGCTGACCGCAACCGAATCACCCGCATGAACAAAAAATCTACCAAGGAGGTTAAAACCCGTAGAAAAAAACTTGCACATATGAAAAAGGGATATTTAGACAAGGAAAGAGAGAAAGAGAAAGTACCAGCCTATGCTAAAGGACAACATTGACTAAAAATTTATTATGTTATTGACAATAGAGTTGTATTATTTTGTTTTAATTTTAAATGCTGATTTTCTCGAAACAAGAATTTTTGTCGATTTGAAAATTTTAAAACAGCATATCTTGAAAACTATAAATGTTTTATCTTTGAAATTTTCAGGAGAGTCTCATTACATGTTAACTTAGGAAATGTCATACTTTGGGGTACTTAAATGAAATACTATTTGAAATACTATTGCTTTGGTGAGAACACAGGTCTGATCATTTTGTTCCCTTTGGTGAAATATCTGCCATTATGGAAATATTTATTTCCAGATATTGAAATTATGTTATTTCCTCTTCCTTCCTATATGGAACTTCAGTTGAAAATTTCAAGCCATTTGCAGTTGTAGAAATCATTTTATTGTGTTTCAAATTATGTACTAAATATTAGGTGAAAATCTGAATAATGGAGGCAAAACCCCAGAAATTTTTAAATTTTTTTCAAAAATTGTTAAAATGATTATTTTTTATTGTATTTGAATTGCAAAATACGAAAGAAATAGCTGATATTAAGCATTTGATTTCCAAGGTAGACTACCACCTTAAAGATATTTTATTGGCGTTGAGAGCCAGTGAACGAGAAGCTTTAGCTTTAGGAAAAAGTTACTGAAATTCTGTCAGCTGTTAATATCAACGCCAATTCGGATGACACCCAGGCATGTCACAGATTGAACTCTAATAATGGGTGTGCCACCGCCATCCGTATATCGAAAAGGCAAGAAACCCTGGGTTCGAGGTTGTGTGTGTCGCGCTATTCGCGTAACAGATCGCTCGAAGTCGAAACTTATGTTATCGACCAACTGTATCCGGACTTTGTATATCCACAGTCTGGTTTAATATGGTATCCTGACAGTGTAATAAAAGTAAAGTTCATCGAATGGCACTGGCTCTTTGGTTGGCTTAGTTTGTATTTTTTTCTAGCTTATTTTCCTTTTACTATCAGTCTTGCTGAATTTTTTTTGTATTTTTGTTTTTTTTCTTTGTTGTGTGTCTGAGATTTTTTCTGCACCCCTTTTTTATGCCAAATCCCTGAAAAACACAAAAAGTTAAGTTCCTCTGCTGCTGAGGATTGTGAAAGCTGATCTCAGTGGTTTTGTAAAAAATGCAGTCAACTTAACATCACTGACTTTGATTCCCTAGCTAACTCTGACCTCTCATGGTTATGCAAAACCTGTGTTGCTGACATTTTCCCTTTTCAGCATAACACGAATTTTGAAACTGCTAACCCGTCGTCATCTAGTAATGATCTCCAAGGCTTCAAATCCTTACTTTTCGACCTCAATTCTGTAGGCAAATCAAACCTTAGCCCCTTTGATGACTTTACAATAAACAATCTAAAATGTAAGTATATATATGACTATGAATTTCAAAAAATTGACAATAAATCTAAGTCTTTCTCTGCTTTTCATCTCAATATTGCTTCTCTCAATGATGCTCATTACAACGATCTCTGTGCACTTTTGGACCAATTATATATATAAATCTACAGTTTGGCATAATTGCCATCACTGAAACCAAAATTAAATCCAAAACTCCTCCTCTCAGTTTTGAATTTCCCAATTACTCTTTAGAACACACTCCTGCGGAGACATCAGCTGGTGATACCCTCCTATATAATGTGATGATTCAAAGGAAAATCACTACAAGCGATAATAGCACTTTATAATAATAGCGCTAAAAGAACAATGGGTTTTAGCGCTAATTTGTTCTTATTTACAAATGATAAATGTGACGTTCCAGGGGATTTTGATAACAAACGATATTAACGTTAATATCGTTAATATCGTTATTATCGTTAATATCGTTAATGGAACTACAGAGTATCGCTATTATCGTTAATATCGCTAATATCGTTAATATCGTTAATATGGTAAGAGCACAGATTACCGTTACTATCGTCAAAAAGTTTTGTTCAAGACGTTTGTTTGTACATTTCACATACGTGTGTCGTTTTATGAAGTTCTAAAATAACCGTGATTTAATTATTATTTCGCCAAATAGCAATCAATTCAAAACAAACTCGCTTGTTTATGACATGATAAACCTGATTCATTCAATTATGACACACGGACATATATATTTTTCTAGAAATAACAAAGCACTTTTTTTTCATTTGTTATTCCTGTAACTTCAGCACAAATTTGAAAAGCCACTTTAAAATACCGTTTCATTCGATTTGGTAATGTATTATTTTGAAATGTACATTTGCAGGTAGCACGCGTTTGTGTATTAATATGAACTTAATTAGCTGGTTCTTATATTCATTTGGAGATTAAAGATACAGAAGTAAGTTCGAAAGCAGGCACGAGTAGAAACCGTCTGCTATAATTCTTTTTTCTGAATTGTTCAACGGGTTGCCATTCTATAAGCTCTTGGGAAAAAAACTTTACATTATTAAAGACACGTTACATTAAAGTTTTTTTTGATAGCAAAACCTTTATTATTATTCTTTCGAAAGACATTTCACTTGCACTGGGTGAAGATGTACCCTTAATTAAATTGATCGCAACGTTTTCAGTGATCATTATTGATTTTTGTCATTTCGTCGATAATGTTTTCAGGTTCAACATTGGGATGAGGGACGAATGAAAACATTTTAACGTCGGCTTGACGAGTTGCAAAAGTTCTCTTTTGAAATACTCACCTTCGTTTAAATATAATATTACCTGTTTACTTCAGTTTGTTATGAAGTTTATGTGAAAGGTTGTCTGAAAGTTGTGTTTACACAGGGCTCTAAAACTTTACTTGAGGGTAATTCTAAAATATTGAATTTCTTACGCCGTAATCAAGCGAAAGAAAGATTAATATACACGAAATGGTTTCCTTGTCACAAATAAAATGATCACATGTTTAATATTAATGTTATTATCGTTAATATCAAAAATATAGTTATTTTCTTACTATAATTTCGTAATTATAGTATAATAACGATAATAGCGATAATAACGATATTAACGATAATAACGATATTAACGATAATAGCGCTATTAACTATAATAACGCAACGATAATTATTAGCGATAATATCGCTAATTCTATTGTTTTATTAACGATACTATCGTTAATAATTATCGTTAATATCGTTTGTTATCAAAATCCCCTGGAACGTCACAAATTTATTATTATTATTATTAATGAAATACAGATTCTCAGGCTAAAAGCCTCTATGAATCGCTCAAAGAAGTGTCTGTTTCATTCATAGTTCGATGATAGAACTTTGTAGGCTCGTTTTTCCAATGTCTATCCAAAGCCTTCTTGAACGAATACAATGTTTTAGCGTTAACAATATCTTTAGGCAGATCGTTCCAAATTTTTGAGGATCGAAAGTAAAATGAGCTGGTTTGGATCCCACGTTTCCCGTCCTTTGGTGCCCGTTGTAACAGCTGGAAATCATGTTTTCGACTTTCTCGTTTCCTTGGCTGGAATGTCGTTGGCAAAGTTATATCATATACATGAAAATGTTTGTACATTTCTATCATATCACCTCCTTTCCGACGGTGTAGTAACGTTGGTAGATTGAGCTTTTTTAATCGCTCCGTATAGTCCAGTTTGTTAAGTCCGTCCACAAGCTTTGTTGCACGTATCTGTACATTTTCAATTAAATCAATATGTTTGCGCAGATGTGGTGACCATATCACATGTGCATATTCCAGATGAGGACGAATGAATGAAGTGTAGAAGATGTTGAAAAGATCACAACTCAGAAATGAGAAGCTTCGTTGTATCAGTCCAATAATTGCATTTGCTTTTCTCACTTTAAACGATATATGTTCTTCAAATTTAAGTTCTGAGTCAATAATAATGCCAGGGTCTTTTTCATCAAAGACATGTTCTAGCTCGTTTTCTTATATCAAATAATGTTGGGTATGACAGATTGTTTTCAAATTTCCCTAAAGTTAGAACATGACATTTATCCGGGTTGAATTTGAGAAGCCATTCGTTGGTCCAATTTTCAAGCACTCTGATATCATTTTGAAGAGCGCGTGAGTCATCTCGAGATTTTATGAGAGAAAATATTTTTGTGTCGTCTGCGAAAAGAAGTCTGTTTGAAATGATTTCGTCAAGTAGATCATTGATGTAAATAACAAAAAGTATGGGTCCCAGAACACTTCCTTGTGGTATTCCACTCAGTACAGAAGCTATTTCTGACTGTTCACCGTTTACAATTACAGTCTGCGTACATCCATTTAAAAAAGCCTTGATCCAATTTAGCATATGACCTTTTATTCCGTAGGATTCCAGTTTGCCTATCAATCAATGATGTGGTACGCTATCGAAGGCTTTAGCGAAATCTAAATAGATAGAATCGATTACTCCTCCATCTGCAATTTTCTCAATACATTCAGTCAGGTAAACTAAGAGCTGTGTGGTTGTAGATCGTCCCCCAATAAAACCAGGCCTGGTCGTAAGAGGCGTGCAATCGCACGCGCACGCCTCCACACACGCCAAGATTAATTTAGGCGTGTGACAATCGCACGCCTGGCTTGTAATGACAAGTGTAACAGGCCCTGTCCGGAACGAAATAGTACACGAGCATCACTCCGCACGTGCCCGACGTTTTGCACGTGCGGCAGTTTCAAGTTCGTCGCATTTGCACGTGCGATCTTTCTTTGCATAATCTAGGATTTCTGGAGGGTGAAAATGCATCGTGCTGTATGAGTACGTCGTACGTATGAGTCCTTTTCAACATTTCATGCGTACATTTTAAAACTTTTAATTTTAAATATGAAGGAATCAGCTACCGTTAGCTTAGCATCGTATCTACGTACAAACAAAATAGTCTGAAACCACAAAAAATATACTGCAAATAATTGACTGAAAGTACATCGTTGCTTTATCCTGATACTGGTTTTAGTTTTTTCTTTCAATAACAATAATCCTGTTTTGTGATTTCGTAATTCATTTCCTATTTTGAGCACCCGTGGGTAAGCGCTGTTATTTAAACTAAGGTGAATGTGAGCATACTATGATGTGATTTTCCCTTGTTACGTTATGCAAAAATGATCGGAGGAAAAACAAATTAGCGTAGTAAATTATATTCTAGATCACAATGTGCGACAAGATGGAGTGCCTCATTGATATTTTCAATGCTAGTAGTCAATTTTTAACTTAGATAAACTTGTAATTTTCATGATAAGATACCGCAAACGTTTAGTACATGAGGGATGTTTCTCATAGGGAGACAGCTGGTAATTTTTAGGTTTAACTTTGTTTCTAAGGTTCCACAACATCGCTGATATCATCAGTACAATCATAATCTTCATCCTCACTTATACAATCATCTTCATTCTCACTCCCAGAATCCACTTCCACGCGTGGGATTTTCGCTTTCATCAATTGTACGAACACGGCGCTTGAAATCTTGATATTTGTTGGCTGCTACATTACAATAGTTTTGCTCACACGCAAACGTTTAAAAAAGCATCGGAACATTTAATAAACGGAAGAATCCATCGTTTTTATTAAGACGTCATCATGAATCATAATTGTGCTGAAGTTACATTTCAATTCATTAATAATTCATGTGAAAGTTCATTCCAATTGAATTTAAAGTAAGCAAGGAAAAGCGCCAAAATATGCCTCAAAATAAACAGATTTATTTCTATGCTTCGTTGATTTTGAAAGAATATTTAAAGACAAACATTGCTTATTTACACGTGCGATGGGTTTATTTAATCATCGATTGCACGAGCGATTTTTCGCTCGTCTAAATGTTTTTGCACGTGTGCCAGCACGCGCACGAGCGATCGCACGTGTCTCCGGGCAGGGCCTGGTGTAATAACAAATGTTTATTTAAAAGTCAACAAAAATCTGTCCCAAAATGTTGAAAGTTTTGCTTCGGAAATTGTTCATGTGCTACGATTAAATTTTACAATAACGGAACGAAACTTTGCTGCCATTTCAGTAGTGAGGTCTCCGATCGCTCTGGAATACGGTAGAGGTTTTGAATTAAAAATCAGTGCACACAAATTTACATCGTTTGTTAGTAGAAAACAAGTCTACTCAGCGAAATCCGCTAAGGAATGAAGAAGAAGCTTCATGCACGCGATTTTATTATGTATTACGTATTATGTAGTTTTCTCTTTCTTTATAACGTTCTCTTAAGTTACAAAAGTATGCGCAAGGTTGCAGTTTCGAAAAAATAATCTTTTATTTAAGATAATAGGCAGCCAGGTGGTGACAAGTTAATGGAACGGAAACGTCTTTAATTTAATTCAAACACCATTTGAACTTCAAACCAAAACGATGGAGAGTAATACAATTTTTTTATTTTCAGGTTTTATTTTTCCTCTTTATTAATTTTTGAATAAATTTTATTTACCGTCAAAGTAATCTTTATAGCTAACATTTTACGTTCCGAATCTTTGAAAACAATGTTTTGTGTTATTAATTCATTCTTCGTTAAAATCTCATTATTTTTTACACATTATTTCAAATTTGACTTGATGATCATACAGCATGAAGATCGTTGATCTTAACTGGAATAAATTGATCGCACGTCTGTCAAAAATTTACACGAGCGCACGCCATAACTGATATCGTCAATTAAGGCGTGCGATGACCACACGTCTGCTAATTTTCTTACGACCAGGCCTGTAAAACCAAATTGCTTTGTAGAGAGTAATTTTTGCATTTTAAGGTGTTTCATTATCGCATTCTTGATACAAGTCTCCATTAATTTGCAAACAATGGATGTTAGACTGATTGGTCGGTAGTTCACAGCATGGCTTCGTGGTCCCTTTTTATAAATTGGGGAGACGAGAGCTCGTTTCCAGTCCATGGGGAGAAAACCTTATTGAAATGATTTATTAAATAAAATGGTGATTGGTTGTGATACGTATTTAACCAATTCTTTCAACATTCTTGGATGAATTTCGTCGGGACCACATGACTTATTAATATTCAATTTGTTGATTTCGCTACTAATCATCTCTTCTGTAATATGAAGACTATTAATGATGACGTTTGTTCTGCTGTCGAGTTTTGGTACATTGATATCTGGTTCGTGTGTGAAAACGCTGCAAAATTGTTTTTGTAGAATGTTTGCCTTTTCTCTGTCGTTAAATTTCATAGAGTCTTTATCTTATCTAGCAAAGGCGAAACACCGGTTTTAGTTTTCATTTTTTTCCTAACATGAGACCAGAAAAGTTTCGGAGTTGTCTTCGATTTCTGTGTAATGTCAGCTTCAAATTTCCTCTTGGCTTGACACATTAGTTTTGTCACATTATTTCTTGCTTTCGTATATTTCAGTCGGGCTTCCACTGCCATTTTACTGCCAATAACCGATATCCATCGACGATGAGTTGCGTGTTTCACACGAATAGATTCTTGAAGGCGTTTGTCAATCGGGAATTCACCTGCTTTGTTCCACGATGGTTTAGTTGAAGCTATATATCTTGGTACAAAATGTCGTCGAAGATCAGTTAATTTGGACTTTAAAAACTCCCATAATTCCTGGCAGCTATTCTTTCGTGCTCTGTAATAGCTTCCTTTCCAGTCTGTCTCTTCCAAGATATTCCTCATTGCATTAAAATCAGCTTTATGATAAGCATATCTTGTACTTGGCTTTGAGTAATCGAGGTAGCTTGTAGTTTTATCATTATCACTATTATCGCTTATAAATATCGCTCTTTACGAAAAAGCGCTAAATTTTAGCGATAAGTATTTGATTTATCACTAAATTATTCGTATGTTGGTTCAATTAATTATGTGAAACGGACAGAATATCGAATGAGATAAAAATGAAATCGTTAATATCATTATTATCCTCTAAGGGCACAGATTACCGTTATTATCGTTAAAAAGTTTTCTCAAGTCGTTTGTTTATACATTTCACATATCCATGTGTTGTTTTATGAAGTTCTCAAATAACAGTGATTTAATTGTGACAGTTTATGGGAAAAGGATAACAATCGAAAAAGCGATTCTTTAAAATCGATTTTTAGCTGCAAAAAATCGATTCAAAATAATCGGAAAAGCGATTTCGAAATCGATTCACTTGAATCGGAAAAGCGATTCACTAGAATCGGAAAAGCGATTCATTAGAATCGAAAAAGCGATTCACTTGAATCGGAAAAGCGATTCACTTGAATCGGAAAAGCGATTCACTTGAATCGGAAAAGCGATTTCAAAAAATCGATTTGTAAGTCAGAAGTGATGTTAATTATAAGAATAAAGTTAATAAGTTAATAAGATTTTCATCATCGTAGATTCTCTATGTATCATAATAAAATAGAAGTATTAAACCTCAAATTATAAACAAGAACCAAATGGTGAAAAACGGCATTATAAAACTGGCGCAATAATACATAATAGATACAAAAACACCATCCATCTGGAAATAGATTTTTATTTTTAAGGCTGTTTTTGGAAAATTTAATGCGGAAAGAAACGGACGAATACTACAGAAAGCCGTGATAGGATCTTTCGCTAATGTAAACGTAGCTTAATTAATAACCAGAATTTATAACAAAAGAATTATACTTGCATGAGCTGCAAATAGACAGATGTGCGCCAAGAGAGAAAAAAAATCTTTTCGAAAAGAAAATGTAAATAAAAACTAAAAATCGTTGCTATCGCCATAATAAGATTATTTGTTTACATAGTAGATTCCATGTTTCATATATCTGACCGTCCAAGGGATTGTGATAACAAACGATATAAATAAAATAAAGTAACGGTATTTTGTTAGAATATGAAAAGTAGGATTCACCTACTACTACGTTTCGTTTCGTTCAACGTCTATGTATGTATGTTTATATTTTTCATATTCCCATGCGCCAGTTTTCGAAGTTGGAACATAACCGGGAGTATTATATCTAATTGCTATTTTGCCAAATAAAAATAAAAAGTTTTTTTATTGATAAAGATGTCTACACACTCAAAAGATGTTGTTGTTATCGCGACTTCAGCATTAATTTGAAAACTCAATGTGACGGATGTATAATTACAGGTAGCACGCGCTCGTGTTTAATAATGACTGAGTACCTGGTTCTTATTCACTAAGAGATAAAATAAACAACAGTTTGTTCTCAAGTTGCTACAAATAGAAACCGTCTGCTATAATTCTTTTTTTTGTTTAAGTTGTTCCACCCCTGTTCACATAACAGAACATGGTTCACATTCAGTTTAAGAAAAAAGAAAAAAAAGTTTGTTTTAAAGTTATTACCAATAGAAACCGTCCCTTACAATTCTTTTTTGAGTTGTTCGATCGATATTTTGGTTTATTCCTTGGGGGAAATGTTTATCAGAATTTTAATCAACACTTGTGAGTGAGTGATATAGAATCAAAAAAGCGATTCATTAGAATCGGAAAAGCGATTCATTGGAATCGGAAAAGCGATTCATTAGAATCTAAAAAGCGATTCATTAGAATCTAAAAAGCGATTCATGTGAATCGGAAAAGCGATTCATGTGAATCGGAAAAGCGATTCATTTGAATCGGAAAAGCGATTCATGTGAATCGGAAAAGCGATTATTTGAAGCTAAAAATCGATTTTAAAGAATCGCTTTTTAGCTTCAAATAATCGCTTAATCGATTAAGCGATTCAAATCGCTTTTTCGATTGTTATCCTTTTCCCATAAACCGTCACAATTATTGTTTCGCCAAATAGCAATAAATACAAAACAAACTCGCTTGTTTTGACATGATAACCTCTGATTCATTCAGTTATGACTGAACAGACAAGCGGACATATTTCTCGAGAAATAAAGTTTCCGAAACACGTTTTATTTTATTTGTTATTCCGGCACTTTCAGCACAAATCTGATAATTTAAAATACTGTGTTATTCGATTTGGTATAATCTATTATTTTGAAACATTTACAGGTAGCATTAAATTGAACTTAATTGACTGGCTCTTATATTCAGTTGGAGATTACAGATACAGAAGTTTGTTCGAAAGCAACCACAAGTAGAAACTATCTGCGATAATTCTTTTTTCTAGATTGTTCGATTGCCATTCTATAAAGCTCTTGGGAGAAAACTTCTACAATATTAAAGACACATTATACATAAAAAGTTTTTTCGATAGCAAAACCTTTATTATTATTCTTTCGAAAGGCATTTCACTTGCACTGGGTGGAGATGTACCCTTAATTAAATTGATCACAACGTTTTTAGTGATCATTATTGACTTCTGTCACTGCATCGATAATGTCTTTAGGTTCAACATCGGGATGAAGTATGAATGTAGGAATGGCAAAATGAAAACATTTTAACGTCGGCTTGACGAGTTAAGAAAGTTCTCTTACTCACCTTCGTTTAAATAAAATAACACCTGTTTCCTTTGGCTTTTCGTGAAGTTTATGTGAAAGACTGTCTGATTGTCACAAGTAAACTTCAAAACCATAATTGAAAAACGTATAAAAAACACGGAAAGATGAATATTATGATGAATATATTAGCAACAAATTAATTATTCTCGAAAAACAAGAAAGCGCTTTTTGTGCTGCTTATATTTATCGCTAAGTTCGTCAATGTTAGCGATAAATTTAGCGCTACTTCTCGATGCGAGCGCTATTATCACTTGTAGTGATTTTCCTTTGAATCGTCACATATGTCCAATTATCGGTTTTCTTATGAACTTCGCTGTGATCTATCAAACCTATCATATAAACCAAAACTTCTGGAATCAACCTTTGTCGAAATCCCTCAAAGCAAAAGAGGCAATATTTTAGTAGCTTCAATCTATCGTCATCTCTCAATGTCTATTGAAGAATTTAACGTGGACTTCTTAATACCTCTCCTTGAAAAAACTGGTATATAAAGAAAATAAAACTCTTCTTTTGCTTGGTGAATATTGACCTGTTGAAATCTGATATCTCTCCTTACTTGAATTTTCTTGATATTTTAGGCTCCTACTCTATCCTTCCCTCTAACTTCTTGCTCTAAAACTCTCATTGACAATATTTTTATATCTACCTCTAAATTTAAAACCCTTGCTGGAAATCTTTTCTTTAATATCTCTGTAGCACAATTGATACTTCTCTTCAATGACACCAAACAAATTTCATTTAACCAACCTATCTACAAATGTGATTGATCTAAGTTCAACAAAACTAATTTCATTTTAGACTATTTTGAAATTGACTGGGATGAAAGACTTAAGCTGGCTGATCGTGACGTGAACTCCTCTTTTTATTTATCCTTAAATACATTGTAATCGTAATGGAACAACCGCTTTTACGCTAATGTCTTCTGTGAAAGACATTGCTTCAAGTGCATAAAATTTCCACTAGTGATTGTCTACGACCATACCACAATGAATACACCCGTTCTCATCTGATCACGGAAGTTAAGCATTGTCAGGCCGGGATAGTACTTGGATGGGGGATCGCCTGGGAACGCCTGGTGCCGTAGACTTTTTATTTATCTTTAAATGCATCGTAATGGAAATACCGGTTTTATGCTAATGTCTTCTGAGAAAGACATTGCTTCAAGTGCGTAAAATTTCCACTTGTGATTGTCTACGACCATACTATTGCTATTGCTGCAATTGATGGCCTTATTGATAAACATCTCCCCCTTATCAAACTGACAAAAAAAACAAATCAAATTCTTGTCAAAACCTTAGATTACACCAGGTACAAGAAAGAAAGTCTATAATAACCAGGGATAAACTTCTAAAACTATTTATCAAAACGACTGATCCTACTTTGAAATCTAAACTTCATATTGATTTTAAACGTTATAATATAGGAACCAAATTGTCTCTCTTTGCAGAATTAGCAAAAAACAATATTATTCTGATTATTTTAGATCTAACCTCAACAACATTAAAAATTATATGGATTGGAGTATAAGAAATAATATCTGTTAAATCTTCTCACTCTTCTAATTCCTTCTCCTTATCTATTGATGGTTCAATCACATCTGACCCTTCTATATTAAGTAATGCCTTTAACAACTATTTCTCTTCTATAGCTAATACTATAAGAACCACTATACCTTATTTCCAAAGAACTTCTCTTCCTATCTGAAGCAACCTGACAATTTCACTGAAACTCTGAAATTATCTCTTGTTACCCCTGCTGAAATTACTAATTTAATCTCATCCTTGCCTTATAAAAAGGCCATTCTCAAACTTCTTAAACATGAAATTTCTAATCCTCTTCATAAAATCTTTAATCTTTCTTTCTTTACTGGTGTTTTTCCTACCCTTCTAAAAACCTCTTCTATTGTTCCGGTCTACAAAAATAAGGGCTTTCCTCTGGATATCTCTAATCACTGTCCTATTTCACTTCTGTCCAACATTGAAAAACTATTAGAAAAACTGGTGTACTCTTGCCTTGTTTCTGTTCTTGATCAACATAAATATCTGTACGAGAGACAGTTTGGTTTCAGAAAACGTCACTCTTCTACTACTCATGCCTTAATCAACATCACTGAGCCCATTTGCAAAGCTCTTGACCAAGGTCAATTTGGTATTGGGGTCTTAGTTGATCTCCAAAAGGCGTTTGACACTGTTGATCACGAAATTTTATGCAAAAAACTTTCATACTATGGTATCTGTGGTGTCACCAACAGGTGGTTTAGGTCTTATCTTTTCCAAAGATCACAATTTGTCAAAATATTGACATAATATTCCTCAAGGGTCTGTACTTAGACCTTTACTATTTTTAATTTTTATCAATGATTTACATAATGCTCTTACTCTGACATCTATCATTTTGCCGATGATACTAATCTCCTTCTATTTAACAGGTCCCTGAAGTCGCTAAACAAAAGAATTAACATTGACTTAAAACTTCTGTCTAATTAGCCTAATGCAAATAAAATATCTCTCAATGCCAGTAAAACTGAGTTTATCCTGTTTAGACATAAATCCAAATTACTGAATTTAATCCTCAAGATTGGTGAGAGGAAACTTCAACCTAGCCAGTTCATGAAAATACCTTGGCGTATATCTTGATGAGGATCTCACCTGGAAAAAACACATTCATGAACTCTCTATCAAACTTCAACGAGCTAACTGTGCGCTGAGTAAAATCCGTCACTTCCTGCCTGAATCTGTCTCTCTGTTTATCATCGATCTTTTCCTCTTGTATCCGCTATGGCTGCCAGACCTGGGCATTTACATGAATCTACTAATAATAAACGCATTCTGCAATTCATCTCATTACCTTTTCTTCCTTTAGATCTCATTCTACTCCACTCTCTTCTAAACTTGGACTACTTTCAATTTTTGATTTGACAAGAACCCTAAATTATCCTTTTCATTCATCAAATCCTCAATCACAGAATTCCTGATCACATTCATAGTGCTTTCACTTTTTCCAAATTATCCCATTCCATCAATACTAGAGGTAAGTCAGCAGGATCTCTATGTAAACCTAATATAAACACTAGCTTATATGGTTTTAATTCTTTTACATATCAATCAATATCATGGTGGAATCGCCTCCAGTCTACCTATAAACACAACGACCTAGCTTTCCTTTCATATAACTACCTTAAAAAGCTCGCCACTGATTTCTTTCTAAGAAACTACCTGACAAGCAACTAGCTTTTCACTCTTGGAATAACTATCTTCATTATCACGCAACTTTTTCATTTATTTTCTATTTGGTGGCCACCTCCTTTGTTTAGATTTATCTACTGGGGTGGTCTCCAGTCATCACTTTTATTTATTTATTATTTATTTTATTTGGTATTGTTTTACGTGGCTAGCCTCACTCAGTTGCTATTGCATTTGCTTTCCAGGAGGGACCACGGCTTAGGTTGGAGGCTCTGAAGTATTTGACACTCTCATGAGTGACACAAACCCAATCAACGGCCTGTGCTCTTCTGGGTGACCTGCAACACCCGATTTATCATCTACCCAATTTCCCTCACATGGCATGGGTCGACCCGGCGCTATGATACATTCACCCACGCATGGTGAATCGCCGCCAAGGGGAATTGAACCCCGATCTCTCGCATGAATTACGAGAGTGATAACCACTATACTACGGCGCCATAATTTAATTACTTTGTGCCTTTATGCCTTTGTGCTTTTATTTAATTACTTTGTAGTTAATTTTTTGTGACGAATAAATATCATTCTATTCTATTTTATTCAGGTCAGATTTTACTGGTTCTTATAAAAAAGTGTGTAAATGAACCACTTTGAATGGATCAGTCAAATTTTCATAATGTAAGCTAAAAACTGATGGATTAGGTGTAAATTTCTGTTTTAATGAAAGTGTCTGAAAAATTTGGACAGTTCAATATTCATCCATATTTTCTCTATTGTTTTCTTAATTTCTATTGTTTTAAATAAAAGAACAAGTGAGCAAGCAGAGTCACATGAGATACATAACGAATTAAAAAGAAATAGTGAGGCAAAACAGCTATTGTTTTTTTTAATGAAGTTTGAATTTTAAAACATGATGTCATGTTTCAAAAGTCATTAATAAAAAAATGTCCATCAAAGCTGAAAGGGAATGAAAGTATGGAAGAATTCATTTTTGAAAAGAAAAAGTTTGTTTATGGGGCATTTCTTCTTCTCCTTTGTATCGATGCAAGAAATAAGAGCCAAATTAATTCTTGTCAAAATTTTCAGGAGACCTTTGTCAGAAATTTTTTGCATTCATCTCCATTTTTGTACAGAAGTTCTTTCAAAATTGTATTATCCACTCCTGTAAGTCAAAGAAATTACTGATAAGTCATACAAATCTATTGTTTTTTTACCAAAATTGATGATTTCCCTCAAACTCTCACATAAAGAAAGACATGTAACTTTATTTTTAGCTTTGATTTCAATTCAAAATGTCTGAAGCACCACGGTGGTTGCCACTGGAATCGAATCCTGATATTATGAATAATTATCTTACTGACCTTGGTGTAGCTAATTCCCAATGGCAGTATGTTGATGTTTATGGTCTTGACCAGGAGCTATTAATGATGGTCCCACAGCCTGTTTGTTCGTTGTTACTCCTATTCCCAATCAATGAAAAATATGAAAAGTTCAGGCTTGAAGAAGAGGCAAGATTGAAAGCTGATGGCCAAATTGTCAGTGATCAAGTTTACTTCACAACACAAACTGTTGGAAATGCATGTGGTACGGTGGGAATCATTCATTCTATAGCTAACAACTTGGATAAAATAACTCTAGAAGATGGAAGCCCATTGAAGAACTTTCTTAATGAAACTAAAAATTTGACTCCCAGTGAGAGAGCAAAGAAACTCGAAGTGGATGATGGTATTGCTCTTTGTCATGGTAACAGTGCTAAAGAAGGACAAACAAAACCCCCTTCTGCTGATCAAAAAGTAGATCTGCATTTCTTATCAATTGTGTTGAAGGATGGCTGTATATACGAGCTTGATGGCCGGAAGCCGTTTCCCATTAATCATGGCCAGTCCACTGAAGAAACATTTCTTGTGGATGCTGCTGCAGTCTGCAAACAGTTCATGGCAAGAGATCCTTCATTAATACAATTCAATATCGTTGCTCTGAGTAAACTGTAGCACATAACACAAAGTTGTCATTACCATGTTATATATAAGAAGTAGTTTAGTTATAGAATTTAAAATATTTTAATAATGTATTCTACTTTGTTTTGGTTTTCTGGGATGGAATCGGAAATATAGTTCAAAAGGTGCTCAATAGTTTTTTCTCTCATGAAAAATAAATTGAATAAGATTTGGTACTTTTATTCCTTCTGTTTCTTATTTTCACATAAGCATGTTTCGCATAATTTTTTTCAACATTGTAACCATCTGTTCAGTTTTGTTTAGAAATACATATAATATATTGAAAATGTCTTATCAGGACACTGTGAGAGCCTTAAAAATCATATCCACAGTAGCTTTGGGTCAATTTACTGGAGCTGCAGTTTATGTTGCACTATCTGTTCAGCCAGCTTTGATTGAACAAGAAGATGTTTCAGCAGCATCAAAGGTAACTTTTCTAATGCTTCACAAGCTATTGTCGTGGGAATTCAGGTATAAATGCTGTTTAAGTTTATGATTGCTTCTTGATGGAAGGACTCTTTCTGTACTTTCTAACTGTGTGGCGTAACTGGGAGGTGTGTTTTAGCTTTTAGGATTTAGCTTGCTTTTTTCTTTTGTTGCCAATTAATTTTTTATGCGATGTTCTTTTTGCTAAATTTATATAAGGGGCTGATCATATGGAGCTTTTCATCCCGGTAGGACAGGATGTAAATTGTCCCGGGACGGTTGTTGCATGGCGATCATATGAGATTTTTGTCCGGGACAAGGTAATTTTTTTTTGTTTTCCATATGATCAGAAAAAAGTTTTTAGCGAGAATTACACAAAAGCTAGGATCTCGTCAAAACATTCTTGTCTCGTCCTGCTGGCATGAAAATCTCCATATGATCAGCCCCTACATCATCTTATCAATGAAATTGTATAAAATAACTTTGTGCATTTGTTGTTAGAACCCCCTCCCCCCTAGTTCCGCAGAGCCCCAAAAAGCCTAGTCCTAATAGGGTTAAGTAAGTAGTTTTAATATTATTGTTATTATCAAATGTTTATACAGGATGAGTCATTCAGTCGTAAAATATAAATAATATTTACACTCTTTTCCAAAAATTGAATATAGAATAGATTAGCTTTAGTAAGTAGTTTTAATCAGTTAATCCAGTAAACATGAACTAAACCAATATGACCTCTTTAAAAACAATGATAACAAAAATTTAAGATGCCAAGGAACTTTTTGCATCTGTTTCAATTTCATTTTTTGAAAGCAGGCTTTGTTATGCACTGATTTTACTTGAAGAACGTATGACTTGTAACCGATCTAAATTTGATGGCATTTTGTGTGTTTTTGCAACGATTTTCTTACAGAGATATGTTATGAAGTCCTCACTAAAGTTATTTGGAAGATCAGTTCCTGGACTTGGTCATTTCACAACTTGGAGCAACGTAAAAATTTGGAATTGTTTACTTATGTAGTTTGTTCATTCCTTGATAACTGTTGGCGGTTTGCTGATGATGTACCAATGCAATAGTAATAGTGTTGGTTATTTTGATGCAGATCCTCCTGTTGGCAGCTTGTACCTTGAAATATCACATACCTTTAAGTACTGACTGTTTTTTATCTTGAAAAGGGTTGAAGAAGTTTTCTCATGCATGTAGATGTATAAAAACGTTTTTTTCTTTTAATTCAACCAGAGAGTTTCCCTAATAACAGCAATGATTAATTTTGATGAGAATGGACTTTCAAAGCATTGAGTTAGTGAAAAATAAATGAACGAATGCAGGAGACAACTACAGAGAATTTAAAGGCTAGAACTTGGTGCTAAGAACTTAGGGGATGATTTACTAGTATTCACACCATCTCTTGTATTTCTTATTAATCTGCTTTTTATGTGAAAACATTTTCTCACTGTTCTTGAATTGACAAGTTTGATATCCTGTCGTGTTTGCTGTAACCCCCTCACTCCAATGAAGGAAGGGTGGCCAAGTGTGAACTGTTCAAAAATAACTTTGTTGTAGAAGCAAGAGTTCAGTTTTCTATAGTGTATAAAGGCCTCTATAATTTCTGTAACATGAAAGTTATTTTGTTTTGAATTTTTACTTAGACAAATGTTGTTGATTGTGAGGCTAGGAAGGTTGTGGCTGATTGTGAGGCTAGCAAGTTTGTGACTGATTGTGAGGCTAGCAAGTTTTAGGTGAGACTATCAGTTCTTGTTCAGTGGTTTCGTTGCCGTTACTTGTGCCCAGTCCTCCCGAAGAAATTGTCATGAAATCCATCATGACTCAAAAAGAAGTAATCCTGGTTTTAGCCCCCCTGCTTATATTTTTTAGACAATGCGCTCCGTACTTCAAAAGTCTGCGATCATGCCTTTAACCAACATCTTGAGTTCCACAACAGCGCTAACAGTCTATTTCAAAACACGTGGTACAGATATGGAAGATCCTTATTGGCTAGTTGCAGGACTTGGTTTGTTATCTATGATACCCTACACTGTTTATGTGATTGCTCCAATTAACGGCAAGTTTCGGGACGACTCAGAGGATTTTAACGGCAATGAAAAGAAATGGTCGGATTTGCTTTCTGATTGGTTAACGTTTCATACACCACGTGCTGTCATAGCATTTGCTTTGTTTAATATTGGTATTTACAAACTGACTGCTAATAAATGAATTGGAATTATCGAGTCTGACCTCTTTTAAAAGCTAAATCTCAAAGTATCTTTGCTCTAGGGAAACAAATGGTTTCAAATGGTGGACCAACGTGTTGACAGTTTTCTTATTGAGCATGACAATGTAATGATTTTTAAGATGTGAAAAATAGTGTGACGGTGTATATGAATGAGTTTATTGTGCATGTAATATATCTTGTAGGTTTGCTCTTCACTCCTAACCTTCATGCCTGCAATAGTGTATACGGGGGCTTACGTTTGAAGGCTTTGTTTACATGTTGGTGAAATCCCATTCGTGCATGGCTTCCTGCTCTCATTTCCCCAAAAAAAGTTAATTTCACGTCGTCTATTTTGAGTAAAAACTTTAACATTATTTGTTGTGGGCTATTGAGGACCTGTACACAGGTTTGTACAGCGAAACTGATGTATATAATTTATGGAGCGTTCCATTATTGCATGATCATATGACGGTATCTTACTCTTTTATCTGTTTATGCAATGCTTTTAATGATCGCATTATTTTGTGTTGTTTTATATACCGTGACTTTCTCGATGAATAGTAATGAACATGTCATGTCATAAAGACTACAATTACTACTTTTGCCGTTTGATTTCATTTTCCCCCGGCAATTTATGACTTTTTTGAACATTACTAACTTTTGAATTTCCACGCGAAAACAAGATTATCTGGTCTAACTTGAATGTAGTTTGACAGTTTTCTTCTGACATAGTGATAGGATCAAGATTGTAAACTTGTTAATTCGTTTCCACTATGCACGAAGCGCTTCGATAAAACTGATGTGACAAATAATTTTGTGACAGAAAAGGTGACTAAAACGATAAATTGATCGGGAAACAATTTACTCATTTTTCTATGTTTAAATTTAGTCCCGACATTTTTGCCCGTAGATTTTGAAAAGAAGAAGTCCTTACATTTATCTCCTTGAAAATTATTAAAACCAAAGAGAGTGGACATTCCTGCTCCAAGATGAGAAGAAACACTGGGGACAAAGTTGTCAATGAAAAAAACTGTTTTTGATGAAAGCCTTTAAACTCTTCCTTTAAAAACTACTTGGTCTAACCAAGGTCTTAACACTTTCGGACTAGCGAATACTCCATAAAGACCTTTCCGTGCACATCCAATACCCCAAGAAATTGTTCCCCACAAGTACCAAATGTCCTCTTTGATTGTGGCGTCGTAATGTTTACACACAAGTGGACCACCAGAATCGCCCTCGCATGCGTCGATACCACCCTTTTCATAGCCAGCACAAAACATCTTTGACGTCACTGCTGATCTGAACTTTTCGTAAGCCTTTTTACATTTCTGATGGTCAACTAAAGGAACACGTGCTTGTTGCAGAATCTAAAACAAAAGAAAACTTTTTACGCCTTATTATTCAGGTGGACTGTATGCTGGCTTGTCACCATTCCAAACTCCTAAGAAATTTGTTGGTACCGAAACTGTGTTCCTATTTAAACCTTTACGTCTCTGCAAAATAAGGTCTCAACCAACCAGTGGGTACGAGGTTGGTCTTAAACTATTAATGGTGACTACTGAATCCCTGGGTACTAATCGGAAAACTACAACTTACAGCAGGTCCTCTTCCATACTCTTTGAGCAAGCCCCATCCTGTAATATAACATTGTGTTCCCGTTGAAAAACTTGTATTTTGCCCTGGTAAACAAGCTGTTCTCACACGGTTATTCAAAACTGCTTTTCCTTTTAAACGAATCAGTGCCAAATCATTGTTGAATGTGTTATGTTCATATTTGGGATGAAGTAACAGCTCTGCAATATCAAATCTTTGCTCCCAGCTACTGTTTGTCTTGATGTCGTGCTCGCCTGCAGTATATATAAAAAATATGACCGTCTAAAGCACATACAATGGACTCTCTATAATTCGACTTTCCATTACTCAAACTGTCCATATTTCGAACTGAATCAGTGGGTCCCTTCAAGCTAAAACCTAGCAATATTACTCTCTTTAACTCGAACTCTCCATAACTCGAATGACATTGTTTTCCCCTTCGAGGTTCGAGTTAGGGAGAGTCTACTGTAGAAGGTTCGTACAAGGATATCATCAGTATTGCTTATAACGACATTTTGAACAATTTCATACTTTCGAGTAATGATTTATTACCTAATTTTAACCAGTAATTTGCCTTATTTTGATCGTCATGGAAACAATGTGCTGCACTTAGCACCCACTCTTCTGTGATTAATGTTCCACCACACAGATGACCTGGATTTGCTATATTGTATTTATAGTCGATGTTAACTTGCCATGGCCAATCACCTGGCTTTGCGTTTTTCCCGCCAACAATTCGAGTATGTCCAGGCCCTTTCTTGCCGCATCCAGGTTGAATTGCTTAATGAAACAAAGAAAATATATATGGAAATCTAGAAACAGTTTGGCTTTGTGAATAATAATACACTGAAACCCCCTTGGATAGCAGCTTTTCGCTGAGGAAGTGAACCTGGTTATATGTTAAATAAATAAATAAATAAATAAACAATGAAATCAATACACTTACTCCTTCCCCCAGCACCAGTGTAAGGTTGAGTGGACACATACTGTGTGGTTGGTGGAGGCTGCGTGGTAATATCTAAGTTACAAAACTTACTCAGTTAATCTTGGCACTTCTCGGAAGATAATTATTAACCAATCAACTTACGACAGAAATTGCAAGTGAGTTTACATTCCACCATCAAATAATCGATGTAGTCCTTGTGATTGCAATATTTCTTGTAAGCGTAGCAGTAACCATTTTTATCACTGCATGCTAAAAGACAACAATATCGCATTTATGAGCGCTGTGAGGAATGTTCAAACCCCTGAGCGTTATCGCCTGCAGGCCACACCAACTGTAGCATATACCTCAGGATTCAATAGCAACGTATTAACTTATTTGCATTTGTCAAGTTATTGTAAATTGATAATGCATGGTGCCTCATGAAAGTCAGAAAGTCATGAAAGTCAGATGAGACTCAAGTTTCCCTTATATGTACGGTGGGTAAACAAAATATCACCATTACCCCTGTTTGTTGTTGTTGTTGTTGTTGTTGTTGTTTTTGAGATTATTTTCTCCACCCTAAATGTCATTTGACAATTACATACAAATAAATAAGTAAGTACCTGGTTGGCACAAAGCACATGAATTTTCGCAGTTTGTGCTGACATATGCAAAATACTCCGATGTAGGATTGCAGTAACCCGCACTTTTCCAAGCTTTACAATGTGTCTGTTTGTCGACACACCCTAAGATGAGAACAATTCTCTTGAAATTGTAATACTTTCTAATACCTTATGAACATTTTTCAGAAAAAAGCCTGGTGACGAATTGCTCATTCTTAAAGACGATTTATGAATGTGCGATACATTTGCAAATTGGTCATTCATTCATTATATCTCCTTGGTTACTGTATGCTACTGTATCCATGGAAATCATGCTACAGTTTTTAAAGGAATTTTTAGTATCTGAGTGTTGAAATCTTGTTCAAGCACGAATATCGAGTAAGATTTGGTAACGAGAAAATCAGTGACATTGACTTAGCGACAGAACAAAATTTTTAACTCTAGGCTATCTGAATTTATAAATCTCATTGGTTTGTCATTGTTAGGCGTACGTACAGACCATGTCCTTGAGCATCATATTTTGTCAAATTTCACATCCACATTTATTGCAACTTCCAAATGATTTAATGAAAATTAAATAGTTTCTTTTAAAATTGTGGCTTTGATGAACCTCTAAGAGTACCATAGTTAACGTAAGAACAGGTAAAAAGCATTACCGTGGTTGAACTCACCTTGAATACCAACAAACAATGCCGATAGAAAAATAACCTTTTTCAGAAACATATTCTTTGATACTAGTGTCAAGCGTGTTACCTTCAAATGATACCGTGCTTAGATTTTGAGTTATTTTATCGTTTGTTGAACGAGGCTCCTCATATTTAAACACCTGGTCAACAATTCCTACGAAGATATTAAAATTTGCTCATTTGGATGTTTGTTTATCTGGTTAAATAATGACGTCAGAGGAAAAACGAAATGTTATTGTACGGACGTATGATCATTTGTGACGTCATTTTGCATTTTGCTTGATAGGTAAACAATACTGCAATGAATTTTTAATTTACCAAGTCAACTTGTCACGATCAGAAAAATCGGGATAGTACTGTCTCAGTAAAACCATACTCGGGTTCAGTGGGAATAAACGAGGAATAAAATCTCTTAATCTCTTGAAATTGATATGAGATCGGAATTGTGTTCCTTGAGGGTTGCGAGTATCGATGGTATAGAATAAGGTAAACATGGCCGCCGATACAACGACCGCGTAGTGTATTCACTCATTCTAATAACAAGCAATAAGTTAACATATCAGCAGCTCCTTTAAATAGGCATTTAAATGGAAGCTTCGCGTCCGCTCTTCAATCTATGATTATGAGAAATACAGAAGTTACTTGATTGTTTTGCGAGACAGGAAGGTTAACATGGTCCTACTTTGCCGTGAAAATACTTATCACCTTTTCTGTAAAGCCCAAAGTAATGATATAGCGATTTGATGAAAGGTAATCCCTATGTGTGACGTATGCATTTTTAGTTCCCGCAGAATTCTAAGGTATCCTAACAGGACTCTTTCCAGAATATTTACCAAGTAATTGTACAGATTTGATGCTTCAGCCAACAAATTCGGACATGATGCAAAAATGAAAAATGTCAAAGATGTTTATATTTTTGACGACCACTCTCTGTTTCGTTTTAATCAGTCGGCAACCGTATTTTCAGTATTGACCTCGTGCGGTTTCAACTCTTTTTAACGGGTTTTTATATATATACCATAATGGTGTATTAGTTGCGACTACTTTTAAAGAAAGAAACGACTTGTGTTCGTACTCCAACGTCGTTCTCAGGACTTCTTGCCTTTTTTATATACGGACGTTTATCAAAAAGGCAAGAAGCCCTGGAAACGAGGTTGTTCATACTCTAACAGGATCTTATCTAGAATGTACGGGCAGCGTCCGACAGAAGGAAAAAGGGCACATGAACATCCAAAGGGGCCTTTTTTGAGGAAAAGGGCAACCTGAGCTTTATTTTGGTGGGTTAAATCTGTGACCTCCTATGCAAAGGTGATTTTTGAAGTTGTTAAAGCGAAATAAATTTTCAAAAAAAAAAGATCATAGAGGGCAGCGTTCGTTGATCTTTCGGCCTAGATTAGACTCTGTCTAGTCTTCATTATTATGTCAATAAATTCTACAAAGGAAAGCGACTGATCTGCTTTCTCCGCAAATCTACGCTTAGCGGATACCAAAGTCGTCTTGTGAAAGTATTTCTTGCCTGTCATGTGTGAAAACACTGACCCTCACCCTCGAGGCTTAAAAACATCTAACACCGCCCTTCACCGTCGAGGCTTTATCTGTTCGGTTAACAGATACAAATCAACAAAGTTTTAAAATTAATTTATTTCTAAATTATACTCTTCAAACATTCGGCTATAAACTTCGGCTATAAACTTCCTCCTCGATAAAGAATGTTTCGTCATTAGAAAAGATTAATATTTGTTAAAATAAACATTTAATTTTTTAACGAGTTTGCTTGTGATCTAATTACTTTTGGCGTTTTAAACCTGATCATCACGTGATTATCACGTGTGATTAAGAGGTTCGAGCTCCAAACGAAATATCTACCCTTGTACTATTACAGTTAAACGAAGGTTAAGAGCTCCAACAATGTCCACAATACGAACCGGTGTAACATAATAACACAAGCGTGTTCAACTAAAGATTCCATAGCTTCTGCAATGCGAGTATGTGGCTAGAAGTCATCACCTTAAGTACCTCTTACATTTGAAACGTTAAGCTCAAGGATCGTTCACCAAGTAAGTGTAGAAATATGAAATACAAATATTAATTGTTTTATGTTTATGAATTAACATTTCTTTCCAATAAACGAATAAAAACCATGAAAATTGACAGTAATTCTATTTTATTCAAAACATTTTCCATGTTTGCATGCTTTAGGCACCTTCGGGAATCATTGAATTAAAATTATCGTAAGGACACACCCTGAATAATAGCGCGAATTTTGAGATCAAGAAATGAACAGATTTAGGGATCATAAAAAAGTGTACAGAAATTCATGAAAAAAATTTGCAGAAACGAAATTGATGAAAATGTTTGTGTTTTTGCCATGAGTATCAATCGCCATTATTATAAAGCGGCGTTTTCAGTTTTACTCTACCCACAACCTCGAACCCAGGGTTTCTTGCCTTATCGAAAAGGCAAGAAACCCTGGGTTCGAGGTTGACTCTACCCAGTGTGAGGACGAGGACGATACTTAATTGAAGTTTGCTTTTTATTCGGTTGAAAAATCTTTCTATGGAAAGAAAGGCTGGTCCATCAAAAAACAAAAAGTAAAAACATCTCAAAGGGAGAATGCATTCAAAGAGGAAAAACTCATTATGTTCTGCAGAACGGTTTTGCAGAATAAAGTCATTATTTCAGAGATTTAATCCCAAATTAAACTTAATCCCGTCCATGGAAAAATAATCAATGTCCAAATTTTGTATTTGAATCTGATCTTTTACCATCTTTATCCGATAAGGATCAGTATTTGAAATATTGTCTATGTAAGTGCAACGAATTAAAGTATTATGAAACAGCCTCTTATTATTATTACTGGAGGAGGAGTGATAATGAGGCATTTCAAGATGTCGTTTGTGACACATTGTTGATTTTCTTTGTACTTTACTAACCTTTTTTTCCTGATGGTGTGAACAGCCTGGCAGCCTGAACTTTTTTAACTAACATCCAACTTTTTTAACAACATCGTGTCACTTTCATCGTAGCCGACAAGTTGTCCTGAATATTATCGAAAAGACGAAATTATCTGCTAAGAATTTGTTTGTTTGTGAAAAGCACTGACTCAAGAAAATTTTTTAAACCACCTGTTTCCAAGGATACATATAAAACATTGATAGAATTAGGTGTATCTCCTGCCTTCTCAAGACAAGAAATTTTTCTTTCCTTTTTCCGCATTGAATAGTATATTAAGATATTTAACCGTGACAAAACAACTGTAAACGAGAGCTATGACAGTGTGTGATTGACTCTACAAAAGTATTATTAGTTTTATATTGGGTAAGTAACAATCTTTTGTAGAAATGTCTCTGGTCAAATTATATTTTTCCTACAAGAAAGCGTTGAGAAATTGGTACAAGGAACCACAAATGCAGCTGTTGGATACCAGAGGGCACAGTGTTGTAACCCCGGCTTTCTTCGAACTCGTGGTCTTTCACATAACACAAATGCCAGATTTCAAATGAAAATGGGGTATTCACGGATGACCCAGCACACATTTTGAAAGAATGTTTCATTCATAAAATTGTCCACTAACCTGTAAATCCAAGTTAGTTCATCAAATTTTTAATTTAAGAGTTTGCCGGTATTCATTAAAATATAGTTTTGTTTTATGCAATCACCTGCTATCGAGATTTTAATAATTTATCACCTAAAAGGATGGTCGGTTATACACGGGAATTTATGAGGATCTTCTTGAGAAGAGAACGAGACATGTCGTAGTTTAGGATAACATTTTTTTTGTTGTTGTGTATATTTTTTGTTTACACAATTTCTGTGTGGTGGGAAACATAAATAAATTCGTAAATTATTCTTTGTAATATTATATTTTCCAAATTTATTCAATAAACTTGTTGCTCTCCGTAGATGACGAAATATGTTACTTTTTATCGTAATATTTTATTATCGACATTAGTACTGTTCTCTTTGTGTTTAAAACGTTTTTCACGTTCATTATCACGTGTTAGCACGTGATTTGTTTCAGTGAATAGGGATTTGTAATTTCACAACCAATTATAATCAGAAGATTTCCTTCATTAGTTAACCGCGGGTTTACGCAGTATTTTGCAATAATGTGCTATTAAAAAGTTTGTCGAACCATTTCTCTGTGCATAGCATTATCGTAGCAGCGTTCGTTACCTTTAGAGAACAGCGTCATCATCCAGTCAATATGTCAACTGAGGAGCGAGTAATCAACTTTTTCCCTGGTCCAAGTGCACTGCCAGTGGAGGTAAATGTTTCTTCTGAATTATTTCTTTTAATTGCATAATTCAAACAATAACATCGGGTTTAGGTGGTGTGACTCACCTTCGCGCAACGTTAGCCTTATTAGGAAGCCCAACTTCCATATTTGTGTTTTTTCGCTTGCACGATATACACGCGCGTAGTACAACTAAAATGGAAATTTCACGAGATTGGAGGTTGTTATGGATTGCTTTGAGAATTCCTTCGTCTGTTTTCACTTTGTTTTTTCTGAAGAAACTCGTGAAATCCGCCCTCCCATGCCCCAGGACATGAGAGTATTTTGATGTTTGATGCTTATCATGCCAATCAATCTCCAAGGCAGGATTTTTAGTATATCTTTCAAGTATAAAAGTTTAAAAAACAATTTTCAGGTTAAAATTTTTGTATCTCTCAGGTACTTAGCCAGGCATCAAAAGAAATGCTGAATTACAATGGCATTGGCTATGGTGTTATGGGTAATTAATTGATTGATCAATTTTAAATCTATCCTTTATCCAGCTAAGTTTGGTTCTCTCCCAAAACCATATATCACATTAGTCCTGCAAAACCAGAAAGAATTGTTAATAAATATGCAATAATGTTGTTTATGTTTTGGTTCGCAATGATGAAATTCCTTCAAATGAGATAGGTTCTCTCAATAACTTGAACGTTAATTCAAACTTTCATCACTTACTGTTTAACCATCCCCTTAAATTAATCCTCTCTTGCCTTTCAAATGACCCTTCATAACTTGAATATTTATCGTTTGTATTTTAAATAATGATCTTTAAGCCCCAAGTGTACTGTATTGATTAAAAAGTGATTTTTGGGAAAGGGTCAAACACTTCAACTGTTGCTCACATTGGTTTCAATGACTTTATTGGACCACTTTTTCAGAAATGAGTCATCGATCCAAGGAATTTGTTAACATATGTACAGAAGCTGAAAATGATATGCGTAAATTGATGTAAGTTGATTTTTTCAAATTTCACATGATTTGAATAAATTTCTTTGATGGCCAGAAAAGCTCACCTAAGTTCATGCGATTTTTGCATTTGTCGTGTTTGAAGCTTGATATAATTATGAAAATTATAGGTCAATTCCTGATGAGTACAAGATCTTGTTTCTTCAAGGAGGATGTACTGGGATGTTTGCTGCTGTACCATTGAATTTCCTTTCTGGTAAAATGATCTGAAAATTTTCTTCTTGAAAGAATGTTAAAATGAATATGTGAAATTTCTTGCGCACATTTTTGTTGCACAGTTCTTTATTGCAATTCTCATGCCAACAATTGATAATGAATAAAAATTTGAACTTCAAAAATCAATAACTGTCAACCTGAAATACCTTTTACATAGCTGATATTCCTTTTTGGTTTACATTTTCACTTTTAAAATATATACAGTTAATGGAAAATTGCATATTGTGATTACATCGATAAGCCTCCCTACTCTATCATTCCTTGTCAAAAGAATTTCTGGAAATGAATGAAAACCTGCAAACTAAAAGGAAAGCATCTAATGTATCTCCGAAATGAAAGCACCAAATACTCGGAAATTCTGAGTATGAGAAGTAAACTTGCAGTGTCTGATCTTAGCAGTGGCCCGATTGTCTGAGACAGTCAAAAATTGGTTGGGTCCACTAATTTTTTTGAAAACCAGTGTTGTGGTGGCCCGACTGGACAGGCCTAAAAAAGTACATAAATTGTAAATATGTAAGAATTTCCATTACAAGAGATTTGAGTTTTATAATGTTTGTCTTTGCAATTTCAGCTCTTTTTCTATTTTGTAAGCTGTGTCCAAATGAAATTGTAGAGTGTTGTTTAATATCGAGCCATTAAAATTTCCTTCGGGCCACCAAAAATTCTAAAACCAATGATGTCAATGGCTTGGCATGACACCCAGATAAAATTTTAAGATTAGACGCTGACTTAGTACAGTTTAAGCATTTCCACTAGTGCAAAAAACTAGTTCCTTTATCTCAAAGTTGAAAGATGCATGTCTGCACACAGTTTGTTAATGTGATTAGGAGAATGGAGGAGGTTTCTATTCAAGCACTTAAAGAAGTTGAGAAGTATTGCGTCGTTCTCTACAGTTTTGTGTTCTCACATTGCAAATTGTTTAAGCAATCCAGTATTGTTTTACAAGCACATTGAGGCATGGGCATTCTTGCATAAGCCTTAAATCGCTCAAATTTCTTGTGTAATTTGTACCATAACTTATGATAAGGCATACTACAAATTACCACAAGGATAGGTTTTCATTCTTTCATGATTTAATAAACCCTAAAAAGATCCTGTGAAAATTTCTGTTGTGTATCATGGGACCAAAATGTTTCAACAGCGTAATTCCTTATCCTGAATTTCCTTTAGAAAAAGGAACTGCTGATTATGTAGTTACTGGTACTTGGTCAGAAAAAGCAGCAAAGGAAGCTGAAAAGTATGGCAATGTTAATTGGGTAGTACCAAAACCTGACAAATATGTTGGTGTCCCACCAGTTGACCAATGGAATTTAACCGCTGATGCTGATTATGTGTATTATTGTTCTAATGAAACCATAGGAGGTATTTTCATATTTTCACATTTCATGATAAGATATGGAACTGTTGCAACACGATTTTTGTAAATATTTCCATAGATTTCTCTCATGAGCTGAAGGAAATTATATGTTTCTTACAATAGGTTTTTTGGTTTTATAGGTGTTGAGTTTAATTTCATCCCTGATACAAAGGGAAGGCCTTTGGTGTGTGATATGTCCTCCAACATCATGACAAGAGAGTTTGATGTTACGAAGGCAAGAAACTATTATTTATACTCTGTCATTGTTATTGCTAGTACATGATGTGAATTTGCGGTTAGTCACTAATTTTTTACGAGAACTGGTTTTCAATTTAGTTTGATTGCGTTGTTGCGGGTGCACAAAAGTTACTTGGTCCTGCTGGTGTGACCATGGTCATAGTAAAAGACAGTTTCCTGGGTCGTGAAAAAAAGGCTTGTCCAACGATTTGGAATTTTAAAAAACAAGCTGAGCTAGAATCCAGACTAAATACACCGCCTTGTTTCAAGTACATAATTATTTTTACAGTACTGTTTGCTTGGAATAATACTCTATTGTTGTTTCTGATAAGGTTGACTAAATGAAAACAGTGATCTTTTGAAATGAATGGGTTTTTGTAAAAAAATGTCATAAAGTAGTTCTGCAATATTGATTTCAGATATTTGATTGTTTCAGTATCTATATCACTGGTCTTGTCTTTAAATGGATGCTGAAGAATGGAGGGGTGGAATATTTTGAAAAAAGGAATATCCAAAAAGCTGAACTGCTTTATAACACTATTGAAGAATCAAAGGGTTTTTACAAAGCAATTATCAACAAGGATTCACAGTCACGTGTTAATATACCTTTTCGTGCTGGAGGCCCTTATGGGGATGATAATACTGAAAAGAAATTTGTGCAAGAAGCCAAAGCCAGAGGAATGGATGGCTTAAATGGACACAGGTAATTTTGTGTTCAGTGTTGACAAGAGTGTATAAGACAAAAGAGTCTTCGAGAGGAATAAGTACCCTTTTTAATTTTCTAAAATCCTGTTGACATCTTTGTTTTGTGATCTTTCTGAATGCTCTAATACTTCATCTTTTTTATGTTTTAGGTCTGTCGGAGGATGTCGTGCTTCTATCTACAACGCCATTACACTAGAAGATGTTCAAAAATTATGTTCATTTATGAAAGAATTTCAAATGCAGAATCAGAATTGAATCTTCACATCAGATTTAGGGATTTAAGTAAAATGCAGCTTCTCATATCTAACCTTCTAACTTAGTACATTCCAATTATCTTTGACATGGTGAAATGATGTGTCATCAATTTCTTATTTTTCATTTTGATCAACCTTTCGACTGATGCTTAAGTTTCAAGCACTCATGAAAATCTTTCACTGCAACGTTTTTATGCCGGACATCTTTTAATAAATTTTTTATAAGTGAATCTTGTATGATATATTCAATAGATTTTATCGGAATTAAAAACATTTCTTCTTTCGACCAAATGCTATGTCTTTTCATCTTTGTGATTCCTGCACAAAAAATTTAATATGTAAGGATGAATAATATCAGGATAATATTAAGTTGAATGGTGATGACAAAACTGGTTACGTTTCTTGGTTTTCTGACCAACCTTCCTTCCAGGCCTCACGTTGTTACGCAAACAAAGGAAACTTAGAAAAGCAAAATTAAAAAATATATGTTTTCATAAACTATATCACATGTGTAAAAAAATCTTCCTCTGAAAGTGGCGCTGTATTATAGTTGCTGTTTTCAGAAGGTCTAGGTTAAATTTCCTTCGCGGCGATTCACTATCTATGAGTGAATATACCACGGCGTGATATGGACCCATGCTGTGTTGGGGAGGTCATCCAGGAGAACACAAATCAAATACTTAGGGGCCTCTAACCTAAGCTGTGGCCCCTCCTCGAAAACAGATGCAATAGTAACTGAGTCTGAGGAGCAGCCACTGAAAACAATACCAAACAATAATCACACGATTAGCGATTTATCTCAGTTTGACGCCATATTTGGTTTGTTCTGAAATTGAAAAGTGAACACATAGCGTCTTCTTGAAATTATATACCTTACTGCAGGAATTTAACGAATCATGAGATTAATGCTGTTTGCCCCTCAACCCCTCAAAAAAATTGCCTTATTTTTACAATTTTTGCACGAAATTAACGTTCATGAAATTAACTCCGTCACAAAATTAATGTATCACTAAATTAACGCGTATTTAATTTCATGATTCGTTAATTTCCTGTAATAAGGTAACTTGCAAATTTCTTATGATTCGAACGTTTGTAGAAGTAATTTGATTGAATTGACTGAAAAATGTCGTCAACAAACACTCAACTGAAGATATAAAAAAAATTTTGATAAGCATGTAATAGAATGATGATACTTCATTTGCACTCATTCTCACATATACTAATAATTGAATTACTCCTACAGCTTGTATGCGTGGTATTATTTGTGTACTATGATAAAGCTCCATGAGGTAAGCTTTGTAAATGAGTGTTTCGAATCCAAAAAATCCATTGCTTTGGTTTGTGATTTTGCAATTTTAAGATCAATCTAGGTTTACATCTAAAATTTGCTCTATATTCTCTGTAATTTTGCATAACACTTGCTCGAAAACATTAGGTAAAAATCACAGATTCGAAGAATAACGTGGATTTGCCATTTGGATTGGAAGTGGGCTAGTACTAGAACTTTTAGTCGAAATCCCATTGTGAAGTCCTTCAATTTTATTTCTTAAAATTTCATGATCTAATACTGGATTCGGAATATGGTACCCCATCTCAATGTCCGACATCTGGTTAAAGGGAACTTGAAGCATTCCCACCTAAAAGGGTCTGTTCAAACTTCCCATTTTCCTTTATCTTTCCCCGTCTCAATTTATCTTCGATACTCGCGCATGTCACAGCTGCTCGGGTTGAATAGGGTTTTAAAATGAGCGCATAGGTGTCTCATCGTTGAGCACCAATTCTGCCTAAAAAGTGCTCTTTGCAACTTCAGCATGTGGTTTAACGTAACCAAGAAGCAATTGTAATTAATAATCCTTTGCACAGGTTAAGCTTTTCAAATATAACAAAGCTTTCTCCACATCCCAAATGAATGTAGGAAAAAGTGGTCCATTATTGAAGACACCTGTCAAACAATCACACACCAAAAGCTGTTGACCAACTAGTTAACTATTTACCCTATCTTGATTTCGCTGCGTTGATTGGGCGATAAGCAAGTCCTTGGTCATTCAGATGAGCCAGATAATCATGAATAGGTTATAAAGCAACTAAAGGGATCTATTTGTTATTCACAACACCAACCACATTTCGCTAGGTTGATTCGTAAGCATTAACTGATTCTGTTCTTCTGGAATTATTGAGAGATTGTGAAGCCATGACCAATTTTGCTGAATATCATCATACATACCATCAGTTTCAAAGACTGATTTAATATTAGTGGATGCACTCTATGTATGGGATCTACCAATAACTTCTTTTTCTAAGACAACAGTGTGGGGATACGTATTTATATCTCTATTACTCCTTGGTACCAAGACTGGGATGGCCAGGCAGGTGTTCAATCGTCCAATTATGCTGAATAGAGAAAATGCATAAGGTAAGAGATTTGTCTGATGGATTCTGTTGCTTTGTTCCCTGATTCCGGTAGAGCATGAAAATTGATGAGAAATTCGAGATGCAAGCAAGTCCGCATTAGGAATCCCCATTATTTTCAAATTATTTTTAACATTTATTTTTAGCATTTCATCTGTTTTTTATTAGTTTTCAGTTTAACAGTTCCTACATTTATCGCAGATATTTGTAATATTCTGAAGTGATCATCCTGTATAATTATAATTGATAACAAGAGCCAGATGGCGCAAAACGGTAGCAGCAAAAGCACTTGCCACAAGAATACTTTCGAAATTTTACTTAAAGTTCTTAAAAGTTCAGTAAGCGTTATTTCTTGAAATATCTTACTGGTGGAAAACAGGCATTAACGATAATGTTTAAAATTACTAACTCGTGTAAATAGGGTCTAATTGTAACACCAGCAATTTAATTTATTAGTGTTCAAAAGAATTATACATGAGCTGTTTATAACGTACGTTTTTTTTATAAGCTCTTTCTCTTAGCAAGGAGGGATCTATTTGTTTGACTATGAAGTGCATGTCAAGAGCTTATGTAGAAAAAAAAAACGCGTTTCTTCGAAAAAAAAAAATGTATGTTTTGAATTATAATTTTTTGAAACCGAAAATGAATTCAAACAGATAACTGCCTTTTTTTAACTCGATTTTTGAAAACCTTGATGTTCAAAGACAGAACAGATAGCTAACAAACGTAGAAACTAATAAGAAAGTCTGATCTGTGCTTTACTGACACGAAAAACATATCTATTTTCAAGTGCCAAAGTACATTGATTCAGTACCATAAGTAACTAAAAGTTCCAGCTTTATGTAGACCTATTTGATTAATATCCATTCCTTCATCAATTAAGTGATAAAATATCAAAGAAAACGCATTTTAAATGTATGTGATTTAAAACCTTCGAAAATTCAAAAGGCTGCGTTCGTTCATTAGAATGTATATTGAGTTTTTAACGGGGACTCGCAGACTCTAAATCGCAGACTAATTGCCATTTCGGCCGGAGTAGGAGGAGGAGGAGGAGGAGGAGGAGTCCACGGGTGTTTTAATACGGTATTCGCTATCGCTGCTACCGTAATAATAACCACAATAATAATAATTTAGCCTCCACTCAATCTCTCCAGTCTTCTAATTCCCTTGAAGTCTTGTCCGTCCCTATATTCAAATGACTTGGATATACTTCATTGCCATTATCACCCTCAGGAATGCCATATATTTTTGACAGGATTATTCAAAATCAGAAGGTAAGACGAGAAAGGATCTGTTGAAATCTTGTAGTAAAATCTTTTGAGGACCTTTGTTGATCCTGAACGAAGAACGATTCTTCACCCACGATTATAACTCTTCCAGGGATTCTTTGTTCAAACAAATTTTTTCCTGGTAAGACCCTCATGATCTCATTTCTTGGATTTGCTTTCTTTGTTATCTTATATATTTTAATTGGAGGTGGTGCCTGCTAGTTATTGCAAAAGGAAGTTTATTGTGACTTATAGCCTAGGCTGAGTGAGCTTACACGTAATACTGCAACTGGAAACTGAAAAGTTTTATAAATATCAGTGGTGCTGTACCCAACCCAAGGAACAGTTAAAGAAACTAGTACAGAGTTCCCTCACACATAAACCGCGGGTATTTTCTTGAAGCTTCACCTATTGGAACTATGAAATATGCAACATTTAGATCCAATTTGAACATCTAATTTCTCTTTCACAAAGTAGATCCCCGGAAATTATCTATTTGCAGGAAGAACTTTTTATGTAGTTCCCTTGTTCAACATGATTTTGATGGAGGAGTTCTGGTATGTAAGTTGCAGAAAGTTTCTTTTTCATAATGTAAATCAACCTGAGAAATTCTGCTGTCTTGGTTGAAATAATCTTTTGCTGTTTTCATTCAAAACAGATTAAAGAGGAAAAATATAAACTTTCTCAAGAAAATTTCTAAAAAATGATGAAGAATGTTATAAAATGATATATGTCTGTTGCACAGAAATATAGAAGCTACCAGTAAGAAGTATTATGGTTGCTTGGTAAAGAAGCACTCCACATATGGCTAGACAAAATGTATCGACTCAAAAGTTTGCGTTAAAAGAAATTTCAAATTCAACAGTGTTAGTTTCGTTCTTCGTTATACAAATTGGCATCAAGAAAACAAAAATTGGATTGGACCTTTACTTATGGCAGATTGTAACACGAGTTACGAGTTGTAACAAAGGTTTTAATCTCGGAAGTGAACGAATGTTTTATACAGCGATGTACAAATATGACTGTGATCATTAAAACAACAAACAAAATTTGGTCCAAAACGATACCTTGGCACTTGTGCTGCACTACTTCATTTACGATGTTGTTGACTTTCGGACACCCGTGGTGGAGTAAAGTATTTAAAATACCCGTGGTTTCTCCTCCTCCTCGTCATCCTCCTCCTACTACTACTACTACTTCAAGTTATGAACCGTTTCTTGCAACGTTTACATGACATTTCGGTCAAATTTGGACTTCCAGTTCACCAATTTTCACAAAAATGTATACAAAGAGCAACTGAAAGGTGCTGCTTCGAATTTGACAATTATTTTCAAGGTTTGACTGAAATTGGGCGATTTAGGCCAAATTTATACCAAATTTCGAAAGTTCTTCAATTTTTACAAAATTTTGCACGGATCCTATCTGAAATGTGCTGATTTCAAATTTGACAATGATTTTGTCAGGATTGACTTAATTGAATAATTATGGCCAAATTTTATTAGTCGTAATCGTCGTAATCGCCAGGTCTGAATCAGGCTTTATAATTTCAACATTGAATAGTTCTTGCACGAAATTTTAATTGGTTGTTTTTTATTACGTATCCTATCGTATCATGAGGTTTGAAATCAGTTCAGATGGCTATTTCATTGTCTATATTAATAGGATTGTTAAAGTAAATCTCGTCAATTAAATTCTGACAATGATAAATGCTTCAGGAGGCAGTTGTTCTGAGCCGTTCAGTTGAAAGGAATCTTTTATGATCGTTTTTGACGAGATAATTAGAATTCGTATCTCCCAGGACACTTCTTTTAATAAAGAAGCTAGTTTAGAAAGCATTTAATTAAGAAATGTGTATTATAATATTTGTGTAGATATTTTAATCCATCAGGGGGCGATATAAAAATCCAGCTAGGAAACTTTTTTGTAAGTTGAAAACAAACTTCAATCGATAAAGTTTCCTCTTCGTAATTTTCCAAGTCAGTTCTTCTTGTGAGCGGTATTCCGTTTTTTGATGCAGATCAGAATGCATCCTTCCGTTTCGAAAATCTGCAATTATGTTCATATGTGTATTTCGGAATTCATAGATATGACTCTGAAGTGCGGTTGTTGCGATAAATTAAAACAACGTTTATCGACAATATGCGAGTTCAAAAGTTGTTAAGGTTTATTGAAATGTTCGTCATCGATTGTACGAACACACTTTCAGGCTGTACCTTCCTTATTCATGGTTATCCTTTTTTACTTCAGTAGAGTTACTGTTCCGACTGTTCGTAGTAATTTCTGCTGTATTTTCAGCATCCATGGTAAAATTAGCGAAGATGACAATATCCTGACTAAGTTCAACGGAATCATATTGATACTGGATGATTAATGAACATGACTACTGTGATAATTAATGAGAAAACCACAGCTATTTGGCAGCTTCCACTCTTGCATAACAGACGGTTGTAAAAAAGAGGTCAGACACAAATAGGCTACCATCTTACTATCTAGTTAAGGTTGAGTGAATCTATTATTAGATCACGAGACTTTCGGATGTAAAATTTCGTAATCTAATTTAGGGCGTAAAACAAAATAGTACATCTTGAGTTATAGTAGTGAATTGAATTTACATTTTGTGCGAGTCTTTCTTGAGAAAAAATGTCGAAATTCGAAGTCTGGAAAAGCCCTACTGATGAATTATCGTTAACAAATTGTGTAGTTTTACATCCAGAAGACGTGAAATCCATCAATCAAGGACGTGACAACGACGATGATAAAAATAAGATTTATGTTTCAGTATCATTTGAAGGGAAAACTTACGTTTTTGCAGTAGTGAAATCACCAAAAATGAAGAGGTTTACCATTGGAATGAGTGCCATACAGCGGAGATGGATCGGATGTGCTACTCAAAGAGAAGTTGTAGTGACTTTACATGACCAACTTAAAACTTTTATGGCATCAATGAATGTGGAACTTGACTTTTTAATGAAAACGAAAACAACAAGAGATGCTTACGATACTGACAAGTTGTTAAAATTTGTTCAAGAGTCCTTTTTGTTGCTTCCCTTCTCTGTTGGTCAGGAAGTAATTCTTAAATTTGAAAACAAGCCTCTATTATCAATGGTAGTCACTGGAGTTCAAGCATTTGATGTAAATGCATTGGCAAAGAATACTGGTGCCCCAAAAAGTACCAATATAGGAATATTAAATTCAAATACTCAAATTATTTTTGAGAAGAAACAAGAGTCTATCCTCACACTATCTGGTAAATCAAAAGGAAAATCTGCTCAGACATCAATTATTAATCCTGATTGGGATTTCTCTAAAATGGGGATTGGAGGATTGGATAATGAGTTTTCTGGAATATTTCGAAGAGCTTTTGCTTCAAGAGTATTCCCTCCTGATTTGATTGAACAACTTGGTATGCAACACGTAAAGGGGATTTTGTTATACGGGCCACCTGGAACTGGTAAAACCCTGATGGCGAGACAAATTGGCAAAATGCTGAATGCCAGAGAACCCAAAATAGTTAATGGTCCGGAAATTTTAGATAAGTATGTGGGTGAAGCTGAAGCTAAAATCCGAAAATTGTTTGAAGATGCCGAGAAAGATCAACAAAAATTAGGAGCTAATAGTGGTTTGCATATGATCATTTTTGATGAAATTGATGCAATTTGTAAGCAAAGAGGAACAGTTTCCGGTAGTACTGGAGTTGCTGATACTGTTGTTAACCAATTGTTGTCAAAGGTAAGTGAATAATAACATGTTTACATGAAAAAAATCTATATATTAATAGCCGATTCTCTGTTTGTTTGTTTGTGCGTTTGTTTGTTTGTAAGTCACGCAAAATGGTAGATTGAGTTGTGAGAGTGATTATTTTATTTTATTTTGTCCGACGTCAGTGTGAAACCATTGTATTGAGACCCTAATCGAATGCGACGTTTAGGGAAAATTATCTCGGTAACCAATAGGGATAACTGACGTTTTTTGGGGTCCGCGATCCAGGCCATAGAGTGACGAAAAATTTGGGTCTAATTTTTTTGGGGGACGGGTCTATGACGTCATCAAAATTTTGATCAAAAATATCTCCGTAACGGTTGGTCGTAGCAAAACGATCCCATACATTTTTTTGATCAGTTTTTCGAGCTCTACAACATGGGCACACTTATTATTGCCAAATCCTTAATTTTATTTTTTGTGAACCCAACGCAGGCTGAAGGTGGACATGGGCGGCGAGCGACGCCGCCTTGGCGGCTAGTCTATATATTAATAGCCGATTCTCTGTCTGTCTGTCTGTTTGTTTGTTTGTAAGTCACGCAAAATGGTAGATTGAGTTGTGAGCGAAATTATTTCTTTTTTTGTGTGCGACGTGAATTCGAAGCAAATACATTGCAACCCCAATCGAACGTGACTTTTTTTGGCTGATGAACTAATAGGAATAACGTTTTGTTTTTATCATTATTGTTAGTTTTATATTCCACGTTGACTTGGCTTTGAAAACAGTACATCAACAAAATACAAAGAAACTAACTGATTAAACATTTTGGACAAAAAGCAGCAGTGGCAGAACGTGGCAGCATATGTTCGGTTTGCCACTAACTCTTGCCTGACTGTCTGAGACGGGTGAACTTTTTTTTGAGCAATCAAAATGTTTAAAAAAAAGAGTATCATATCAAAACAAAATGTTTTCTTTTTTTTGCTTTTCTTTTAATAAATTAATTTCTTCTTTTAATTGTTAAGCGTTCTGATCGAACGTTTTTTTATTCTATTTATTCATTTAGCACGTGCCTTTTTTCTCTCCTCCGTGTGAACTTTTTAAGAAGAGAAACCATTTCCCCCCTGTTTGATAGCACCCATGTTAGAGCGCGTAACTTTTTTAAAACAAAAGCTAATAAAAAAGTGAAGTTTTCTCTCTCTACGTTTTGAGTGTATTGTTGTACTGATCAACGATTGTTTTAAAAAATAAATAACACATGAAATTTGGGTTTTTTGGAACCATTGTTCAAACTGATATTTGATATTTGATTTCGAATCTGCCTCTAGGATAACTGACGTTTTTTCGAGTCCGCGATACAGGCGATGGGGTGACAAAAAATTTGGGTCTAATTTTTTTGGGAGGGGTCTGTGACGTCATCAAAATCTTTGAAGAATGATATCTCTGTAACGGTTGATCGTAGCGGAACGATCCCATACATTTTTTTGATCAGTTTTTCGAGCTCTACAACATGGTAACACTTTCGGTTGCCAATTCTTTAATTTTATTTTTCGTGAAGTCAACGCATGCTGAACATGGGCGGCGAGCGACGCCGCCTTGGCGGCTAGTCTATATATTAATAGCCGATTCTCTGTTTGTTTGTTTGTTTGTTTGTAAGTCACGCAAAATGGTAGATGTGAACTGCGAAAGAGAGTCAGCAATGTAAGATCACACATAAATAATTTCTCTTCTTGTGCGCGACGTCAGTGTGAAACCATTGCATTGAGACCCTAATCGAACGCGACGTTAAGGGAAAATTATCTCGATAACCAATAGGGATAACTGACGTTTTTTGGGGTCCGCGATACAGGCGATGGGGTGACGAAAAATTTGGGTCTAATTTTTTTGGGGGACGGGTCTGTGACGTCATCGAAATCTTTGAACGATGATATCTCTGTAACGGTTGATCGTAGTGGAACGATCCCATACATTTTTTTGATCAGTTTTTCGAGCTCTACAACATGGGAACACTTTCGGTTGCCAATTCCTTAATTTTATTTTTCGTGAAGTCAACGCATGCTGAACATGGGCGGCGAACGACGCCGCCTTGGCGGCTAGTATACTATAATTTACACTTCTTCTCCATACAGAATCTCTTTGTTATAACATTGATATGTCCATTGTATTTTATGTTGCTATTATCGATATCATTTCATGTGAACAGAAAATTAGACATTCTGTTCATATAGGTTTAAATATATCTTGAATACTGAAAACTTCTGTTCCAAGATAAAAGAAAATTACTATTAATCTATTGCTCAGGGTTTTGAAACTTAGGACTGCATAATTTCCTTCTTTCCATGAATTAGGAGTGCTAACGGTCAAGATGAAAGATGCTAATTATTTTTGAAAATTCCAAAATGATACCACTTGAATTTGATTATTAGTTTGTCTTTTTACAAGAATTATGGTTTATTATGTTAGATTGATGGTGTCGAACAGTTGAACAATATTCTTGTGATTGGAATGACCAACCGTAAAGATCTTATTGATGATGCATTACTCCGACCTGGTCGATTGGAAGTACAGATGGAAATCAGTTTACCCGACGAAGATGGTCGACTGCAGATTTTAAACATTCATACTGCGAAATTAACAGAACATCACAAACTTGATTCAGAAGTGGATCTCAAAGATCTTGCATCACGAACAAAAAATTATAGTGGTGCTGAACTCGCTGGTTTGGTACGTGCTGCAACTACCACAGCTATGAACAGGTTGGTTAATGCAAATAGCACAGTCATGTTGGACCAAGATGCATCAGATAAGTTGAAAGTAACAAGAGGGGACTTCCTTCACGCAATAGATAATGATATAAAACCAGCTTTTGGTCCAGGAATGGATGAATCAAAGCACTATCTTGGCAACGGTTTGATTAAATATGGTGAATGTATGCATAGAATTATAGGTGATGGAGAATTGCTGATTCAACAAACACGCAAGGGGGGTCTATTGTTTCCTGTGAGTGTTTTACTAGAGGGTATGGATGGTAGTGGGAAAACAGCAATTGCTGCCCATCTTGCCTATGAGTTATCTGAATTTCCATTCGTTAAAGTTGTTTCACCAGAGAACATGATTGGGTATTCTGAAAATGCCAGATGTCTAGCAATCAAGAAAATCTTTGATGATGCATACAAGTCTGAATTGAGTTGCATCATTGTTGATGATATTGAGCGATTAATCGATTATGTGCCAATTGGACCAAGATTTTCAAATGTTGTGCTGCAGACTTTAATTGTTTTACTGAAGAAAAAGTTGCAACATGGTCGGAAATTGCTGATAATTGGCACAAGTAGTTGCCGTGATGTTTTGGAGCAAATGCAAATGCTCCCTGCTTTTAACACAGTAATTCACATTCCTGCCATTATGAATGTAACACATCTTGGAAACGTTCTGCAAAAGATAAATTGCTTTACACCGACAGAGTTATCAACGATTGAGTCCGAGCTTACCAGTAAAGATGATGACACCAAAACTAAAAACATATGCATCAGCATTAAAAAGTTAATGAATTTGGTTGAAATGGCAGTTCAGACAGGAACTGATGAAAGAGTATCGAAATTTCTTTCATTACTTGGTGATCCACCGATCCTTCTAAAGGAGGAACTTAATCTGAAAATTAGCACATACCAATTGTTATGAATCTTTTGCAACAATTTTTATGATATACAATAGGGTAATAACTAGTAGTGAAGACACAGAAAAGAAACTATGCTCTTAGCAGAACTAAACGTTTCATGTCTGTTTGACAGTCATCAGCTACGCATGATACTCCTAGAAAAATTCCAGTTTTTTTATATATGTAAAATTTTGACATAATTATCATTTATTATAACCTGCTCCTGTATGGTAAAGCACTCTTGAATATGATATTCACTCACTGTTTATGACAATTATACGACAGGATATAAAATGATAATGTAATAAATTTGTTAGCTGTTTAATAAGTTTCATAAACTATTTAGCATTTTATAAGCACCATTTTGTGGTTTTGTGAATTGTCTCCATCTTTGATAAAGGAGGAAATCGATCATGTTAGTATCACTTTCACAAAAACATTTTTTTTTTGAAATTTTGTATGTTTAAAAACCAATTGTAATATTTTGGCTTTCAAATAATTTGTTTTTGTTTATTTCTTTGGTTGATAATCCCTTAAATTAAGTGACTGTGGCCTTGTCAGAATCCTGGGAGCAAGGTTGAAGCCTTGTGTAACAGTTTTTGGTATTGGCGTCTTGGGTATCGTTTTGTAAAAACTCACTAGGGCGTTAATGTTATGATTAGAAACTGAAAAGTTTAATTTTCCAATTGGATCTGAGCTGTCATAACAATTAATGGATTGACCTTTTAATTGTAGTGAAGACATTCCTGTTTTGAGGTTTCCTAATTTAATTATATCTGTTTGATATTCACAATATTTATGTTCAACCACTTTCCCCTTTATACGTTTCCAGTATCAGTACTTAATAATAATAATAATAATAATGGTATATTTCAGTATATCCAAAATTTACATTTGGCTTTTCATCTGAAATTGCGTGTAAAGTATATATGTAGCGTCTAAAAAAAACAACGAAAAAAAACAAAAACAAAAACTACTATAAGCTCCTAGCAAGAGCTTTGTCTAAAAAATAATGTTTTGTTTGATTACAAAAATCTTTGTAACTCAATGAGTTACGACAAGCCTTTGGTAGCTCATTGAATATGCTTGAAGCTTCAAACTCAAAAGAAGCATGAATGTTCGAGGTTCGACGTAATTTCGTACCTCCAATCTGTTCATCTCTTAACGGACGTTGACGAATATTCTCGTTTCTTTCCATTGGCAAGAATTTCGGCCAATCGCTTTTATTGATGGACTTCCAAGCCAGTTTTGCAAAAGTACTTGTAAAAGTATATGTTAAAGTGCTGAAAATTCTTGTCATCTAATTGAATCAATTAGACCTGTTTAACATTTGTGTTACTTGTATTGAATTGTTAACATCATTAATCCAATTAATAATGCCTCTAGGTAAAGTTTCAATAATACTCAGACGTTTTTGATCGTAGTGTATATAAACTGGAATGCATTGTTATCATACGCAGGTGGTTATTGAATTGCAAACACCTTCAAGAAATGATGGAATTGATTTCGAAACTGAAGCAAGGTAAAGAAAAGAAGGAGGGGGATTTACTATGGGGCTGCTTGGAAACAAGTTAGGTGGTATGCTTTCAAATTTTATTTTGTTTTATTTTGTCTTGTCTCTTGTGATTATTTTGTGGTTTCAGTTTGATTTTATACTAGTATCCCGGGTAAAAACTTTTTACCGAACTTAACTTCGAAAACATTAGGTCAAATCCACCATTCCCGTGTACGCACCTAGTGACGAAAATTTCAATTACGGAATCGGGACTGGAAAGTGTACTGATGTTGTAGAGCTTGAAAAACTGAGCAAAAAAATGTATGGGATCGTTTCGCTACGACCAACCGTTGCGGAGATATGGTCGATCGATAAGGTTTTGATGACATCATACCCGCAGTACCAAATAAAATTTTGACCCAAATGTTGCGTCACCCCATCACCCGTATCGCGGACCCTAAAAAACGTCAGTTATCCCTATTGGTTCTCGAGATATTTCCCCAAAAACGTCGCGTTCGATTGGTGATGCAATGTAATGGTTCCCCGTGATTTTAAAAAAACTGACGTCAAATGATGCCACGTGCTTTTGGAATGATCGTGAAAAAAGTGTCTCTCGCCTCTACGTGGTTCTACGCGCACATAAGAGGACGATGACCGTAAAAATTTAACAAATATATCACTCTCTAAAATAAAAGTGGTATGCACAACGCGAATTAGTATAAAAAACACAGAATAGTCACTTTTATTTATTTTATTTATTTCAAGCATTTATCTATTTTGTTTGAGAGCGCATCAGCATACTTATCGACGCTCTTCTCCAGCCAATGCACTGCATTTTCTGGGCCTGCTGCCCGTGTACTTTGCGGGAATTTCCAGACCATATCCCCCGCCTCTGTTGATGCACTTGCCAGTCACTTCAACGGCAAAGAAACTTTCGTAAATCTTTTGCTGACATGCAATGCACGGTGCTTTGGTTTCATGTAAATGCATGCACGAAATTTAAAAAAACCCGCTAAGTTTGGACAGTCAGAAAAAAACGAAAAACCAAAGCCGGTTTTAAAGTATTTCTTGCTTTCGCAGAAATCCAATAAAACTTAAATAACTGTATAATAGGTATTTTTTTTTTATTTTAATATGAAAACCATTTCAATTCTATGTTCGTCATCAGGAAATGGTTGCTTAAGATTGAGAATTCGAATGGATCCTTGCTTTCCTTATTACGTAATCACCCTTGTTCTCCTCAGTAACTGTTCCAATAAGCCCCTGAATTTCTAACTTTTTGGATATGACTAGGAGTCTAAAGCATGCATGACATCTCAGAAAAATCTTTTTTGATGTGGTAAAAATAACGTCCTGTGATGCACGAACTTACCGTTTTTTGAAGTGTGAAGCTTTTTAAGGCCGGTGTCACTGTAAATAACTACTTCCTTAAAAAAGTACTTCACTCCAAAGTTACTCCAAAGTCATTATTTCCCATGAAGAAAGTACTCCTGGGAGTAATTATTTCCTAGAAAATAAGTACTCCTTCAGAAAATAAGTACTCCCTTATCGCAAGGAAGTATCGTAAAGTATACAAACAAGTCCGATCAAATTGAAAAGGAGATTTTCAATAAAGTTCTTTTTGTAATCTGTTTTATCTTTCTTTACGTTGTTAACCTTAAATGGATCAAGTTTCGAGAAGAGAAAAGTTTGTGAATTCTCGATTTTGGGTCAAATTCTCCAAAGTTTCTCTCCTCTTGGCACACACTGGACCCAAAATTCGCGATTCTTCTCCAGAATAAAAAAAGACAGGATTTATCAACCTTTCGGAAGTTATTCTTCCATTGTCAAGATTATGTATCGAACAAATGTTTACATCATTGTTGTAGTCCACCTTCTTTGGATACCACTTCTTTCTATTTTGAAATTTTTTTCTCGCAAATTCTAATAAAATAGTGACTCACAGAAGGCTTTTGAAACTGTCCAGCTAGTTTTCAAGACGAAGTTTCTTGCATCTTAAAAACCCACCGTTCGAATTCGAGTCATTGGGCCACGATAACCAAGATCGAAATCGAGCTGGAAAGCCTGGATGAGGAAAAGAACTTATATAGTGAATCTGGATGTTGTAGCAGACGATGTAATCTATCAATAATGCGGATAGGAGATACAGGTTTACCAGCCACAGTTGTGGGGATTTGCAACAAATTCAATAGATCGTGTTTGTAACTTTGATTGCGTAGTTCAAACTAAAAAATGAAAAAATTGAATCTGGAAAAAAACTATTTGAAAAATTGTGGAAAAAACTAATTGAAAAAAATTTTGAGCTTAAATTTGAAATAACTAATGTATGTAGTAAATAATTAATAGTAAGTAATAAACGTACCAGATGGCCTGTGTAGAATTGCTGTGAAATGAAAAAAATTCTGTTGAAAAAAATTGTACTGTCTCTTTATTGAGTGCTTGTTTGAGATTGATGAACGAATGCAAAAGTAAAAAAACTGATATAAAAGCGTAAAGTCCCTAGGGTAATAAATACAGTGTGTTTCGTAATGTTAGAAATGAAAATTTTAAAGTTAATTTTTTAAATGAATATAACGAATTTCAAAATAATTTTTACATCAATGGAAAGCCATTTTCAAGCTCTTTCGGCTAGTACATTTTTGTGAAAAATGAAAAAGTAATTTTTGTATAAATAAGGCAAATGTCTTGGAAAAATGTAATTAAATTTTGAGTGGTCGATTAACACGTAGTTTAATTACATCGTGCTTATTGTTTCAAAGCGCTAAATCCATACAAAGTTTTATTAATTTTATCTTTGCGCTGAGACCCCCAAATTGATCTTTAAAAACATAAAAGTTAAACGTTTTTCGTGAACACACAGCTTAAATTTGTTTATTGTTTTCCAAATTGCTGTCATTGTTTCAAAAAATCTTTTCTTTTCACTCACTTCTTAATCGACCATTAAAAATTTAATTACATTTTTCCAAGACATTTTCCTTATTTTTTCAAAAACCACTTTTTCATTTTTCACGAAGATATGCTAGCCGAAAGAGCTTTGAAAATGGCTTTCCATTGATGTAAAAATTATTTTGAAATTCGGTATATTCATTTAAAAAAACAACTTTAAAATTTCCATTTCCAACATTATGAAACACACTGTATAATGAATTAATAAATAGGTAATTATGATAATCGTTTGATAGACGTTAGTGCGTGAACATATTATAAAGAAATGAAATAAGGATGGAGATCCTACAAAACAAGGATGGAGATCCTACAACAGTAATATCAAGGAACAACAATAGGATGGTGGGTGTGTATATCTCACTATGTTTTATTGTATTTTTGTTCTTTTAGTTCAAACATTTATATGACACTAAGAAAGTAGATTATAAACGTAGCCCTTGCTCATGTTTGAACTTGTCAACTAACAATCAACTAAAATGTCAAGTATTGCATGTCCAATTCCTGATTGTCATTACCAAACTGATGATATCGATAAAATTGTTGCTGCAGCCCAACCCCAGTGGGCACACGTCGTCCTATGGACGTCCCGAGGACGGGAGATTTACGTCCCTTCGTCCCGGTCCACAGAGGACGTCCATAGGACGTCCACATTTGGACCAAAAAAGTGACGGACGTCCCATGACGTCTCATTTGGACCTGCGTCAGATCGGCTTTTTTGTAAAAGCATGAAACTAGGCGCCAATAGTACGTACAAACAGGGGGTTTGAAGTCAAAATCGCGAATGGTTTAATAAAAACTTAATTCATCTTAAGTGAGAAGTGAGAATTGTAAATTTCAATTGTTTTCTTGCAACAAAAAACAATACTTAATTTCATACAAGTTTCGTCGTCATTGGACAATTTAGCAAACACCCTATCAATCTCGTCTCTCATTTTTCCGTATAAAAGTTGCAACATTAGTGATTCATATTTTTCGACATTAATGAAAAATGCTAATTCACGAGACCATAAAAATAATGGGACAGGAATTTTAGAATCTTACATTTAATTATCTACGTCTGATTAAACATTCAAGCTCTTACTCATGGACCAACAAGTGGCTCATCCAAGCAAAAATCACCAAAAATCGACCGCCCATCTATCTCTCGTGGGATATCGGAGGAGGAATGGATCACCTTTTTAAAAGGATGGAACCTTTTCAAGCATGGAACCGATACTCCAAATAATCGCATAACAACTCAGCTCTGACAGTGCTGCGATAAGAATCTTGAAAATGATTTGCTTAAAGACATTAATTCAATTGCTACCGTAACTGAAAATGAAGTTTTGGCAGCTATTAAGAGACTTAGTGTAATATGTACTGCAACTAGTGTTCGAAAGGCTGAATTATTCAATTTCCGCGCTTATAGCGTAGGAAATTGTTTGGTTTACAAATTCTATCTAAGTATCTATCTCTGTCAGAGTTTTTCGTCGTTTTCGGAAAGTCCGTTCGGATTTCGGACTGTTTGTTTATTCAGAATAGTTAATGACTGACCTAAGCTAGGAACTTAGGACAGGTTTGACTAAAATTAGGCAATTTAGACAAGGTGCTGATTTAGAAGTTGACGGTCATTTTGTCAGACTTGACTAAAATTGGACAATTTGGGCCAAATTTGGACCAAATTTCGAAAGTTCTTCAAATTTCATGAAGTTTTGCATGGATTACATTTGAAAGGTGTTGATTTCAAATTTGACAGTCATTTTGTCAGATTTAACTAAAATTGGAAGATTTGGGCCAAATTTGGACCAAATTTCGAAAATCTTCTATTTTCATGAATAAACATCATACTGGTGATATTGGTGAACTGTTTTTTCTGGCCCCGAAACATCATAGTGAATCGCAAAGCTGTCAAGATTAAGTTAAATGAATTAAAGAAGGGAGTAATTTGATAAATTCCAGACTGTACAAGTCATTCAGATATCTTGAAAATTAGCCTAAAGCAATTTTCTCAAGGGCTGATGCGGAAATTGTTCAAGCCTAATGGCTTCTAGTTATATCTGAAATAAGACCATGGTCAACCAAATAAAAATCCATGTTGATCCAAATGCCACACCTTCTGCTGTACACACTCCTGCTCAAATACCCATTCATTTGGAAGGAACAAGTTAAAGCGCAATTAGATGCTGATGTCGCTCTTGGAGTTATCGAAAAACTGGAATCAAACACCCCATCAATATGGTGCTACTGTGCAATATTGGTTAGGAAACTTGATGGCTCCCCAAGAAGAGTGGTAGACTTTCAGTCCCCCAATCGTCAGTGCCAACGTGATACCCATCATACCATACCATCATTCCACATACCGCTCTGTTACCGATGCATAGAATGGATATCACTCTGTACCTGTTTCTCCAGATGATCGACACCTTCTCACCTTTATCACCGAGTTTGGACGATATAGATGTGTTGCCCCGCAACGTTTTCTGGCGAGTGAAGATGGGTATACTTACCGTTATGACAAGTTGATTGCAGATATCCCTCGTAAGACAAAATGCGTTGATGATGCAGTTCTTTGGGACAAAAACCTGACAGATCATTGGTGGAGAATGATTGACTATTTAGACTTAATGGGGCGCGAAGGTATCATTCTTAATCCACCAAAATTTCAGTTTGCTCAACGAAATATTGACTTTGCTGGGTTTCACATAACTGAAAATGACGTAAAACCACTTCCAAAGTATCTTGATTCGATTAAAGCTTTCCCAAAACCTAAGAACATTGCTGATATCCGTGGTTGGTTTGGGTTGGTAAACCAAGTCTCCCATTACAACAAATTAAGTTGATGGAACCCTTTAAACCATTACTTAGTCCGAAAACTCCTTTCGTATGGACAGAAGAGCTTGACAATACTTTTAAAAAATCAAAGGAAGAAATTGTAAAGGCCATTCAGGAAGGTGTCCAAATATTCGATCCAGCCCGAAAAACCTGCTTGAATCCTGATTGGTCAAAAACGGGAATCGGCTATTGGTTGCGCAAAAAGTATTGTAAATGTAACTCGGACACACCAGATTGCTGTGAGACTGGTTGGAGAATCACATTAGCCGGATTTCGTTTTCTTCGAACTGCTGAAAAGAGGTATGCCCCAATCAAAGGGGATGCCCTTGCTGTTGCATGGTCATTAGAGGACACCAAGTTCTTCACCCTCGGCTGCGATAACCTAGTCATTGTCACTGACCACAAACCATTAGTAAAGATATACAGTGACCGATCACTAGATGAAATCACCAATACGAGAATATTTCGAAAGAACACTGGCATGGAGATTTACGGTAACATACGTTCCAGGAAAAAATATTCCAGCATCTGACGCAGCTTCACGCAATCCCAACCTCTCAACTATTGATGATGAGTTTATGAAAACTGACATAGCTGCTGCCGTTCGTACCTCTTTAAACAAAGTCAAATCAGTAACTTGAGAACGTATAAAACAAGAAAACATTGTTGATCCTCTAATGAAGTTGTTGAAACACTTTATAACTAACTCTTATCCACCAACAAACGATAACTTTCCATCAGAATTATCACCATACTGGAAATATCGTGACAACATGTCAATCTTTGATGAAGTAATAGTTATTGATAACCGCATCCTCATACCAACCAGCTTAAGACAAGAAGTATGTCGTATATTGCACGCAGCCCACCAAGGTGTCAGTGGAATGAATGAACGTGCAAAAGCAATTGTATTTTGGCCTGGTATATCTCAAGCCATTGGAAAAACTTGTGAACAATGTGAAACATGTTGGAGGATTGCCCAGCAAAACCTACCGCCTATAGCTCCGTTTGTACCAACTTATCCATTTCAATCGATTTCTTCTGATTACTGTGATTGTGAAGGATCACACTACCTGATAACAGTTGACCGTTTCAGTAATTGGCCTGAAATCGTAAAAGATGCCAATATACTTGGAAATTCAGGGTCAACCGGTCTATTAAAAGCATTAAGAAGATATTTTGCAACGATTGGCGTTCCGGAGGAGATCAGTAGTGATGGGGGTCCTGAATTCATCTCAAAAGAAACACAGGATTTCTTTTCCAATAAAACATCCTCGTTCTTCTGCCTACAATCCAAGATCAAATAGTCGAGCTGACGCAGCGGTCAAGTCCATGAAACGGCTGTTACACGATAATGTCACAAGTTCAGGTGAAATTGACACTGATAAATTTACTCAGGCGATATTACAATTTCAAAATACCCCTGACTTTGAAAGTGGCATTTCACCTGCCGAAATTATATTTGGGCGGTCCCTAAAGGATTACCTTTTAAGCCAAACACTCAAATTTTCGACAACGACCAAGTCAGACCAATTTGGAAGGATCTCTGGAATAAACGAGAGGACACACTTCGTACCAGGTTTGCGAAACAAGTAGAATCTTTACCTCCAAAAACAGGAGATCAATGTCATATTCAAAATCAGAATGGTCGCTTTCCGAAAAAATGGGACAAAACTGGTCGTGTTGTTCAGACCAATGCAAATGATCAGTATGCTGTTAAAGTCGTCTCACTATAAGAAATCGAAAGTATCTACGCAAAATTGATCCCCTTTCTATCAATGGTAATCTACCCACATGCCCATCTGTTCCAACAAATGTGAAATATCCACCCAAACAAGAGGAGAACCAATTTGTAAATTACCCTCCTATCATAGCACAACAACCTGAAATTCTGAATGAAAATGATGCAAACATTGTTGATGACCAAAACGAAAATAATCCAATGCCTGCACCTGGTACCGTTCCCGTCCCAGAGAAACCACAACGTCCAATCCGTACCTGTAAAGCACCTCAATGGCACCAGGATTATATATGGTTGATATTGATTATGCCATTGTTTGGTTAATATTCTTGTGTTTTCGTTGTAGTCTGCCATTCGTTATTGTTTACTGGTAGATATTCGTTATGTTGTTGGATGGTTTATGGATGGTTGATATTGATTTATGATTTGATAAACCTTAGGTTTATTTTATTATTTTTATTAGGATAACACATTTCAGTAGTTTGCTTAACAAACTGCGGGGGATGTGTAGGTCTCACTATATTTTATTTTATTTTTGTTCTTTTAGTTCAAACATTTTATATGACACTAAGAAAGTAGATTATAAACGTAACCCTTGCTCAGTGGGCATAAGTGAGTCAGAAAATAAGACAATTATAATTAAAAGTAGTAACCAAGTAGAGGGCGCTGACGTCAAAAAAAAGATGGCGGGGTGCGGATTAATTTTGGTTGCTTCCAATAGTTTGAATACCTTCTCCTGAGTACGAAATGGTCTACTGGCTAACTTCCAAAGACCAAAATAGACTTCCCAGACACATTTTTAAAAATTGGCAATGACGTCACAAGCCCTAGTACTAATTTTTTTTTTCTTCTTAAAATTGAAATCTTAATGATACCATTCATTAGACCATGCAATTCCCATTAAAAATGACATATAAAAGATAGCCTGATTCTTAATATTTTTCGAGATATAGACAATTAAATAATCCAAGTGCAATGAATAACGCTCGTACAGTTTCTTTCCGTTTTTCTATGACAAAGGGTATTTACAAAAAAATATACAGACATAAAAAGGAATTAATTCAAATCGTCACTGTTGCAATCGTCACCGTCATCACTGTCACATGATTCATCTTCAGAGTCACTACCAGAATCAGAGGAGTTGTCCAGTTTCCCGTTTTGGCATATATCATCGCAACCACACAGATCGGTACATGCCAAATTGTAACTTAAACAGTTACAGTTTCCTTTCTGGCAAGCTGACTTTTTGCAGTTACAGGAAACTAGTTGTAGAACGTCTTCTGGTGCTGGTGGCAAGATGATCCAGACGATAGAGAGTGTGCCATCATCGTCAATACTCCAACCATGACCGTCTGGAGAAGGCATCCCAAAATCAGCTTCGATAGACTTCTTGACCATCGAAGTTACAAAAGAAACTCTCTTACAGTGACACAGGAGTGCGTCTCGTGTTGGGGGGAGCTTTTGTGGTGGTGGAGTGATTTTTGTGGATGTAAACTTCACGTAACGTCCCTCGTTTACGTCTGTACAACCTTTTAAGCCATACAGTTTGAGCACAAACCGTTCAACAGATTCGAATAATGTCGCTTCAAATACTGGCTCATCCCCAATCTTTGAAAAGGTTTCTTTGAATTCAGGAAAGTTCAAAAGAACATTCAATGCTTTGGCTTTCCCGATGCCATGAAATGAGCTGGTGTAGTCGTTTCCGGAAAAGCTGTGCAATGCTGGAAGTGCCAGGCAGGTTTCTATTCCGAGCTCTCTGGCGATGTTTGAAACGATCAAAACCCTGGTTCGTTCCCTCACTCCAATCTTTATGACTATTTCAGTGTTGATCTTTGTGCTGAAATAGATTGCGTAGATAGCAATATCACTGTCAACAGTATGGATACACACTGACGTTGCAACATGAACATCCACGGCATGTTTCGAGCACAAAAAAACTTTTGTATCGGCTTCCTCTTGTTTGTTGCGGAGGGAAGCTTCTTCCTCACATACAACCTATATGAGATGAAAATATTAGACTTGATATTTTTGATTTCATTACAATACGCAAGTTTAAAAAATATCACCGTACACATTTAAGTACCAGCAAAGGATAATAGAGTAGTCTTTAGATAATAAAGGAATCATATTTCTGATATCTCACTTACAGTATCTCCGCGGCAACATAATTTGTAGAAAGAGGAACCCACATTTACGTAGAGAATCTTCCCAAGCAAAACATTGTAGAATCTCTTGTTGTCGGACCAGTCTTTCAACAAGAAACTAACAAGCTCAGTTTTGTTCTCGGCGTTCTGGAGATACCGTCCCCATTGTTTCGTTCTCCTCTGCTCTCTTCGCTCAATTCGAAAACGCAAACTGCCAGCTGACATTCGTTTTTGACGCTCAAACGATTTTACAGACCCTGGTAAATACTGATCAGTGACGAAATAAACAATCGTGGAATCTTTGAGAATATGTTTGATCAAGTACTCTGAAACGTCAGCGAAGGTTGGCAGCAAGATTTTTGTCATCTGTTGCAACAATACCATAAAAATGTGGACAGCATCAGTTGGTATGTCTCCGTGTGCAGTGTCAACTTTCGTTTCGATTGCAGCTGAAAACAGAAACAAAAAAATTGATACAATAAAAAAACAATCTTATCATTAATAAAGCCTTCTTTTCTATGTTAAATTGTCAATTTCTATTTAAACATAATGAGTAATTTTATAACTAGCAACTAACAAAGGAGCTTAGATTTCACAGTTTTCACTAAACCGCCATCGCTTGTTCCCAGACTGTACGGAATCGGTCCCAACGAGTAGATCAAAATTTGTCTCAGCGACAAGCTCTCCCTTGATTTCGCTATGGCCAATAATCGCGCGAATATGTTTCGTTCAGCTGCCAGGACAACTGTTTTTCCGTTGGCGCGAAGAGTCTTCCTGACAGACATGGTTTTAAACGTTTTCAAAGAACATCTCTTGATTGGGTCGTAGAATGGTTTTTCGTTAGATTGGATCCTTTTCTGGAGAAAATCGGTAAGCGCTGATTCACCTATGTTCTGTGCCTCTAACAAATCGTTCATGATTGGCTCTGGAGCTTCAGCACCTGTCGAAATATTTATCAAAACATCACGGGTTTCGAAAGGACTACCCCAATTGGAGATCACATCAAAGGCACGTTTGCAGCACTGGTCATCAAATTTCATACGAGACTTTCCAAGATCTTTAGGTCTTCGAGCGTTCCCCTTTATTTTTAGCATCCCTTCCATTTCTGACATACATTGAGATATCGTATGACTTGTAAGCACCCATCTCTGTACGGTGTTTTTTTTGCTTGCAAATCCAGTGATTCCACCTCTGCATTTCTGTTCGCGATTCACGGTTTGCTCGATGCATTGGTCGGAAGGAACGGAATTAAACTTTCCTGGTGAACGTTTAGCGACAAAGTTTCCATTCCTATATGAGAATAAAATTAAAATGTAGAAATATATAAGTGGTATATCTATACTAATTTCAAATGAATTTCTTACATGAATTGTTGATGAACCCCTGGATGTGTCTCAGGTAATTGCGTCATCTCAGTCCAATAGTATGTTAAAAACCGAGAGTAATTCGGTCTGTCATAAGCAAACATCCAAGGTATCATTTGACGCGTTGCTTGGAGGTGTGCTTCCCAATTTCCAGTCTTTATGGACCGTAGAAAAAGGAACAATGTGTTCATCATTTCGATAAAGGAAAGCCAGAAAACTGAGGTAGGTCCAGAAAATTGCACATCATTAAGTATTTCTCGATGTTCTTCCAACGCATCCAACACGACTTTATTCTCCATCAACGCTGAGAAAGTTTCAGAGTTGAGCTAAAAATAAAGTATTGAATAGTTGAATTCACGGATGACAGTTTTGATCCATTTACACACCAAAAAAAGATATCACACGTTATTATACTACAGTACTTGATTTTGTGATTCCGATCGTAATATTCCTTACCTCCATTTCACAATCCAAAAAATCGTTTGTGGAAGTGATCTCTGAAAACGAGGGATACTTGTTGTCGTTGTCTACGAAATCTTTGTGCAGCGTATATATATTTTAATATCCTTAGCGCCCGATTGTAATGTTTTCCCGATATTACCTTTTCCACTGCTCCTTCACCTGATTCAAAAGAATGATAAACAATTAATATATCACCACCTATCAATGCTGTAGTTTTAGAGATGATCATTCACAGTAAATGGCAAAGAAGACTTGCTTTTCAAGATCTATACCTAGCAATTCAGCTTCAACTATCCAGTCACGCAGCCCAGCTTCACCAAAACGTTTTCCAATAACCGCAAGGAAGGTAAGCGCTGTATGAAAGGCACCCATCCTCAATACAATGAACCTCTTCAAGTCGACAAATGTTGGGTCCTGCAATATCTCGACAGCCTTGGCATATATCGCCTGATCAAATACCACGTCCGTTTCAGTGAGTCCGAGTTTCTCAGCTTTAAGCTTGGGCTGTGTCAAGATTTCCAATACAACATCCATTTTAGTTGGCGAGTCGTTAATTGCAGGTAAGTAATGTATTTGGTGACATCTAGGGAAAACGAAATAAACATTAATCATAGATCATAGTTGACTAAAATATGAATGAATACTAAATATAAATCTAAGAGTCAAACAAACACACTATAGAACACTTTTAGAAAGTAAACCGAAATTATTTTTAATTTACTTTTTTTCTTGATCATTCTGGATCTGACAGTTGAAACCAGTCCGCATTGGAACATCTGAGCATTCTTGACGAAGAAGGATCCACAAAAAGTCAATAAAAGCAGATTGTTTGTTGTGCTCAGGATCTGTGGTAGGGAGAGTTAATCCTGTTAGATGTGATGGATTCCCCCTTTTTTAGAAACATATATTGGAAGAAAGTTGGGCTTTGCAGTGAACGATCGTTTTCGTGATGTGACTTTTTTCGGCAAAGTGGTTTCAGATGGGGTGTTTGATGTGGTGTTTTCTGATCGCATTTGGATAATAATGCCGTTTGTGCAGTGCATGACGCTACCTGTTAGTGAATCAGGATTGATGTCGTTATTGTCCCACACAAACGTGACAAAAATAGACGGTTGAATGGAAGAGGGGCAATAACTCTTTATAGTTTGGTGCTTCATTGTTTCGTCTGCCAGAGAAGTTTCTACTAATGCGACTTCATCATAAGACACTCCATGACCCAATCTGTTCATCCATTGCACCATTTCTTTGGATCCTGTCATTCGTTTCATACATAACGCCAACTTGACATGCTTTGACGTTCGACATCTACCGTTGGTGACATTATAAATGATATCTTGTCCAATTGAATTAATAACGAGTTTCTTTTTGTCATTAGTTCTGTCGAGACTTCTACTGGATAGGCAGAGTGCCAGCATTGAATCTAATAGAGGTGGCAACTTCGTGTTGACTGCTACCAGTAGGCCTGATGGTGGAGGCCATTCTAAAAAAGTTTTTGGCATTTCGTTAATTTCTTTTCGGATCAGGTAGGCAACATCTTTCATTGCTTTATTGACACTTTTCGGTTGCAGATCTTTTTCAAGACAGGTTATCTTTTCAAGCAGTACCTCGATGATGCGACCTTTCTCAACAGTGTCATTAAATATAAAACATGATTTTTTGGATGTCCAACAAGCCACAGTTCCTTCAAATTCATCAACAACAGCTTTGACAAGTGTTCTTTTGTCTAGTTTTCTTTTTTCTTCATCATCCCCATACACATTCACCAAATACTCAGTAGGGACGACTTCGTACCCATCGATAACGTTCTTTTTAACAAACTTAAATGTTTTCTCTAAAGCAGTTGTGTCGAGGGTAACGATGTTTTTATTTCTTTCTTGACGAGTATAATTTCGGTAGCACGAGTGATGGTAGTGCAATTCCATTGCCACGATATTTTGCCAATCAAGTCCAGAAACGTATGCCAATAATCTCCCGATGTCTTTCTTAGTCGTGGCTTGTTTCTGTAAAGTTGTTGCAGCCGATTGCGTTTGCAGTTTTGTCAACTTCTCATAACCTGATTTCGACCACTTTTTGGAAAAGCAAATACAGCATTCTACATCCGCCAACACTTTTTCTGAAACAAAACAAAATTTCAAGGTATGTAGAAATCATTTCACAAATTACTTATAGAAGGAAAACGAAATCGAGATTTCAGAATTTTTTCAGAATCAAAAGATTAGGTACCTGGACGACCCTTCCTTCTTGAAGAGACTCTCGATGAACTCGGAGAGTTGTCGTTGTTTTTTTCATTTTCGCAAGATGCTGTTTCAATCTATTCTCCGCGGATTTTATCAAGCGCCTTTTTGTGGGTGTACGAGTCGTAACATTTTTGATGGAAAACTAGATGAGAGGTATCAGCAGCAGATAACGCAGAAAGTGTGTTCTCGTCGTTTCGTATGGTGCTGTGTAAAATTAGATAGGAGATAAGCTAGGGAGCTACGCGCGCGTGTGTATGCAATATTTTTTAGACTGAATGCGTAGAGTTTTGCTACAATTTTATGCTGCAGAACCAGGCTAGAGGACAAGCTGATACATACACCCCTAAAACATAAGAAGAAGAAAAAAAGCCACACCTTGCATTTTTCAGCTTCTCTGTCGATTTCTCTGTTAAATTCCGTAACGGAGGTTCGTCATTATAATAACTGTTATGGATAAAGCAAATACTATCCTTCTTTTCACCTGAAATCTTTATTCTTTTTTTACTAGAGGCCATTTGATCATATGTAACGCGTGCACTTCAATATTTTTCTACTCACACCACGTGTTTGTTTATATTTTGTGTTTCGCGGGTAAAAAAATATGAATCGAAATTTTTTTCCATAATTTTAAAACGGGGGTATTAACACAAATACAAAAATATAAGTTGCTATTAGCTAGCATTTTCCTAAAATAATTTACTTTTCTTTTTTTAATAGAAGAGAAATAAAAAAGTACTTTTTGAATTATACACCGAACAAAATTTTTATCTAAATGTTGATTTTATGGATAGCAAAAATATCTAAACCCCCGTCTCTTGAAAATTTCTTTTTATTCTTTTGCGTGTGCTCTCACAAGAAGAAGCACAACATGGTGGCTTTGTTTTGAATTGCAGCAAGCAGATTTTTATAAAAAGAAATGGTCTGAAAATACACTTTTTGGTAGAATTAACAAAGCCAGTAAGGAAATTTATAATTGTGAAGGTGCTGTCAACAATTTTATCAACTTTTTGAATAATCCGCATGAAATGTTTTAAAATCCAAAATTTTGGACGTCAGCGCCCTGACTAAGACCACAACTAGACAGAATAAACAATCATATACATGCCAAATTCGAATTGCAATCCATTGTTCAATGGAATGGCTTCACAGGGAGTACTTTTTTCCTGACAATATAGTACTTTTTTACTAGGTAATCTGGGGGAGTAATTATTTCCTAGGAAAAATGTACTGCGGGAGTACTTTTTTTCGGGGAGTACTTATTAACGGCTACACCGGTTTCCACTGTGGTCATGCGCGAATGATGATAAGTGACTGAATTTTGATTGGCTGCTCAGCAGGCAATCTCATACAACTCCTAGTAGTTCGTTCGTTCAGTTGCATAGCCCATATGAAGTGGAAAACCAACCTCTGAACCTTTAAGTTTCTTGACTTAACACAACACACAATCGTTCGTGTTTTTGACTTGTCAGCGTTTTGCTGGTAATGTTATCGTCGTCCAGAATAACCGTCGTATTTTTGTGTTGTCTCTTGCTTCGTCGGCAAAATTTCGGCTACGTATAAATTGAAGTCGTCATTTCTGGTTTAAATCAAGATGGTACCTGTTAAGCTGTTGAAGTAATATTTGAAGTTGAATTACTTCTTGTGCGAGTCTTTTTGGAGAAAAAATGTCGAAATTCGAAGTCTGGAAAAGCCCTACTGATGAATTATCGTTAACAAATTGTGTAGTTTTACATCCAGAAGACGTGAAATCCATCAATCAAGGACGTGACAACGACGATGATAAAAATAAGATTTATGTTTCAGTATCATTTGAAGGGAAAACTTACGTTTTTGCAGTAGTGAAATCACCAAAAATGAAGAGGTTTACCATTGGAATGAGTGCCATACAGCGGAGATGGATCGGATGTGCTACTCAAAGAGAAGTTGTAGTGACTTTACATGACCAACTTAAAACTTTTATGGCATCAATGAATGTGGAACTTGACTTTTTAATGAAAACGAAAACAACAAGAGATGCTTACGATACTGACAAGTTGTTAAAATTTGTTCAAGAGTCCTTTTTGTTGCTTCCCTTCTCTGTTGGTCAGGAAGTAATTCTTAAATTTGAAAACAAGCCTCTATTATCAATGGTAGTCACTGGAGTTCAAGCATTTGATGTAAATGCATTGGCAAAGAATACTGGTGCCCCAAAAAGTACCAATATAGGAATATTAAATTCAAATACTCAAATTATTTTTGAGAAGAAACAAGAGTCTATCCTCACACTATCTGGTAAATCAAAAGGAAAATCTGCTCTGACATCAATTATTAATCCTGATTGGGATTTCTCTAAAATGGGGATTGGAGGATTGGATAATGAGTTTTCTGGAATATTTCGAAGAGCTTTTGCTTCAAGAGTATTCCCTCCTGATTTGATTGAACAACTTGGTATGCAACACGTAAAGGGGATTTTGTTATACGGGCCACCTGGAACTGGTAAAACCCTGATGGCGAGACAAATTGGCAAAATGCTGAATGCCAGAGAACCCAAAATAGTTAATGGTCCGGAAATTTTAAATAAGTATGTGGGTGAATCTGAAGCTAACATCCGAAAATTGTTTGAAGATGCCGAGAAAGATCAACAAAAATTAGGAGCTAATAGTGGTTTGCATATGATCATTTTTGATGAAATTGATGCAATTTGTAAGCAAAGAGGAACAGTTTCCGGTAGTACTGGAGTTGCTGATACTGTTGTTAACCAATTGTTGTCAAAGGTAAGTGAATGATAACATGTTTACATGAAAAAAATATACTAATTTACACTTCTTCTCCATACAGAATCTTTTTGTTTAAATATTGATATGTCCATTGTATTTTATGTTGCTATTATCGATATCATTTCATGTGAACAGAAAATTAAACATCCTGTTCATATAGGTTTAAATATATCTTGAATACTGAAAACTGCTGTTCCAAGATAAAAGAAAATTATATACTATTAATCTATTGCTCGGGGTTTTGAAACTTAGGACTGCATAATTCCCTTCTTTCCATGAATTAGGAGTGCTAACGGTCAAGATGAAAGATGCTCATTATTTTGAAAATTCCAAAATGATACCACTTGAATTTGATTATTAGTATGTCTTTTTACAAGAATTATGCTTTATTATGTTAGATTGATGGTGTCGAGCAGTTGAACAATATTCTTGTGATTGGAATGACCAACCGTAAAGATCTTATTGATGATGCATTACTCCGACCTGGACGGTTGGAAGTACAGATGGAAATCAGTTTACCCGACGAAGATGGTCGACTGCAGATTTTAAACATTCATACTGCGAAATTAACAGAACATCACAAACTTGATTCAGAAGTGGATCTCAAAGATCTTGCATCACGAACAAAAAATTATAGTGGTGCTGAACTCGCTGGTTTGGTACGTGCTGCAACTACCACAGCTATGAACAGGTTGGTTAATGCAAATAGCACAGTTATGTTGGACCAAGATGCATCAGATAAGTTGAAAGTAACAAGAGGGGACTTCCTTCACGCAATAGATAATGATATAAAACCAGCTTTTGGTCAAGGAATGGATGAATCAAAGCACTATCTTGGCAACGGTTTGATTAAATATGGTGAATGTATGCATAGAATTATAGGTGATGGAGAATTGCTGATTCAACAAACACGCAAGGGGGGTCTAGTGTCTCCTGTGAGTGTTTTACTAGAGGGTATGGATGGTAGTGGGAAAACAGCAATTGCTGCCCATCTTGCCTATGAGTTATCTGAATTTCCATTCGTTAAAGTTGTTTCACCAGAGAACATGATTGGCTATTCTGAAAATGCCAGATGTCAAGCAATCAAGAAAATCTTTGATGATGCATACAAGTCTGAATTGAGTTGCATCATTGTTGATGATATTGAGCGATTAATCGATTATGTGCCGATTGGACCAAGATTTTCAAATGTTGTGCTGCAGACTTTAATTGTTTTACTGAAGAAAAAGTTGCAACATGGTCGGAAATTGCTGATAATTGGCACAAGTAGTTGCCGTGATGTTTTGGAGCAAATGCAAATGCTCCCTGCTTTTAACACAGTAATTCACATTCCTGCCATTATGAATGTAACACATCTTGGAAACGTTCTGCATAAGATAAATTGCTTTACACCAAAAGAGTTATCAACGATTGAGTCCGAGCTTACTAGTAAGGATGATGACACCAAAGCTAAAAACATATGCATCAGCATTAAAAAGTTAATGAGTTTGGTTGAAATGGCAGTTCAGACAGGAACTGATGAAAGAGTATCGAAATTTCTTTCATTACTTGGTGAACAATGTGGTTTCATTTAAACGAAACAATTTTTGACCAAAATTTTAATGGGATGGAACATTGACATAAGTCTTAATCAAAACCTTTTTGGTAAATTTGGTGCTTATATATACTTAATTTAATTTCTTAAAGAAGATACTTTTATTGAAATTTTCTACATAGCAAATATTATGAAACTATTGTAACAAATTTTATCATGCACAATGGAATATAAAACGATAGTTTAATAAATTTGATAGTCCACTAATTAAGATTAGAAAGTTGAAGTTTTGTTGCGCTATCTACTCTTTTATAAGTATTGTCTTGTGGTTTTGTTAATTGTCTCCATCTTTGATAAAAGAGGGGATCAAATGTATCATTTTCACATTTAAAAATTTAACTTTGAAAATTTTCTGGAAATTTATATATGTAGAAAGAAGCGACAAGTAATTGGTATCATGTGTTTTTGTTTTTTATTCTTTGTTTGATAACCAATGAAAGCTGTACTCCCCTCGTAAATTAACTGATTTTAACGTTGTGTGAATTTTTTTGGCATTGTTTTGTGTATTGTTTTGTAAATTATTATCAAGATTAGGAACTAAAATTGAAAGTTGAGCTGCATGAAAGTTTATGGAATGATCATTTTGTGTGTGTTGAGACGCTTGTTTGTGAGCTCTGAGTGACTTGGTTATTTGTTTTTGATATTCAAAATATTTGTGCCCACTCCTTTCTAAGAAATCAGTATCAGTAAAAGTCTGTTAAAATGTTGAAAATCTTTTGCACGAATTGAACCGATTTGACTTGTTTCACAATTCTGTTATTTGTTTTGAAACATCAGAATTCAATTAATTGTGGCGTATATTTTAAAGTTTCAATATTACTTGGAAGTTTCTGGCTGTTTGATTGCAGTGTAGAAGAACTGGAATGCATTGGTATCATACTCAAGAGGTTATTGAATTGCAAACACCTTCAAGAAATGATGGAGTTGATTTCGAAACTGAAGCAAGGTATAGAAAAGAAGGTGCAAGATTTATCATGGAACTTGGAAACAAGTTAGGATTGTATCCTTTCAAAATTTTATTATTATTATTATATTTTTTTAGTTTTTTAATTTTCTTTACATGTGTAACTTGATCAAGAATCTGCTTTCCCCCTACTTGTAATGTTGAACAGTATTCATGAATCTTTGAAACCTTGACAAAGTCCCATCAGACGATATTTGACCATGGCCACCGGCATTGTATTTTTCCATCGATTTTACATGTTTCATTCGTTTAAAGAATTTTCGAGATGGGTAAGTGTTGAACTGCGACATAAGTGCCATTTATTCTCTCTTTTTTTTTTCTTCTTTTTTTTTTTTTTTTTTTAATTTATTTTAACGAGGCCGGGGGAACTGGCAGTGTTATTCACTGATGTGGGCCTCCACCAGGAATGTATACCTCAGATTTTAAGGCAGAGAACTTACACATACTAGACTGATAGGTGATTGTGGTTTTTTTATTTATGTTATTTAAAGGCACTTGTTCATTACATCACATCATGCACATATATATCTCATTATACCTTTCGTTGCATATGTTACTTTTTTCATATCACATTAACATTCTGCAGTGCCAGAATTTGAACCACTACCAACTGTCACCCTTGTATTACAAGTCAACCGTCTTACCAAGTGAGCTATACACCCTCTCTAATTTGATGAAACCAACATGCCATGTTCTATTGTAGGTAACTGGTGCCGCCTGTTTGTTTCTGGCTGGAAAAGTTGAAGAGACGCCAAAAAAATGTCGTGATATCTTGAAAGTAGCCCAACAGTCTCTTTCAGATCATCAATTTAAAACTTTTGGAGAAAATCCAAGGGTATGCTTTCAAACAGTTCGCAACACGAAGAATGAGAGTAGTTGTTTATGTTTTTTTAACTGTACATTTGCAGGAAGAAGTGATGATCTGTGAAAGAATTCTTCTCCAAACTATAAAATTTGATTTGCAGTTGAGCCATCCCTACCAGTATCTCATTCGATTTGGAAAGCTTTTGAAAGGTTAGCAAAGTCTTCAATGGTTTTTTTTTTTTTTTTTTTTTTTTTTTTAAATGAGTTGCTCCCTGCAAGGCCGAAGCCACTACTAGGCAGAAAGCTACAAGATGAGAAAAGGAAGAAGAGTTATAAAGACAGATGAGAGGGATGAGAAAAGGAAGAAGAGCTATAAAGACAGAGCAAGGTGGCGGTTAACCTTGAATTTAAGGGATTGTAGATCATACTCAGCAGGAAAACAACTATGAGGGAGAGAATTCCAGAGGCGAGCAGTCCGAGGGAAAAAGCTAGATGAATAAAAGTTCTTATGGCAAGTTGGGACCTGAACAGTCAAAGGATGAGAATTCGAAGAGAGGCGAGTGTTCCGAGAGAAAGTCTTAGGAGAAGGAGTAAGTTGATGCAAGTCATCCGAACAATGCCCATGAAAGTATTTATAGAAAAGAGACAGGGAAGCAACGTTTCTCCGATGTGAGAGGGGGTGAAGATCAGCACAAAGATCAGGGCCAACTAAGTTAACTAAGCGCTTCTGAATACGATCGAGAAGATGAAGACAATGAGCAGAGGCTCCAGCCCAAAGGTGGCAGCAGTACTCAAGACAAGGGCGAATAGTGGCCTTAAACATGTAAATGATAGATTTAGCCGAAAGTAAGTGACGGACCCGAAAAAGTGAGCCAACCTTCATAGCAGCAGATTTAGCAATGGACTCGATGTAAGAATTCCATGTGAAATTCTTTGTGAAGGTTAAACCTAAAAGACGAACATGAGATGACTCTGCAAGCTCACTTCTGTTCATAAGAACAGAAAGAATTACAGGGTCCCTGAAACGATTAATAGAGAGAAGCTTAGTTTTCGAAGCATTGAAGGAAACCAACCATTTCTGACCTCATTCAACTACTGTCCTAAGATCGTCCTCCAAGTCAGCAGCCATTTCAACCTTATCAAACAAGTCCTTAGTCCTTTCAAGAGACGAGTAAAGAGTAGTGTCGTCAGCGTAGATAGCAAGTTTACAGAGAATACAATCAGGAAGGTCGTTGATGAAAATGAGAAAGAGGGTTGGACCAAGGACAGAACCTTGAGGCACCCCTGAATTAATAGAGTAAGAAGAAGATGAATGACCACCTTAATACTCCTGCCACTGAGAAAGGACTTAATAAGATTCAAGAGTGAACCAGAAATGCCATAAGACTTCAACTTGTGAAGAAGGCCACGATGCCAAACCTTGTCGAATGCCTTGGAGATGTCAAGAGCAATAGCACGTGTCTCACCACAAGCATTGAGGGACTGGCATACACGTTCGGAGATGACGGTCAGAGCATCAGCAGTGGAACGACCAGAACGGAAACCATACTGGTGATCAGAGAACAGATGAAGAGATTCTAGATGATGGGTGATGGAAGAGTTGATCAATGATTCGAAGACCTTACTTATAATAGAGAGAAGACTAATAGGACGATAGCATAAAGGGTCCGATCTCTCACCAGAGTTTTTGAAAACAGGCACAACAGAAGCAATCTTCCAACAAGAAGGAAAACAAGATTCATCGATGCACTTCCTGAATAGCCTACAGAGTATGGGAGAGAGTTCAGGCGAGCATTTTTGCAGAACGATTACAGGGATTTCATCGGGACCAGTAGCCTTAGAAGAGTCGAGAGAACTAATAACATCCGAAACCATCTTAGGAGTTATGTTCAGAGAAGACAAAACCACGTCAGTTCTGGAGTCGATATCGGGCAAAACATGACCAGTGTCATCAAGGGTGGAGTTCCTGCTGAACTGTTTAGCAAAGAGCTCCGCCTTACTAACAGCAGATGTCAACACCTCAGGACCGTTGAAGAGTGGTGGGATCAAAGACTTACCCTTATTAGAAAAGCTCCGATAGATACGCCAGAAATCACGAGACCCAATAGATTCAGTTATAAGCCGATCATGGACCAGATTTCGATAGGTGCGTTTAGCCTTCTCAATGACTTTTTTACAGTCGTTGCGAGCTTTGGTGAAAAGACGCCTATTGTCTTCACTACTACAACGTTGATAACGATGGAAAAAATGATTACGATGGGCAATTGCAGCAGAAATGGCAGGAGAGAACCAGGGTGTAGAGTGAGGTTTAACCTGATATTTACGAGAAGGAACAAATTCATCAATACCAACCTGAAGCCAAGAAGAGATCTCCACTGCACACCTCTCTGCATCACAGGCAAAGATATGATCAACCGGCAGGTCACAAATCAAATCTCGAAAGCTTTCCCAGTCACCACGATGGTATGAATAAAGTTTGCGATGAATAGGTGGATCGTGTGGGCAAGCGGAATTAAAGTCAATGGCTACGTTGACAACAGAATGATCAGAATTACCCAAAGGAGCAGATGTTGATGTTTTGCAAATGTTCGGGTTAGATGAAAGGAATAGGTCAAGTAAGGAAGGCTCCTGATCAGCTCGATCAGGTACGCGAGTGGGAGAGTTCACAAGCTGAGTAAGAGAGTGAGAGATAGCAAAGTTGAAAGTGTCAATGCCAGATAGGGAGGTAGTGTGTGAGAAAGGTAACCAGTCAGCATGATGAATATTGAAATCACCGAACACAAAGATATTAGCAGAAGGGTGAGTTATGAGAGCTTTATCAATATTTTCCGAGATAGAATTGATGACACTGCACGACTGAGAAGATGGGGAGCGATACACAAAGAAAAGATAACTAGTTGAATGCAAGAGAGAAAGACGTAGACAGATGAAAGATTCGTCAGGAGATTCAAGATTCAATTGACGACTGACAGGAAGACAGTCACGAACATAGATACCAAGGCCGTGCATAAGAATAGATGAGTCCTTCCGATTAATAGGAAGATAGCCAGGTACATCGAAGTCAGAAGAGTTAATAGAAGGGTTAAGATTAGTTTCACAAATAGCAAGAATGTCAGGAGATGAGTTGGCTAGAAAAGATTCCAAATGAGAGAAGTTCCCACGAAGTCCACGAATATTAGAGAAGGAAAGTGAGAAAGACGTTGGCGATTTACGAGTACCCGATTTAGATTTACTAGAATTTGACATTTTTTTCATAATGAGGAGAAAGAAATCCAAAGTTGTGTTGGCTGGAGAACTCGTGCTAGAGGATCATTTGGATATAGGTTTGCTGTTAGCTATGAACCTATTGTCGTAACAAAAGCAATGCTGTGGCCTCTAAGGATGCAAACCGTTACAGCAGCAGGGCGCCGTCCAAGCGCAATTTGGCACTACTACTGCAACGCCATTTTTCGACTGTTGATAGAGCAGCCTCTCTAAGTAGCTAGCAAAGAGTTCGGGCTCATGTACTACCAGTCGGCAAAGTAGCAATCAGGTAAAACTACTATCCTAACACCCTCAACATAGATAACTAAGCAGTATTGAAAATAGACTCAAGCATTTGTCAGACAGTCAAGCGCAACAAGGAGACCGGTGTTCATCATCCTAGAGTAGATATAGCACTGCAAGCAGCACATCTACACTAGTAGACGAAGTAGGGGTACTAGACCGGGTGGTATCTCTACCTGCCCCTAAAGACAATTATGGCTTGCCAACCAGGTGTTTTTATCGAGACACCATCTCTAGGAAGGTTGCCAACCAAAGCTGAAGAAGCCTTCCCCTCCATTAAGCAAGACTGACCCCGCCGGACGCCAACCCAGTATTTTAATGTCTCGGGGTTGAAAGAGTTTTGCAGGAGAATTATGTGAGTTGATTGTATCAAGGTTGTAACGAACTGATCTCTATTACACCTTAGGAGATAAAGCAAAAATTAATGAGTTGGTTCAAAAGGCTTGGATTTTTATAAATGACAGGTATTTTGTGTTGTTGCTATTTTTTTTTCAGTGTATAAGTGTATTCAGTGGTTTCACACACAACATTTTTGATCACCAAAACGTTATGACATTAACCAACATAGGTGTGGTCAACAAAATTCTAATATCGTTATCTCAACTCATACTCAATCCTGTTGTGTATTCAGTTCAGAACGATGTACTAGCTTCTATTGCATATATAAGGGTAGCAATGATTCATTCCTTTGACATATTTTCTTTTAAGGAAAAACAAGAGGAATCCATCATTATCTGGCCTTTTTGTTGCATGGAATAAATTGATTGAATGATTGAATGATTGTGTTTTGTGTTTTATATATTTAGTCTATCAACTACTTTATGTTTGATCTACCAACCGCAAGTTGTTGCTTTGGCTGTGCTGTTGTTAGCCTTGAAATTATCCAATCAAAATATTAAAGATTTAATGGCCAAGCCACGGGTTGACTGGTGGAAGGAATTCTATCCGGAAGCAGAGGAGCAAGAATTGGAAGGTAATCCTGTTGGTTCCTTAACGCATGGTGCGTTTCCTTTTAAATCTAAATCAATGAAGGCTTTTCTAGAAATCTGTAAAGAATTAACGAATATGTACGAAGGGAAGCCACCCAAAAGGCGATTCCCTAATCGTCATGTTGAAAAAGTGAAGGGCGCAGTGAAGGGCGCAAGTCAAAACAAAACTCCTCCCCAACCTGGCAGTCCTCAGACTAAGAAGCAGGTAAGAAGTTTCTTCAAGATATCCCAATCTCAACCTATTGATTGATTGTATTATCCATTATGATTTTTCATACTTGACATGAAATCTTAGAAGCTGTCCATCCCACAGACTTGCGCAGCTGCGACAACATCATCCTCAACGTCCGTCGTATCATCTACTTCCACGTCGACGCCAGTCGTTTCGTCGTCAACTTCAAGCGTCGTCGTCTCGCAATCGAGGGAGTCGAAGACTCGTATGTCTCCTTCATATTTTATTTTGTGAAAATTAAACCTCTAATACATTTATAACATTCTCTCCCTATACCTTTAGCGAAGAAGCTTGAAAAAGTTTCGGTTAAACCTTCCAGTGTGGAAAAAGTAGCCGCCCCTTTACACTCAGCACAGCCGCCACTCCCGCAAGCAGGTCCGCTGATTCAAAGTACATCATTATTCGCAGAGGCGGAAAACAAGCAAGAGCAACAACCACCTGTCCATCATCAGCCGTCTACTGCGCAACCGCCACCTCCTGCTGAACAGACAACTCGTAACCAGACCGTTAACCAACAATCCTATTACTCTACGAACTCGAACCAACTGTCTGCTCCCCAGACACAAATGTTGATGCCTGTATCTGTACAACAGGAGCAGTTCTCTCAGAACATGCTTCAAAATACACAACAAGCTATGTCAACACAATTGATGAGTCAGCAGTCAGTGAGCAGTGGCCAAATGACAGATGCACGCCCACCAGCTCCTATTTTGGATCATATGTCTTCGTTTTTCAACCAATCATACAACCAGTTTGCCGCCCAACCCATGCCGCCACCAGCTTTTGCGCCATTTGCGACATCTCAGACGTTTACACAACCTGGATTACCGCTCCCTCCTTTTGGCAGCATGGGGCCTATTCCACCACCTAATCCTTTTTTAGATACTTCTAATTCAAATGTTGCACAAACGTTTAGTTTCCCCGGTGCGCCACCGCCCATGATGATGCAACCGCCAAATATGCAGTCAGCAGGAACTATGCAAGCGCCCAACACGCTACCGCCCCAAGTGTACCGTGGTGCGCCTTGGATGCAACAACCAAGATAGCGTTATTATTCGGTGTAAGCGATAGATAGAAATTAGGAAGCAAGGAAGGAATGTTTATTGAACATTTTGAACGACCATTTCTTTTTGCATACCGCATAAGTGCATACGAGAAACGGAAGAAAACGATTTTTTTCCTTTTTAACAAGATGGAAGAACAACGAAAATACTGTGATCGACTCGAATTGCTTTAGGCTGAAATAAATATTTGCCTGTTCCAAATTCCATGACTGACTGATTGTCGTTCTTTTTTTATTCTTTTGATTTTTCATCCGGAAGTTTCGTTGTATAAGTGATTAACCATTGTAGTTGACTTCAGTCAGTACTTCCTGGCGAAAAAGCGAGTTTCGACGACGAAGCGGAGTTTTTTTTCATCATTAGTCGCTTCAAGGAAAACTTGACAAATATAGGATCGTGTAAGCACGGTATTATTTATAGATATTTCTGTAATAACTATTCTTCCAGATTCAGATGGAACTGTTTAATCTATTCCTCGTAAACTCGAACATTCAGTATTTTGAGTATCGTTGACTGGGTCGTCTAAGAGGTGGTCCACGTGATCACGTTATCACTTGTGACGTAATACTAGTTCTACAATGTAATGCTATAGTTACTTGAGCGCTACTAAAAGCGCTGTGACGTCGTATGGTAACTGTACCTGATCAGGGTGGCCACACCTCCTCCAAAGTCCTATTTTTTGAAAAATGTCCTCTATTGTCCTCTAAAAAAGTAAGTAACGGGAGTTTTTAGTCCTTGGGCTTCCATCCGTAATGGTTGGTTCTTCCGCCCGCCGACTTGCAACTATTAGTTGACTTACCGCCAGAGATACGTATAGCATTGCTCTAACTTGCCCGAAGGCCAGTGTGCAGTCAGTCGATGGCTCCTAATGGGCTGACACGCTGCTTTTAAAGCGCATCGGAGTGGTGTATAGACCTTTCCCGAATTTCAGTTTAAACACTGAATTGTGGCCGAGTTTCATTCTAACCTCGTTTTTATGCAAGTCATTGTTCCACTGATTTCATTACTTTATAACTTAATGATAGTCTCTACTATTTCCAATTCCCATTCCAATAATTACAAGTAGCTAGAATATTAAAAGTGAGGTTAGACACGACAACTCGGCCACAATGCATCGTTTAAACATGAATTCGGGAAAGGTCTATTGAGATACGACATGACTGGACTCGAACACGGGTCGCAGCGGTCGCACTCAAAGGTACTAACCACTACACCAAAACTGGGTTTTGTTGCTAGAATCTCCACTAAAATCATATATATTTTTTTCAGGTGACATAAAAAATGCATTGTAATGTTTTCGATAGTAGCCTATATTTTTGAAGTTTGAGTTTTATCAGGCCACAATTTGTCATTTAAGGCAGCTGCAAACTGTCAAATATTTTTCGTTTTTTGCATCGATGTTGAATGGTTTGAAAATTCTTATACAAAAATAAAGTTTGAATAAATGAAAATAAAAATTTGAATCCCCTAAAATTCTATTTTTTCTTCGAAAAATCGTTTTTTTTTTTCAGAAAAATCCTCTAATTTTGAGAAAAAATGTCCTCCAAAGTCCTCTATTTTTTTCAATAAAATTCTGTGGCCACCTTGATGAAACTGAATTATTAACAAATTCGAAAATGTAATTGTCCTAATAATCGTGAAGTTGGTTTATATGCCGTGTTGCGACGTAGTTTGTATATCCATTGCTCTTAATCGCCCCTAAGGGAGTTGTAATGATGACCAAACAGGATAGTTACGAAATTTGTCGCACAACACAATGAAATAGATTTACTAAAACGCGTTTATGGGTGCACTAACGACTAGCTCAAAGGAAAGGTGAAGAGACCGAATCAGTTTATACGTCGTGTTGTGACCTGCAACCTCGTACTCAGGGTCTCTTCCGTACATTGGAAAGGCGAGAAACCCTGGGTACGAGGTTGGTGTAATTATTTTCTATAAATTATTTCACTTTCGTTAGTAATATTCTCTTATTATTTCCAGAGAAATGTCTGAAGGAAATCCGAAACAGAATTCCGAAAAAAGTCTTTGTAGGGAATGTTGAAACATTTCTTAACTTCGTCAAAATAATGATTATAACAGAAGTTTAAAATGAGATCATCTGGATTTAAACACTTTGTTTTTATCATGAATGTCATTTCGCATCTTTATATCCAATTTTAATAAACGAGTTCAAAAATTTGTGTTATCATCTCTCGAGTGAAACAAAATATATATTGTGAAGATTTTCTAATCATTGTGTGAAAATAACGTTCAGTTAATTTTTATTGATCGTTTAGTTACGAACGTGTAAACGAGGTCTTGTCATAGAACATTTATTTTTGTCAAAGTAATTAATCTGATAAGCAAAAGAAAATAATAGAATACAATTTACAAGGAGATCTTAAAACTGCATCATGCAACATGGAATGTAAGTTAACGATGTTTTTTTTTTTTTTTTAAATTGTTTTACAAATTTTATCTTGAATTCCTAATTTTGTCGATCGACAGTTTGGCTTCTTTGTGTCTGTTCAGAATTATTGTGTTACACTACACGTTTTTTTATAAGCAACACGTTTATAAGCAACACTAGTAAATTTTCTCAAAAAGTTAAGCAACAATACTACAAGAATCTGAGATAAGTTAGTAACATATAATTTTGAAATGAAGAAAAACTAGCATGACTACAGCACATTTCTAAAAATTGTCCCATTATGTTGCTGCATAAGGTTGTAGGACTCTATATAATTGTTTAAATATCCGAGACCTTGTGCTTGCTACTTTAATTAAACAACTATAACGTACAAAAAGGTTTTCAAGATGGGACATGTATGGATTATCGATTTATGCTTAGCAACAAACTAAAAAATGATCATTTTTTAAGCAACATTACTACTAACGTCAAACCTTTGGTGCTTATAAAAACACGTGTATCACGTTTTAATAAAAACTTTAGACCGACTTTAAGATCCATCCATTTCACTCAAAGTTTTGATTTTTTCGTGTACAGGAAAGGTTTTTTAGGCACAAGGTCATGGAGACAATCGCGTAACTAAATGAGTTCAGTCTTTGTAGTGCTCAAGTCAACACCCAGCTGAGAATAAGTTCTAGTCGATCCTAACATTTTCCAAAGAATGTGACGAGTTTGGGGCATTCCCTTCAAGTTCCACCATGATAGATTCTGTTGATAACAACATTTGTCATGCGTTTCACCCGTGGTCACACTGGCTTTTCAAGTTCTCTTCAACGTTCCTTCGTTAGTTTCTTCGTTGCAGAGATATGAACGAAAAACTGTCATGTTAATTTTCAAAAACGTCAATTTTTAACAAAAATTGGGGGTGTCAAATTTTCACTGAAAAAGTGTGACATTTTCTTTTTAAAAAAGATATATTTTTATCATTTTCATTAATTCATAATGAAAACATTTCTCTTTCTAGTTGTGAATGAATTCCCAAAAGTTCAAAGATCTAAATTTAAACTTTTGCGCTTCGTACTGCGATTTTGGCTGCATGCAACAACCTTCAGGCAGCTCTAATTGTGAGGGTATTCGACGGAATTATCTAGGTAGGGCGAGAAAATGCGTAATAACCAACCAATAAGACGTTTTAAAACCTAAAACCTTTTAAGTTGAACAAGAAACCACTTGGCTTGAAGACTTCAGGACGTTACACAACGATACATATCCGGTTTCAAAAATATAACCTTGCCAAATTGCCTAATTACAGCCAAATCTAACAAAATGACTGGCAAATTAAAAATCAACATCTTCCATTTGTGCTTTGTACAAATTTTTATGAATATTAAAGAACTTTCGAAATTCGGTACAAACTTGGCCCAAATTTTTCCATATCACGGTTATTTTACAGCGTCAATAGCCCAAATTGTCCAATTTTAGTCAAACCTGGCAAAATCATTGTCAAATTCGAAATCAGCACCTTTCAATTATGCTCTGTGCAAAATTTCATGAAAATTGGCCTACTGGAAGTCCGAATTTGACCAAATTTGCGAATTCGGCAACGATGTCATGTAAAGGCTCCACAAAAACGTTCATAACTTGGAATATAGTAGTAGTAGGAGAAACCACGGGTATTTTAAATACTACGGTGTCTATACGGGTGTCCTAAAGTCAAAATAGTACTGATTGATGATGACCTATGATGGAAAAAACTTTTGCTAAAACTGGTTTTTTTATTTATTTATTTTATTTATCTTTTATCTTTTACCAATGACCTAAAATTGGTTGTCTTTGTTTTCATTCCCAATCAGTCCAAAACAGACCAAAACCATGATTTGATTACAGATACTTTCACGCCCCATTTTCTGTTTAAAATCAACGTTTTTTTGAAGTGTCTTTTCAAGCAGACTTTTTGGCGCACCCGATAGTGTATGCCCGTCGGTGACGAAACCAATGCATATTTCGAATTTAGGAAGGAGAACAACCAAACGAGCTTTTACTATACGGTTATTACACAGATATAAAATGTTATCTAAAAATCTCCTTTGTTCCGCCTTCGTTCCCAGAAATCCCTTCCGCTTTGACGATAGAATTATTTTCTTCATCAAAGCGGAAAAAATACCCTAGAAATGGTGATACCCTGGGAACCACGTTGATGCATAATCCGTTTAATATAACAGAGCGAACGTCTCAAGTCCTGATCTTAAGAAAATAATATATTACGTAGAAAAGACATGATAAATTAGCATTTAGCAAGGTGTTTTAACAGAAATTCTGGAATGAGGAATGTTAAATTATTTTCTAATTCGTTGCACTTAACCCAAATATCTTCTTTTTTTGTCAATAGACCTTTCCCGAATTCATGTTTAAACGATGCATTGTGGACGAGTTGTCGTGTCTAACCTCGCTTTTAATATTCTAACTACTTCTAATTATTGGAATGGGAATTAAGAATAATAGAGACTATCATTAAGTTATAAAGTAATGAAATCAGTGGAACAATGAATTGCATAAAAACGAGGTTAGATATGAAACTCGGCCACAATTCAGTATTTAAACTGAAATTCGGGAAAGGTCTATTAAAAGCACGGTAGGACAGATTGGAGAAGAACGAACCACAACCCTAGTGGTAGTTGTAGAATCATCTTAACTCGTACATCGTTACAACAACAACGCTCTATTAAACTCACAACATCAAGCAATTAAACAACAACAACAGTGATATAGCATATTTAAAGGAGGGACGGGGTATGGGATGGAGGGGATAGGATAACACAACGAGCTGTTACCTTCCTTTCAAACCTTGTATCAGGGATGGGGTGGTAACAGACCAAATAGATTTTGTGAATCATTTTTGGCCGAGAAAACCTCTTTATATATAAATTTGGTCACGCGTCAAATAAGACCTAGTTTTCACATGAAAAATGAATTCTACGATCACACAAATTATATGTCACATCTGAACGCTCTAATTGCGTGACTACAAGTTTTACATATAAAAAGTACTCTGTTTTAACTCGACATGTATTGTTCAAATAGCTCGCTATTAAAGCCTGGTTCAGACTTCGCGATTAAGGCGATTACGGCGATTAAAATTCAGTGTAATCGTCGTAGTCGTCGTAATCGTCTAATGTGAACACTTTTGTAATCGTCAAAATCGTTATAAACGCCTGGCGACTACGAGGATGAAATAGCAAAAATTACTGATTGATTACTAATTACTAATGAAATACTTGAGAGTGTTGACACCTGGCGATTGCCGATTGCGATGATTAAATTTTTTCGCCAGGTCTGAACCAGGCATTATGGAATTATGCCTCAGGTAGAATGTGACAGGTGATATTTTGCTCATCCGGAGTTTGTTACAACTAGCAACTAATAAAAAGTTAATAGAAAAGATTATTAACTAATATTTAACAGCTAACTATGATGAATCGGATAACAAACGAGGCTCTCTACAAATAAATGAGTTACTGATGTTAATTGGAAGTTAATGCCCTGACTAAACTAAAAATCAAAGAAACTTCACAAAAATAGATTTCAAGTGCTAATGTGTCTAAAAGAAGCTTTATCTGATTGTCTTTAAAGGCCTCCTGAGAACCAAACAAGTGGATAAAATCTTGAATTGTGTCGTGAGCGTCTAACTACCTGCAAAGATGCGTGCGCATGCTCACAAGAAAACGACTCGATAAATTACACTGAACCATCCAGCAATTATCGAGCAATTATCAAGCAATTATCGAGCAATTATCGAGCAAAACAAACAAAACTACACGAATATAAATCATTTGAGCTAAGTGTTCACTGAAAGAAATTGGCGCTGTCGCAAATAATCATCGCAAATGGAGAATTTATTTTCATGAATTAAATTTCATCAATGGCAGATTATTTGCGAAAATTTGTTCAATGCAAAAACAAATTAAGGATAGCTTCTGTCGCTTTCAGTGGGTACTTAGCTTTAGATTAGTGAAAACCGTTTTTTAATCGTTTTTTTTATTATTATTATTTTTAAGGGTACTTTCACGCCGTCATCTTTCTCGGCGTGTTAGGCTTTATACTGCTGGTTCTGATGTTTATGTACATATTAGTGGCAAAAGGTCTTTGCTGCAATGTAGTCAAGACAACTGATGATGAAATCGGGTATCACACACTTGCAATAGAGGAAGAAGAAGAATCAGAGGATGGATCCTACTTTAAGAAATCGTACCTTACCAAACCTATATATAATCAGCTGGAAAATAAGTCGGATAAAGAAGTGGATAAGAAATCATACATATCTGTCAAAACTCAAGCGGCGTCGTGTGGAACGTCGACAGATGATTCCGACACTCCAATGAATCCGAAGAAGAAACATCAACCCGCGATAGAAGACTTGAAAGTACGTTTATCGCTACTCTATGCGAAATCAGATTTATTTCTAATGCTCATAATTAACGAAATTACCGGCGTGCCGACCAAAAAAAATAAAGGTTATGACTATATCCAAGTATCAATCACTCTGTTACCTGAGAAAAAATACCGCGCTAAAACAAAGCTGCAGGTTGTCGGTATAGAGACGACGTTATTCAACGAATCCTTCAAATTTTCGAATGTTTCGCGGGAAAACTTGTTCAGCTCATCATTCCGACTTCGCCTGTACGGCAAACGTAGACATGGAAAAGAAGTGAGCTTGGGTGAAGTGTTTGTCCACCTTGCTGACGTGGCTCAACGCGCTGGTGGATTTATGACCTGGCGAAATTTCCAGACTAAGAGAAAATGAAGGGCGTGGTGTTGAATGGATATTAATAATAGATAGGATATAAAATTTTACGCCCACTATAATTTACGCCCACTATAGTAACTTATACCAACTTTTTATTGCCGAACAGACGTAACCGGCGTATAACGGGATATCAAATAGACTGTAACAGTAGAAACGTTAACTCGTTAGATTGTTATTTCAAGATTTAGATATCAAGATATCTTTTTTTCTCGACTTTATGTACCAATTAATAAATAAATGGGCGTTTTTGAAAGCGTTTTGGGTGTTTTTGAAAGTGCCTTTGGGTGTTTATTGGAGAAAGCACGGTATCTCTAGGAGTAGCAATGTGCAGTTTGTATGTTTCGATGAGTATATGAAGTGTTTGATTCCTCTAATTGCAAGCTGAATATAATGAGCTAAATGTATAAATAATTTGATAGACAATATTTTTATTCTGAACATTTTGAAATTCGGGAAGTTTGTATTAGCATGATTTTCATATGCAACCAAAAAAGTCTCATAAGTTTTGACCGACCTATGGTATTTGCTAGTGAAGCCTTATAGCTTGAGTGGGTAGATTTGAAGTTATTGTTGAAAATGCTGAGGCCTGATGATGAACCATGGACAACTGACAGATCCTGAGTTTCAGTTTATCCATCATCGTAGCCTAATAATCAACTGTCCCAGCCTCGCTTTCAATATCGAAATTTGGTGTTAATCTTACTGTTGGTAGTTGGGATAATAGAAGTCATTAATAAGTGATGAAATGAAACTTTCAGTTAAATAATGAAGAACTTCAAATGACAGGTAAATAAGAATATGAAAACCAAATGAATGAAACATGATAAATTGTTTGATAAACACGTTTTCCTACAGAGGCACAACTTCATTGAAATTTCAATATCTCTCCTCCTCCGACAACTTAAACAGTTTTATTGATAAACGCAGTGTTGCCACTGTTATTTTCTTATCTGGAAGCCGGAAGTAATTTGCTTAGTTTAGTGGCTCCCGTAGACGCCACCATGGTTTGCGCCGAGATGAAGACTCAGATCGCTGGAAAACGCTACCTTGGACACCTCTTCTATAATCTTATAGGGACGATCCATTGAAAGTTTAATTTATTTTTGAACTAAAACAAACAAATTATGCTTTCAGGAGCAGCCGCGGAGACGTGTTCCGTAAAAATGTTTTCGGAGAAAGTTAAATCCCTAGAAAATCATCTGTTACAAACTTGCAACGATTCCCGAAAATGGTCTCCTCCACAGATGATTTTTTGGGACTTAATCCTGTGCTCGGTCTACACATAGTTAGTTTCTATTAACTATGGTCTACATAAAAAAGTATCAGAAGTCCATGAGGGCCGCAAGAAGAGGAACAAGAGCCAGATGGCGCAAAACGGTAGCAGCAAAAGTACTTGCCACAAGAATACTTTTAAATTTAAAATTTTACTTAAAGTTCTTAAACGTTCTGTAAACGTTATTTCTTGAGATATCTTACTGGTGGAAAACAGGCATAAACGATATTATAATGTTTAAAATTACTAACTCGTGTAAATAGGGTCTAATCGCAACACACCAGCAATTAATTTATTAGAAGACAAAAGAATTATACATGCATGAGCTGTTTATAACGTACGTTTTTTTTTATAAGAGCTTATGTAGAAAAAAAAAACGCGTTTTATCGAAAAAAAAATGTATGTTTTGAATTATAATTTTTTGAAACCGAAAATGAATTCAAACAGATAACAGCCTTTTTTTAACTCGATTTTTGAAAACCTTGATGTTCAAAGACAGAACAGATAGCTAACAAACGTAGAAAGTAATAAGAAAGTCTGATCTGTGCTTTACTGACACGAAAAACGGATCTATTTTCAAGTGCCAAAGTTCATTGATTCAGTACCATAAAAGTAGCTAAAAGTCCCAGTTTTATGTAGACATATTTGATTAATATCCATTCCTTCATCAATTAAGTGATAAAATATCAAAGAAAACGTATTTTAAATGTATGTGATTGAAAACCTTCGAAAATTCAAAAGGCTGCGTTCGTTCATTAGAATGTATATTGAGTTTTTAGTGGGGACTCGCATACTCTAAATCGTAGGCTAAACTGCCGTTTCGGCCGGAGGAGGAGTAGTAGTAGTAGTAGTAGTCCAAGGGTGTTTTAATACGGTATTCGCTTTCGCTGCTACCGTAATAAGCTAAAATTCCTCAGCACTGTAAACGGAATCGGGAAAACCTTTTGTAAACGTTTATCACAATAAGTATAGTCCAAATATCAGGATAACAAATCTCATAAAATTGTGTGCTAGCAAATCTGATTTTCCCAACTGAAACACTTTATTCTGATGGCAGGATAACTCGGCAGCTAATAAATTTAGTACAGCTTTCTGTTTATGCGTCACGATTCTTGACCGACCAAAGAACTAGGAGCGGTCACTTTTTGGGAACCAAGCTTAGTGAGTGGTCCTTGTTTTATAGGCGACTTTGTAGGGAGGTTCCTTTACAAGTTTGACCTTGGTAATGATTTTCTCTACAGTTGCGCAGGTGACCGGTTCAACTGTAATTTTACATTGATTGAAGATCGATAACTGTTTGTTTTATTTACTGCGTGCGCTGTGAACGAAATCACGTTAAGAAAGCTAATGTTCGAATCGGCTTCCACTTCATTCGCTGTGGTTGCACGAATGAGCGAATTGATTTTTGATTGGCCGACGCAATCTCACTTGCCTGGTAGTGCAAATCATTTGAACTACTGAAAAGCTGTTGGCGCAATCACAGGGTGTGAACTGGAAACATTTGGAAACAATACGGAACATACAGTAGCGAGATTAATAATTTCATAACGGTGAGTGACGTTATGCAGAACAAAGATTAGATTTTGTCAGTCTAACTGTAGGATAATGAAAATATAAGTTGTTAAAAAAAATGATTTCATTCAACGTAAAATGCATATACAACTGTCCAAATAAAAAACATTCTTTAAAATTACATCCTGAAAATCTTCATTCACCCTGGCTAAAAATGAAAGAAGAAAAATCAATGAAACGTATAGAGACAAAAGAAAGTGATGTGATGGTACTCACAGGAGGGTTAGTTAGGTTCAGCAACACTCTTGCAGCATGACGAACCCTGAAAATATTTCAGAAACAGATCATGAGAAGTCTAACGAGGATTCCATCATCTAACGGTTTGATGAGTCCATCCATTCTCGTGTCGGAAGCAAATTACTGTATACAAACATCGTGCTGTATTTCCCCCAGGCGGAAAAAGTGACGAGGGAAAAACGTTTCTGCAACGTGATTGGCTCATACTAACCAATGAGATTGTAAACAATTATTTTCAACTAGTGGAGAACAGACTGAAAACAAAACAACTCAAAAAAACCTGAGAAATAATTTCAAAACGAGTTTCTGGCATATTAGCATGGAAGAAAAGTTTAAAAAGCCAACCCAATCAGCTCATCCATCTGAAAAATTAAACACGATTCCTATTGCTGTAGGTTTGTCAGTCAGATGTATACAAGCATATGGTGTTGTCAGTCAGATGTATACAAGCATATGGTGTGGTCAGTCAGATGTATACAAGCATATGGTGTTGTCAATCAGACGTATACAAGCACTTACAAATGGTGTTCTTTTGCCAAACTCACTCCAGAATGTCACTTTGCATTGAATTCGTTTGCCGGTTCTTTCGTCAAAGGCTTGACACATGTTAAAGGGTGGAGAGTAAAGATGGAGTGATACTGCACGCTTCGTGTGATTGTTGTTTTCAATACGATGCAAACCAATGGAGTCTACATTGAAACAGACGGTGCAATATATTACTATGACTCACCAAATGATGGTTACAAAAATTAATAATTGGTTCTCTGAGATGCTGTTCTTTATTGACATAATGAAAGCTATTTTGCTGTTGGTATGTTTTAACTGTGACAAAGAATCCATTTTTTCCACAATGGTGCTTACCATTAATGTACGCCACCTCGCCGTCTTTGTATTCCAAACAACGTCTTGGCGACATGACATTAGCGTCACTCGGCACTGACGTCTGTGTGTTGTCAGGCCATTCATACAGCTTTTCCGTAAGAGTACCCTCCATCACTTTCATCCAGCAATGAGCATCTGCGTGGTCATGGATACCGCTTAAAACAGAAGCTTCCCCAGATAACACTAACTCGATTAAAACATTATCAGAAACATAAAAAAAAGTCAAGTTGTGAACAAGGCTCTACCTTCCATGACCTTCTCCCCAACATAACAGGATCAAGTTGAATTTACCATTCCCAACGTCCACTAAATTTCTTGTATACCTGAAGGTAAATTAAAAACATTTCTAGTTGAGTGTGATACGAGATCTAACTGAAGTCCTACTATAGAAATTTCTATACCAAATTGAAAATTGGAAAAGAATGGTTATAACCATTATAACCATGATATATCAAGCAATAATAATTTTCTCTTGGGCATGTGAAAACAGATGCAACATTTCATCCGACATTATACATGCTGTTGGAATTGTTTGTAAGGAAAGGGAATGATAACACAACAGATTTCTTTCATCTGGAATCTGTGAAGTTGATATAGTTACATAGTTAATATTTAAGAGGTAGTTTATACAGTGGAACTTGCACATTGTCTAATGTAAATCAATTGACCTGTGATTAGACATTGTCAATACTTTTACTTGGGAATGCAAGAGTTTTCGTAAGTACAGGTCATTAGATTTACATTAGACAAGGCAAAAGTTCGACCGTATAAACTACATTTTGCAGAAGAATTTCGATGGAAAGGTCTAGGCTTTCTTACTGTACTCTTTTTAGATGATTCTACTTCAATGAAAATCAGTTTACCATACAGTATGAGGCAACCATATTCCACACTTTCATTGTTTCAAGTTCAAGTGTGATTACAGTACACAAAACTGTTGAAAATTCAGTCTAGTGTCATATTCCACCATTTAATGTACCATAATCATGCTCTATCCTTTTTCTGTTTCTCCTTTCTGTGTCACAAATCTATTTTGAATTCACTTTAATGGAGAGTATTTTAATTAAAGGTGTCATGTATGTTTAATCTGTTGTAATCCTGTTATTTTTCATTTTATTTATTTCAATATATATATCACACATTTATTCAGAAAATAAAAAGTTTCTTTCCTAATAGCATTATTTTCATTATTAATCAAGAAATTAACAAGCAAAAAATGATTTGTGAATTAGTGAAGTATAGTCGACTTTCATGGATACTTTATCTAAGTTTTACGAGGGAATATTCTTACTAAATTTAAAAGTATATACAAAATTGACAATGAATAAAAATGAATTATGAAAGAGACTGCTGATATCATAAGAGAGAATCCTACAAAAATTTTACATCTATTTTGTGCTAATTCCTATGTGATTTTCTTTATTATAATCACAAAATTTGATCCACTGAAAAAGTATCCAGGTTTAGTTAATGAAAAACCATTTGAACAGTCATGTTTAACATGTCTGTGTTAGGCGTTTAATCTAGCAGTCAATAAGTCAATATTCAATTATTCTTTTAAGTTTAAGAAATTCGATATGCAACTTGAAATATCATTTGGCAGACACAGTTTAAGGAAGTGTTTTCAAATACGTAAATTAACGCTGTTGTAAGTGCAGGATACCAATATTTGAATTTTTAACTATTGAAGTCATATCTGAAGAAACAAAGATCACAGCTTTATATTATATATCATATTTCTACAACTTAACAGAAAAATTTAATCATTTCAAAATATTATATATCTGACAACCTGACTGCATAAGGCAAGAAACTATCATTATCATAATACACATGTTCATAAACTGATATGGTGCTATTAAATTGACTTCGATAGTTCTATCTGACCTGTTTTGAACTCTTAACCACTAAAAGATAGCAAACAAACTAATTTCTTTATTTATCTCAATCTCTTGCTCCAGGATCCGTAAAGACCATCATTGGAGTTAGTAGGGGAAAAGTAAAGAAAAAATCATATATACCTGTGTGGATCAAAATTAGCATATTTTTTCCATTCTGAATATTTTGCACTGTGCATTTCCATTACATGCTGGACCTTCTCAACATTGACATGATCCTCAGCAAAAATCTCATGCAGCTTTTCAATAAGTTCTTGCAGTGTTAACTCACACGCCATAATTATTTTTTATATAGTTTTCATGCTAAAGATAAACTTCTGTATATATAATATACAAATGGTAACTATACATGCAAAAGTAAAAGTTTGACATGAAACTTAAAGTTTTATATGTCGAACTAACAGGGAAAGAAAGTCAGTTTATGTAGAAAGATACTTTAGTCAGACTGGCAAAAATGTAACATCATCATCAATAAACTAGCTAAAATAAACATCCAGTTTATTCCTGAAATTAAAGTCTTCCTGGATCAATAATTTCTTGTTTTCAAGAACTTTGAAATCATCTCACTGTTTTTCAACAGGAGCATCACTAAATTGCAATTCATTTTGTTTTTAAAATGATACAATTCTAAGCATGTACATACAAGACAGAAAAAATATATAACTTGATCAGATGATTTATAAATAAGTTATATTGTTGCTTCATAAAGTCAAAAAAAGTTTCAAATAACTTATGTATAATTAAATTTTGTTAAAGTGAAAGAGAAATGACCACAGGTCTATACATTAAAGATTGATGAGAGTCAAGAACATTATGAATTGTTACATTTTCCATAATATATATAAAATGAATTTTAACTGTTTTTCAATTTTCATATTTTTTCATGTTTCATAAGAGAGATCCTTAAATATCTCTTGATGAATTAGATAGTTTACTTTTTGGTTTTGGTTTTTTAATTGTGAAATAAATTTCAATCAATTTAGGGGTCAGTCACAAATCGATTTTAGGTTCAAATAACGTCATATGACGTTACAAATAGTACCCCACCCAAAAAAATAGCACTTTCAAAATCGATGTTTCTGTTATGAATTTTTTAACGTCACTTGAATTAACCCACCCACCCACTAACATCATATGACGTATCTAAACCTAAAATCGATTTGTGACTGACCCCTTACAATCATCAGGATAACTTTACAAGAGAATGAGAACAATATAAGGAACTATAAAGAAAAACACCAATATCTAAAGTAGCAGTCAAATGTATTAGGAAAATGTATCAGTCTTTCAAATCTCATTCATTTCCACAGGTTGTGTTGAAGTATATATATGGTGAAATTTAATGAAGAAATGCATAAATTGGCAACTTTTAAGTCATTCATTATACATATATACAAGTTAAGCATTGCAATAACAGAGGCCTGGTGTAATAAGATAACTGTCAAACTATCCTTTCATTTTTTATATTTTTTATTTTTACACTGCCTGTCAATATATTTATTGATTCTAAAAAATACACTGTTGATTTTTATGATGCAATTTACAATAACACAGATATGCAAAAACAACAACATGCTTCCAACTAGAATGAATATCAAACTCAAAAACACTATCATAATATAAGTAATAACCTAAAAGAGAATTTGCAAATCAACTTTGCGGGAGAACGTTAGTTGTTGAATTAGGTGAAAAAGAGGAAGGGAACTCACGCACATCAGAATGAAGGACCTCCCTTGAATATCCCTGAAATTCCCTGGTATCAACAAGGAAATGTTTTGAAAAAGGAACGGACACAAGGATTTTATCAGATTGGTCTGATTCTCTATTCAAGAAGTAAGATCACGAAAGCGAATGTAACATAAGCTGTAGGTTGCCATTTTTTATTTCCGAAACAAAGCACACCTCCGTTTTCTCCTTCGAAACTGGTTTCTACGTGAAGTTCACCTGCTGCCTGGGAAACATACCAGAAAGCATGACCGACGATAGTTTTTAAAAGAAAGCTATCAATTCTCTTTTTACACATTATTTGAAGTTATTTGTATTTCAAATAATGACAGAAAGAATATTCTCAGTATTCAGCAAAAAATATTTTCACTTTTTCCACTAGTCAAGCCTTTCTTTCTTTTTTAATTTTTACTTATTATTATTAATGAATGTTTATACAGGATATAACCTAGCAGTAAAAATATCATATATACAATAAAAAATACTTCATATCATATGTTTACTGCAACTAATACAAATGTTTATTGTGTAGAGAAACCACACTCTGCTGCCAGCAGGCGAAAAAATTATCTTTTCTCTTATACGTCATAAGGGCCTTTACGTCACGCATCATGATAATCTTTCATGTGACGCATGCGCCGTTTTATATGGAACGCCATCACGGAAAAAACTAATTTCAAGGAAAGTCAAAACTTCTTAATTGGGGTAAACACGCACTTTCGATGGGGGTAACACAATGTTGATCTTCCGAAAAGTAAAGTGGGGTTACACAAAGCCAAACGCGAGCGATCGTTAAAAGCCTTGAAAACAAATCGACTGAGGTATATTAAAACGCTGTCAGATTGACTTGGTCCCGTCATGTTAGCGTGGTCTGTTACACGACATTCATTCATTACACACGCGCCACATGTGATCAATAGTGTGTACTGAAGAAAGAAGTTAATAGCTAAAAAGATCGATTTTGTTTCAGTGTTGTCATATCTAACCCACCACGAACTTTTCTCACAAACGAAAAAGCAATTTGCAGTGTTCCCTTAAACCCTTCCAAAACGTAATCCTAGGACCATGAAGCCTCCAACCATGGAACCTCCAACCATGGAACCTCCAACCTAAGCCGTGGCCCCTCCTGGAAAGCAGATGCAATAGCAACTGAGTGAGGCTAGGCGTGTAAGACAATACCAAATAAATAAATAATATAAATAAATAAATAAGCAACCGTAGTATACTCATGAGGAAGCGTGCAAATAGGTTCGAGTAAGCAACACACGAAGATGTCAGAACGGTGCCGTGACGTAAGTCAGAGCTATTGTGTTTGAGCTTCTCCAAATCATATGGAAGTCATCGATATATTTTGACATTTCCAAATTTCATAACATGAGTGTAGCCCTACTATAGTTATGTACATTATCATGTTATCCCATCGAAAGTGGGTGTTACCCCAATACGAAGTTTTGACATTCCCCGGAAATTATTTTTTTCCGTGATGGCGCTCCATAGTTTCATGCCAATTTAGGATTGAGAAAGAAAAAGGTATAATGAAAAACGGCCCACTCCTGCGTCATTCCTCTTAAAAAAATACAAACCTTTCGTTTTAATTACTCCTCGCTCTTTTCATCTCTTCTGTGTATTGAATTTCTTTTCATGTTGGGGCACTCCTTATAGTATAGAATATTCTCTAGTATAGAATATTCACGCCATTAGGACTAAAGTCTTCATGTTTTTTCCCTTTGTTCTACACCCGGTTTCTTGACAAAGGAAGTTTCGTGAAGAGACAACAACAATAGTAATTAACAAGCGAGTATAAACAACCAAGAATGCGAATATATTATCTCAACCTTTTCGTGACACTTTTGTTGTTTGCAAGAATAAAACAAGTTTGTACACTTCCTTCAGCTGTCAATATTTTTTATTTCGCACCAGATGATATACAATATGAATATCCACCGCATTGTGAAATGTATATACCTAATAATTGAATAAAACCATCATCATTTTACTAGTATTAATCCCGTGTTTTGGCAACACACACACACAGTAAAAGACATGAAATCTAGCATATGGTTAATGAATTGATTTCTATTTGAAGAGTATTTCGTATAATATTCCTGCTCTATGATGATGTGACGTCTTCTTCAAAACAAAGGTTTTTGGTAAAAGTTCCTTAGCAATTACAAACTTTAGTGTCGACGTTTAGTTATTGAGGTTTAGGATAATTTGACGCATCATTAAATCATAAATTATGTCATAATTGTCATTTTTTGTTCATCGCATGTTAATAGCTTCAATAACATTCTCTCCCTTATGGCGCGGCAGAGAATCATCGAAACGATAAGAGGCCTGGAATTAAGGTTGGAAATATAGGAATGCATTTTTGTGTCTGCGATAGTTTGTGTAATTTTCATGCCTCGTGGACGGTGTTCGCCAGGATCTTCTTTGCCACTGTCCGTATATCGGAAAGGCAGGAGACCTGGGTTCGAGGTTTTATTATTCGCGCAAAACGCGTGCATCTGCAGAAGTAATAAAATAATGTAAAATATTTTTCCTCCTATAGAATGTTCTGCGCTCCCTCTTATTTTCAATCTACGAGACAAAACAACAGAGAGGGTTGATAAAACATCTCCCAACTAAACCATGTAATCATGTAATCATTATGATAATCATTATGAAGCAGTCAATTTTCTCTATCAGTTGAATGTACTGATTTTCCCAATGATCGCTTGCCAATGAATGAGTGACGAACGTTTCCCAATAACTGAACACCGTAAGTTTTCTGATTTAGCACGACCCCTAATTTAGTGAGGATTTTTGAAATCAACTTTTTGATTCTAGTTCAGTAACACGGGTTGAATATTAACAATAATTTTAAAAATCTCCAATTTAGCGCGGTCGGGACAACTTTTTGAAATTAATTAAAAAGCATAACTCACCAAAAATAAATATTTTTTGCAACAACGGCGGTCATATTCATGCCATCGACTAGCCCAATACACGAAAAACCTTTTTTTAACTGTGTAACAATTACTATCACAACAGTGCTTGTACGATGCTAAATAGAAGCTTCAAAATATTACTGAATTTTATCGTACAGTAGAATCCGATTAAGTCACACCTGAGCAGGTTGCTTGATCGCTTTTGTAGGTCACATCTACGTAAAAATAATTCGCTTTAACAAATAATTCGCTTTAACAAATACTTCCTACTCGAACTCCCGAAATTCGAACTTATAAAAATCGAGTGTTTAAAAAGTTTCACCATAATCGAATGTTTCTGTTTGAGAATTTTCGTTCATGTTCATATCTTAGTCATGTTGGCGAACGGGGTAATAATAATGTGTAAGCTCAACCAATTACCAAAGTTGGGTATACTTGAAGATTCTCAACAATTGGAGATGCACTAACAGTAGGAAGATACCCTATGCAAGAGATCCGTGAGAATAGAGTTGATGAGGATGAGGATGGAGGAGATTGCAGTTCACGCAACCACATCTTAAGAAACAGTCACTTGAACGGTAATGCGGACGTCAGCAAAAAGTATAAAGACTATGATGGACCATGATGATGACGATGACATTAACTGAAATCCTTTCAGAAATTGTGTCAGAGAATGAAGCAACTTCTCATTGCTGTAGAAACTTGTAGATTTGATGAAAAAACTTTTTCTGTCTTGCAGTTATTATGTCTTATATCCGCCATTATGAATTTGAGGTGTTCCCAAGGTCCTATTGTCGGGGCTTTTTTTTGGTCAATCTCGACATGTTTTTGGGTCATTGTGCCAAATTTTATCTTTATATTAATTTTGTCTGGGTTTTTATGCAGTTCTCCTTCCCTACCATGCCGTGTTAAGGAAGAGCACAGGCCTTTGATTGGGTTTGTGTCATTCATGGGAGTGTCAAACTTCGGAGCCTCCAAGCTAAGCTGTGGCCTCTCCTGGAAAGCAAATATGCAATAGCAACTGATTGAGGCTAGCCATGTAAAACAATAGCAAATAAATAAATATCATAATCGGTGATCGGTGGATGTTCGCCGACCATCCGTATATCGAAAAAGCAAGAAACCCGGGGTTTCAGATTGAGGGTTACTAAGGTTGTTGAAGAGAATTAATCGATCATGAGAATGGTTTGAGCATTGCAACTGATCGTTAAAAATTTAATGATTTTTTCCAATCTTATTTTTTCGAGTTTCTATTCTTCTACTTATCCATTTCCTACAAAACATACATCATGAGAAAGACCAAAAGATACGGATTTCATCGATATAAAATTTATAAAAATTAATTAGATATTTCCTTCAAAAACTGCGATGATATTTTTTAAATCCAATTTTTTGAAACACACTGGATATTAGCTAATTTGTTATCAACCTATGAAATTTTAAATCACATGCATTTCCACATTTAAAACTCCCTCGGCAAGCCTTTTTGAAATTTCTCCTTGTCGATCTTTTAACGGACGTCTTCTCTTTATGTCATCTTCAATGCTTTTGTGATGCTTGAGTACTGAAACTAAGTACAACAACAATGTATAAATAGAGACTTAAGATTTCGAAAACGAGAACGGGAACTTCATAATATCGCTTGACTGCGCATGCGCGAGGTGATTTCCATGAAATTTTGAAGTTCGCTCTGTTTGTTCCGAACGTGAAATCACACATTTTGAAGTTCTGAGAAAACGTGAACGCTCAAGGAAGAAAGATGGCTGAAACTGCTGAGCAAAAACCACCGAGCATTCCACTGTCGTGGCGCTTACCCTCTACAGGTCCAAATAAGTTTGCAATTAGACCATTAGGAGTTACTACTGATTGAAACTTTATTGAATGTACTCTTTATAAACAATCATCTGATTTTCGTTTGGTCTACATATAGGTCTTACAATTCCATCTATGAAACCCCAACAGTTGTTCAATGGGGCATCACTTTCGTGCAGCATGTCTGCAAAGATTTGGAGATTATTAGGTGATAGCTAGGGCTGATTCATATCACTCAATAAATGTCTCCATCGGTCATAAATAAGGTTGAGAATATGATTTTTTGTTATACAAAGTTCAGGTACAGGCCTAGTAAACCTAGGTACCATATCTGCAGGGATATGCGTACCTGTTCAAAAAAACACATATTGCCTCGAGGCCACACACATTCGTGCCATTGTAGCAAATTATTCTCTCCGGGATTTCTAGGGCTGTTCTGAGAAGTGAAATATCATCTTTTTCAAAGCAAAATTCAGCCAGACACTCATCTTCAGCTAGATTATTCAAGCTGAACTTCTCATACTTCTCATACCTCCAGTATGGTAGATAAAGATTAGAGAATTTTTCTAAATCCAGAAGTAATAAAAATTCGTCATCATCAATAATTTTATCATAATGAGCTTAAAAGGTGTAAAAACTCTTTTTTCTCCATTATTACTCTTTCAGTCTTTCACGCTTCTAAGTTTGTTTACAATTTAATGCGCCATTATGAAGTCGCGCACTTTCTTAATCCCCGTTAATACACATAACCGGAACGAGAACCTAACTACGGAACAACGTTCCCGTTCCAGTCCTGGTTGTGAAATCTTAAAGTCCCTAATATGTTTTAAAGGGGAACTAAACTTGAAAATTTAATTTTTCAAAAATCTTTTTCTACTTAACCTATCTGTTAATATAACTTAAAAAATCATAATTTTATAAGCGAAAGAACTTTTCTTCTACATGAACGAGCTCTTTATATTTCTGCATAAAGCCGTTTTTTTACAAGATCGCTGAAAAGTTTGGGATCTGGAGCCGAGAATTTATAATGACGTAAAAAAGTTCAAAATAAATGTAGCGTATATGTTATACGAGAAAAAGAAACATGTCTGAGAGTAGCAGTGATGAAAGTTTTAGTTACGAATTTTTATATACAAACAACAAGTTAGTGAAGACAACGATAATTCTGAAAAATTTCAGAAAAATTTTAATTTCAGTTTAGTTCCCCTTTAATATACTCGCCGAACGGATTCAGAAAACGAAACTCGCCGTTAATCGAACAGTGTTGTATCTTTACAAGGTGTTTTTCCATTGCCACGCTGCCAGTTTAACTTTGACAAAACGATTTCATGACTGAAACAAATCAAAAGATTTCATGAGTGAAATCGGAGCTGACGAGCTAATACTGAAAGCAAACCCAAACAAATCACTCTGGAATGCTCCCGTACGGCATTCTGTGGAAATTTGAAAAATGTTATGAGTGGCCTGCCTTTCCCAGGCTTGCAAACTTTAGTAAGTTGTGCCAAATGAAAGGTATAAAACTGTTGGTGTTTACCAAGAAATTTTGTGTCCACATAGGTCAACTCTGAAACCCAAGAAGCTGCTGTCAAGGCGAGAAGTGTAGCAAGTTTTAAAGTAAGCAACTTTGCAAATAGGTCACCATTAGTTGGGATATCTCTTACATATTTCAGAACTAACTCAAACACCGTCATGCTTATTGTGCTGATAACCACGCACAGGAAGGTCAAAGATTGAGTGGATATTAAAGTCAACTTTGAGATATTGATCACAAAACCTAGATTCTGTAGAAGAAAATTTAAAGTGTCTCGGGCTATCAGCATCTTCTCTTTGGAGTGTGCCATTATTAACATGTCGTCTAGATAAATGATAATCCTCACATTGAGCTTCCTTAAAAGAGAAATAGGTACTTTCAAAAGTTTTGTGAAGACCAATGGTGCTCCTGATAAACCGAAACATAGACAAAGAAATTTGTACAACTTCCCTTGCCATAAAAACATTATGAATTTCCGATGATTCCTTGTAATTGGAACTGCAAAATAGGCGTCTTTCAAATCTATTTTGCAGAGAAATTCCCCTTTGTGAAGCAATTTTTTCAGTAGGTGGAAGCCTTCTATTTTAAAATGGTTGTATGGAGTATTCTGATTGAGGGATTTCAGATTTATGACCGGCCGGTAAGTTCCTCCTTGCTTGTCTACCAAGAAGATGTTGCTCAGGTATTGGCCCGAAGTAAGGCTTAAATTCTCGAATTGCTCTTTTTTCAGCATGGCTTAAACCTCCCCCTCTACCATATCCTGTTCTACTTTGGAAAAGCGGGGTGGCTTTGGGGGTGATGTTGGATGGGGGCAGATTTCGTACCCCTTCCCTCTATCTAAAATCCACTGGTCATTTGTCAACAGTGCCCAATGATGTTGAAAATGAATTAGCCTTCCCGAAGGTGGGAGATCTGGGATTTCTGAGAGGAAAAGATTCCTTACTAACGGATGGGCCTTTGGAAAATCTTGCAAAGAAAGAATTCTATGCGGATGACTGGTTCCAAAAGTATATTGCTTACCCCTTTAGCATCTGAGTCCACGTCCGCTTGACGACTAGAGGTGTTGGCTGGTGGCTGTGAAGACTGCTCGCGCACATCCTGTTGCACCAAGGAGGGGGCCTCTTTGAAAGGAGTGGCTGCTTCCACGAGCACCTCTAGATGTTGGTTTCTTGAGCGAGTTAAACAACTCCTTTTGTTTCGACTTGGAAGTCAAAATCTTTGCCACAGTTTCTTCAGATTGAGGCCCGAATAACAAATTGTGATCGTTGCTCTCAAAAGTCTTAAAATATCTTTCAATGTCGTTTCCACTTTCCTTTTGTCGTTGACCAGGTTCTTTATTACATTGTAACGTCTGTAGTATGAACACGAGTTTAGCACTTGTCCCGGAAACAGTATTGTTTGGTCAAACAATGTTGACATGTTCCTGATTTATTATTTGGTTGCCTCATCTCCCTCGTCAGTATCAACTACTGCGGCCTTTTCTTCTTCCATAGCGGTCCATAATTTACATAATGGACCGTATACAAACCCCAACCGCTGTTGGATGGCATAAAATAGATGCTCTTTGTCGAGTAATTAGGAGATCTCTGACAACCATATCGAGTTCCTTCTCGGCCTGCATACTACGAGGAGGAGGATGGGCACAAAGAATACCCTCTAAAATTGCTTGGTTGGAAATGTGCACAGCCATTTGTTTGTTGGCACATGCTGCTAAATCGCTTGGTAGATTCCACGACTGATCATCAAAACCAACCAGGGAAAAACGTTCTTCAGTCACTCTGGACTTTTTTATTAGAGATCCTCATATTGGGAGGCTTCGTCCTCATGCAGATGTCCTTTCGATGATTCACCCTGTGTTTTGGAATTTTGCACATCCACTTCTTGGGAGCTTTCTGGTGTCACTTCACTCATTCTACAAGAAATACGAGGAAAAATTGAATAAAAATCATGTTTCCAACCCTTAGGTCTATCCCTATATGTAGGTAATTTTATCAGAGGCCTTAATGCTACCACCTCTTCGTCAAATGGTCTGACTATTATCTCCTCCTTTTCAGGGAGTCCAACAAATATCTCCTCTTTTTCAGGGGGTCTGACAAATACCTCCTCTTTTCCAGGGAGTCTGACACGATTAGTCCCCCTCTGTAGGGGATCCAACTTCATATATCAATTCATCAGATGCTACAGGAGTTCTCTGCAGTGCTATCATGTTATGATTAGCTTTCTTTTCTAACTCCACTATTCTCGATGGAAGATCGAGAGCCACACGTGCAAACATGCAGAATATGTTGTCAAAACCGTCTGAGTAATATCCCCGCTGTTTAATACATCATAAATTTTTCAATTCATCATAACAAACGCTAAGATCGAGTAGATAATTAGTGATATTTTCAATATTTTTTCACTCACCTGTCTCTGTGTTGTTATTCCTGTCGCGAGAGAGAAATAAGAAGGAAGTTCACAGGCTATAGCCTCGAGACTTATGTGCGAGAGGGTTGGGTTCCAGCATTAGCTTGAGCAGAGATTTCATGAAATGAAATTAATTCTTCTTATTTTTATCGAAAGACCGACTTCCACTTACAAGACTTCGCGAGAAAGAGTTTCGCAGAGAAAAATTTCTCGAGATAAATTTCGTTATGTTAATTTCCACTATTTGGGAACTGAAAATATTTCTCAAAGAAATTTGTTCAGTATGGTATTGAGTCGAAGACAGATTTTGATTGGTTGATACTGACATTCCGCACGAAACAAATTATGAAAGTTGAAGAAAGGTAACTAAATTTTTTCGCACGTGAAAGAAACATACTTTTCGTGAAAAGAGTTTGCACATGCGTACTAACAAACAATGACGTAGTTCGAGCGAAACTTTTTCGCAATTCCCTCATATTTTTTAAGTGAAAATCCCGCTTAAACCTCTTTTTCTCTAAACTTACATTATTAACTTATGTTACATGTACAGTGTGTTTCAAAAAATTTGCAACAAAAATTTTCATTGCAATTTTGAAGAAACTATCCAATTAATTTTTATAAATTTTTAGTCGATGGAATCCTTATTTTTTGGTCTTTTCGTGATGTAATTTTTGAAGAAAATGGAAACGCAGAAAAAGAGAAAATCGAACAATTAGTATGGAAAAACTCATTAAGTTTTTAACGATCAATTAAGACATAAATTCAATAACCGTATCTTTATTGTTTAAAGGCGCAAAATCTTTTATGCCGTTATGTGACAACTGACACTCTCAATTAAAGTAATTGCTCAAGTAAAATTTTTTCAAACGTGCGTAACATTGGCTTTGTTTAAGTGAAAGCGATTATTTTATACTTTTGAAACTTTCATTATAACACGTGAATTTTATGACCTGGGAATTTCTCATCCCTCTTTACCAGGTCGTTATTTGGTCGTAAAAAGATCCCAATTGAGACGCACTTTCAGACGTCCCTACGACGTCACAAAATAATCTCACGACCAAACGACCATTTTGCGATTAGAATCAGACGTCTAAAGCCTGGTTTAGACCTGACGATTACGACGATTAAAAAAAATATCAATCGTCGTAATCGCCAGGTCTGAACACTCTCAAGTATCTAAAAAATACCAATTTCAAAATTAAACACACGATACTTCTTTCCGTTGTTAAGTTTGAACCATTTTGTAAAATTTGAAGCACGGGCCTTCACGATCTTAAAACAATAGAATTGACGTCAATTCAATAGATTTTTACATACAATAGAGCGACTACGACGATAAAATGTCAAAATTTTTTGATTACGACGATTACAAAGGTGTTCACATTAGGCGATTACGACGATTACGACGATTAGTCTAAATTTTAATCATCGTAATCGTCAGGTCTGAACCAGACTTTAAAAACGTCGTGTGCCCACTGGGAAACGTGCATTATGTTTGAAATAAAAATGCAGACTTCGTTGAGCGATTTTGTAAGAAATTGGCAAACAACTGTTACACCTTGAATAATCGTGTAATTTTAAGAAATTTTAAGGAGCTGGACCGACTCATAGTTGTTGATATTAAACAAGAGTGTAATTATGAATTCCAAAAGAATTCATTAATTAAACTATTCGTTTGCATTAATTCCTCTAATTTGCATTTAATTGAAATAAGTGAATAGACTTGATGAAATTTTTTCTGGGAAAATCAGTGGAAACATTAATGTTTAGAAGATCAGTTTATTAAAAGCAATGCATAACATACCAATCAGCTCTTTGGAACAAGATTTTGGAAAACAAAGTTGTTGCGTGGTTCTTGTTGAGTTTGTTGATCACTGCACGGTCTTGCAATGAAGTGCTTTAAAGTTAAACTTTGCTTTGAAACGGATAAGCTATCATACAATGGACAGAATGTATCTATCCTAAACAAAGATAGATAAAAAAAACATTGAAATAACAAACAACAATTTTCTTGCGAAAGCTTTTCGAAATCAATTGTTTCTGGTTCTTAAATGTCATGTTCTGGCTCAAATTAATACAAATGTCTCAAGAAACATCTTTGAATACTGGAAACTGCATAGTCTGGAAATAATTAGTACCTACCTTGTAGAGGATATGCCTGACATCTCTCAAATCAAATAAGTAACTCATCAGGGAGTAAGGGAATGATCAAGGTAGTGTAGTGAGCGGTGTTGCACCCATGTGTAGGCAGCACAGGGTTTCAGTGGATTTTACTCCTCCGGAGATTTCATGTTTTTGTGTTTGTCAGTGTTGCAGTATGTTCTGTTCTAGTATCTATTGGTTTCTGATAAATGATTTTTATGTTTTCAAGTCTGTTTCAGTTATGTTATTATAGCTTCTGTTAATTTGTGCAACCATATTCGCCTTTTGTGTGTTTTGTCATTTTTATGTATAGTGTGTCCACGAGAAAGTGGGCACCTGGTTTAAAACACAAATAACTTTTCGAATTGTTCCCAATACAATGCGATTTTTATACCGTTGGAAAGAAGAATTTGCGAGTTTTCCAAAAATATAAGTTGTTATTTGTAAAAAAAATTTTCTTAAAAAATAATGACTATTTTTTCTTTCGACACGGTTGCTAATTTTGTAATGATCAATAAAACAGACTTTTAACGAGCAATTAACTCTTTGTTTTGTTGAAACAACTGCTGTTGGTGGTGTTGTGATAAGTTTGTCACGAAATATTTTGGATAGGCACAAATTTTTTTCATTGTGTAAACTTACCTTAAGTTTTTTATTATGATTTAATAACTTTGTATTCCCAATACCTTGCTAAAATCTTTACAAGCAAAAGATTTTTTCGTAAAAGATTTTTCAAGTTTTTTATAAAAATATGTGTTTTCTAAGTATAAATGCAACTTTATCACAATATTTTAATATTTCATGACTTTCCATATTACTCGAGTCTTTAACTCCTATTCAAGCAAGCGTTAATTGATCATTATTGATTTAATTGAATGGTTTCATGGTAAAATCGATTAGAATTCCCCAAAAATTTATTTTTCTATTAAAGCCTGGTTCAGACCTGACGATTACGACGATTAAAATTTAATGTAATCATCGTAATTGTCTAATGTGAACACTTTTGTTATCGTCGTAATCGTTGTAAACACCTGGCGTTAACGATGACAAAATCTCAAGTGTTTAGAAATACTTGAGAGTGTTCACACCTGGCGATTGGCGATGACGACGATTCATTTTTATTTTAATCGTCATAATCGCCAGGTCTGAACCAGGCTTAACAATGTCATGTATTTAAAGAGAACGAAACATTTTCATTCTGTTGGTTAAAAACTGAAAAAGACAAGCACGAAAAACACAAAATATGCTTCTTGAAAGTTAGGTGCCCTTTCTCGTGGACACACTGTATATAAAAGAGATGTAATGAATAGACTACTACGTCTTATTGTGTTACTGTCAAGGAATTAAACATTGGGACTTGTGTCTTCCACGTTAAAGAGACCTGTGGTAGAAAATAATAGGTTTTCTTTGTTATTGTTAGCGTTAGGGTCAGGGTTAGGGGTAGGGTTAGGGGTAGTCATAAGCGTAAACCACGGGGAGGGGGTTCAAAATATTCTAAGGAGTCATTACATTCTACTACAGACCTCATTAGCTGGTTTTTTCAGCTGCACAATTTGATTTAACACAAAATACGTATAACAATTTTTTCGTATAACAATACGTATAACAATGATTAAAGCACATCGGAGTGTCGAAATACGCTCTCGCTGATATTAACTATTACACTGCATATTTTCTTGTTTACTGCAAAATCTTATTCCAGTTTCAGAAACAAATTACCGATGATGTTTGGACATACTTACCATTTGTTGGTACTGGTGTTTATTAATAATTGTGATTTAATCCAAGGGCAACGAAGATGCGATTGCGATAATTCACAAGAGGGTAAACATTTCATGATTTTTGATGATAACTACAGTGTGTATCAAAAAAGTTTGTCCAAGATTTTCGAACGCATTGTTTTGCTAAATAGTTATTAGTATTTTGCAATTCCTATATCAGAAAAAACCTTTTTTTGAGATCTATCCAAATATATATTTTTCATTCTGAAAAAATTTTTTCCATGTGATTTACAAAGGAAAAACGTTTTTACAACACTCGTTAACTTCTTAAGCCTGGTTCAGACCTGACGATTACGACGATTAAAAAAAATATCAATCGCCGTAATCACCAATCGCCAGGTCTAAACACTCTCAAGTATCTCAAAATACTAATTTCAAAATACACGATTCTTCTTTACCTTGTTAATTTTAAACTTCTTTGCAAACTTTGAAGCACGTACCTTCACGATCTTAAAACAATAGAATTGACGTCAATTCGATAGATTTTTACATACAATAGAGCGACTACGACGATAAAATATCAAAATTTTTTGATATTTTGTCGTCGTAAACGCCAGGCGTTTATGACGATTACAAAAGTGTTCACATTAGAAGATTACGACGATTACACTAAATTTAAATCGTCGTAATCGTCAGGTCTGAACCAGGTTTTAATGAAAAGGCTGTCAAGTAAAAACAAAGAGCAATTTCGTCATTAAGACTCCAAGTTAATTGATCTTTTAAGCTTAGTTCCCAATGAAGCAAAATACGTTCGTCACTTATTTTTTAGAACTTATTTGTTCAAGTGGGAACAGAATAACTTGGTCGCTTATTCGGCAAAGAACGTATTTTTATAAGTTCATCGCTTCTCATGAATATCAAAAATTTTCTTTCTTCATGAAAAGCGATGAACTTATTTTTAGTGATCCTGTGATCAGAAATCTAACATCAAAGAAGCACCGCATAGCAAGATAAAAAAATCTTTAGTTTCTGGAAATTTTAGTATTTTATTTTAGTATTACAGTACTTTTCTAGTAACTTTTTCAGTTTTGACTTCAAAATTAACTATTTTAACGTTTCAGTGCGTTGTGTGCGTTATTTTCAAATTGCGTAAAATTTAGTTATGATGCTAAAAAACTACAGTATTCGCGACGATGAACTTCTCCCAATCGAGGGTCAAAAGTACTCTTGTATTTATGACAAGGCTGATGCTGGTCATAAGGAAAAAGACCATATTTAAAACGCTTGGAATTTCGCGTCGATCTCCTTTCTCGTCGTCTTTGCAGAATCACATGCAAAGGTGCAAAAAGCTGTCTGCTTTTGCTTCATCCATACTCACCTGGTTACTGATTTTTTTTATTTTATTTTATTTTTAATTTTTTTTTTTTTTTTTTTTTTTTTTTTGCGTGTCTTTTCAATATGGGTTCCTTGTAATGGGAAAAGAAAAGCTACGAACTTTTCGGGAGCAAATAAGCGCGGAATTTAAAAGAAAATAAGCGCAGAACTTATTTTCATCAGTAGGAATTAGGCTTAAGAAATTAATGAGGGTAATAAAAGCTTTTTCCACTATAACTCATCAGGAAAAAACATTTTCAGAATAAAAATTATATTTGGATAGACCTAAGAAAACGCTTTCTCCAGATAAAAGAAAACTTATCGGGTTATGACTTGGCAAATCATTTGTCAAATTGTTTTTGCTTGTATCTCTGCTAACATTGAAAAAATCATAACTTTAAGATCAAAACGATGAGTTCAAAAGTGCGGAATTTGTACAAACGGATTTCATCAGTGAAACCTCCAAAGCTAAAACCTTCGGAAGAATTGACATCAACGATGAAGATGCCAGTCGAAATCATATTTGCAGTATATCAAAAATACTTGAAGGATCAGCTGTTGCGACGATTGAGTTAAGGAATGGAATAAACGTTGTGAAATTATTAGAACATCAGTTAGATTTTGAAACGCAGAGCACTTTTCGTTTTTCTTTCGTCTGTATTGATATTGGTAGAAGAAATTTCTCGAGAAACGGCAAAGCATCAGTAACAGTAATAGGTAGTCACAGTAATATTGTAAATTAAGTATCCTTCGATAGGCAATATTGAGGTATGAAGTTTATAATTCAACTTTATTCAGATTCAAATGAACGACCAAGATCCCCATGCTTAAAGACGACCTATATTCCTTTTACGAATGAAACTGGCCTTCCAGTTATCATGTTGAAATCTAAGGATCCAGATAATATTTTATATGACGATGGAGTCACTGGGAAGCCAAAACAAAGACTTTTTTATACTCTCGATCCCGGAAATGATTATTTCGAAATACGCGATGAAAGTATTCTGACTTTGAGAAAGGTAACCATGATATTTGACATGAATATCGATATTCCTCATTAGAGATTCTGATATTGCTACAGTTTTTGTTTTAAGAAATTGGTTCTTAATGTAACGTATATCTACAAAATACAAGTGACCGATGATGGAAGACTGGCGGTGCGACGAAAAGACAACAAGTTGACATATTATAACGGTGTTCCTCAAAAACGAATTTATACTTGCAAGTTAATGGCACTTGGTAATAACCTAAGTTTAATCATTTCACTTCATAGGTTTCAAGCTTACCAAGTCAACATTTCAGTAATACTCATCACTATGAATATATTGTGTGCTGTCCTAACATGCAAATATACAAGATATGTGATAAAACTCTTTGCTTTATAGAACCAACCGATGATCGTCTACTTATCATTAAATTGTCTTCATCCAGCATCAGTGATAGGCCAAAGAAAGGGAATATTGTTGGCGAATTTATTGTTAACAAGAACATCCCTTACTCTTATGATATATATAGGCAAGACAAAAGCATTTTGGGTATTATTGGAAAAGAACTTCTCGTGATGAACGATACAGTTCTTGATATCAAGCAAAAAGATTCTTATAGTGTCATTGTTTTCGCAACCGAGAAGACAACGGGTGATGTTGTATATCAACTATTCAAACTGAGTGTGACTGGTAAACCTTTAACACGATATATATGCTGATAATTTATCCGTATTTAGATGTTAACATTTCCGCCTCTGCTTAGGTGGAAAATACTGCATTGATGTTGATGGAAGCGCAACAAATACTTGTGATCAGATGTGTCATGATATAGATGGTGGTTATGAATGTAGATGTAGAGATGGATACTATCTTCTTGCAGATGGCCAGACCTGTAAACCATACAATTGCAGTAAACTCCACTTATCTGAATGTCCAACTGATTCATATACAGATCACTTTGGATCTGTTTGTAAGAATGCTTCATACACATGCTCCAAATACAGAGAATTCGAATCAAGATGCGATTTCCAATGTCCAGATGGTTATGGATTAGCAAAAATACAAAGGATTGTAAATAAACAATTTGGTGAAGATATGGCTTCGGCTGATTTTGATGGTATCTCTTCGTCAGTTTTTTGCGCGTATAACAATGGCATTAAATGGTCATTACTTGCGAACGAAACATCTGCATATTTTTGCCGTCGATTGCATGACCCACCAAGAAGTTTGTCATTATCAAACAAAGTCATCAAAGAGCATTCCATCGAAGGCACCATAATTGGGATCATTTTTGCATCACATTACTCGCCAATAGTGTTTACTCTTAACGCCAATAACAACCATAACTTTATGATCAACAACACGGTACTACATGCAAATAAAGTATTTTCTTTGAAAAACTTGAAAAATGCTGTAAGATTGGTGACCATCCGCGCAACAGACCAATTGAATGCCACACTGTACATTGATACTACCTTCAACATCACTGTTCTGAATGTAAACGATCCACCTAAACACATTACTATTACTAATAATGTGTTCACTGAATTCACCCCCGTTAATCATGTAATTGGAGAATTATCCGCTATAGATTATGATTCCATAGATCCAATTCGTACATCAGACTTCGATTGGAAACTATTAAGTAATCCTGAAGGCATGTTTAAACTGAATGGCTCTCTGCTTGTACTGCAAAAATTGGTGCTGCTAAAGAAAGATTTCATTTACAAAATTGTTGTACAATGTACAGATAGACACGTAATGCCGAAATCTGCCACTAGAGAAATATACCTACAAAGCAAAAACGTTAATACTCATCCAGAGAATTTGCAGTTGCGAGTTGGAGAAAAGGATTATACCTTATATGAGAACACAACAGTGAATTCTGTAGTAGGAAAGATAATGGCGACTGATAAAAACAAAGACATTATCAGTTATGAAATCATTTCTGACTTTAAAGAAACATTTTCATTCGGGCCAGTTAATTGTTCTCATTTGGATAATAATACTACACACTGTTTTGCTGATATAGGTAAAGTTTTGCATTAGTACACTAGGTTTTCTCCATCACTTACTTTTAATATTGCATGACGTAGTTTTGAAACAAAGCTATTGATTATCGCAAATCATTCAAAGTACAAAAGTTCAAATCAAACGTCTGTATATTTTATTGTTAGTGTTAAGGAAGAAATTGGATTATGAAAGAAAAGATGAATATGAAATTGAAATTAAAGCTGCTGATTCGACTGGAGAGTTCACGCTCAAGGATTTCAAGATAAAAATTGCTGATGTGAACGAGAATCCTTCTGATGTAACAATCACACTAAATACGATAAATGAGAATAGCCCTATAGACACGTTAGCTGGAACACTGACGGTTAGTAACCCGATATTTTACCCACACAAGTTTTCCAAATTTTGTGTGAATGAATTTGATCTATGAGAAAAATACTTTCCCCCTTTAACTATGTTTATTTGGATATGAAGAAAGTGGAAAGAAATTTTTGTAAAAGCACTACATCTCCATGCAGGTTATTGCTTTTGAGAAAACGAATATTTTTATAACACTAAATTACGATGGCCCAGAAGGGTTAAACTGCGCGCACGTCAAGAAATACTGCGCGCTTCCCTTTTACTGCGCGCTTCTCCCTTTTTACTGCGCGCTCTTGTGTAAACTTACACTGCGCGCTGTCATCGACCTTTCTGCGCGCTCTTCGTATTACTGCGCGCTTCTCTTATCCCAAGAGCCAATTTATTGCATAATACCTTAAGTGGATGAAATTTCGAGTGAATTTAATTTCGCGGATAGAAATAAGGTAATTTTGAAAAAATTCAAATTTTGAGCACAGTTTGGAGATGGTCTACTTCTTTATCTTCTCAAAAAACAACTATTTATGTGTAATATAAAATCAAAAATATTTCCGTCATTTTCCCTTGCCTTTCCTAATCCTCATTTTCTCTGTTTCTTCATTGCCTCAACAAATGTGAAAGTACATTTAACCAAGGAGATAATACAACAGAAATTGATTAAAAATTGTATTTATCAACAGAGAAAGACTTACTATTGATAAATACAATTTCTAAATTTCGCAAAAAATGATTGAAAATTATATCTGTTTTACTTTAGCCCTTAACATTAACAACGGAAACAAAAAGAACAGTTTTGGTTGATTTAGGACCTGATAAGTGGCATACGTATTATGCTTAAATATTTCGAAAGTTTTTTAGGAAGCCTCAAAACTGCTCAACACTCGCTCAAAATTGTTTTAAAACTGCCTTGCATTATGATCAAAGTCACGAGACAAGTAGTACTGAGGCTCCAGTCATAACACTTGTAACATTCAATTCATCGAACCAGGCATAAAATAACTTCCTTCATTCACAGAGTTGACATGATGGCATCAATTGAACTTCAGGACAGACTAGATAATTGAAAAACTATTAAATCGGCCAATGGGTCATTTAAAGAACAAGCTGTTGTGCTTTGATCCTTTTGTTTCAAAATTCTGTTGTCATAGTGATTAATTAGGTCACGCAAAAAAAGTTGATCTTTAAAAATCTTTAAAGCTCTTTTTTCAGTGTTCATTTTTCATGTCAGAGCCACTTACGTTTGATTTCCATTTACAAATCCAAAAAAGCTCTTACTAAGAAGCGGCTGAAGGATAGATCTAAAAACGTTTTTGTTTTTTTTTTTTTGTATCTTATCTTTTAATTTTGAACAGTTGTGCTCTTGTAAAGGAAAAAAATGAAAACAAAAAACGATGTTTTAGAGAAATTGAAAATAACTAAAAATACTTTCTTTGACTGTAAAAAAACAAAGCGTGTTTCACTCTATGTCTTGTGATTACTAGTATAAAACACACAAGTCAAACTTAACTCGTTTTGTAAATGGAGCTACGTTTTTACAACAAAGTTCAATTACTAGAACTCATTTTGAATATTTAAAATTTTTGCTTTATATCATACTTGATGTAAACATATTTCTGTCAAATGGATTAATCAAAAAATCACACATTTTTCCTTTAATCACACCATTCGAAAACACAAATTTTGATATGGTCGTAGTAGTGTGGTCGTAGGGAAGCGCGCAGTATTATGAAGAGCGCGCAGAATAGTCGATGACAGCGCGCAGAGTAAGGTTACACAAGAGCGCGCAGTAAAATGGAGAAGCGCGCAGTAAAAGGGAAGCGCGCAGTATTTCTTGATGTGCGCGCAGTTTGACCCTTCTGGGCCATCGTACTAAATAGTTTTCAATGTGATAACAGGGGGTGTGAGGACAATATCCCCATGCAAAATGATTCTTCCCAGTTAGTTGTCCCAGTAGTATGACTTTCTGGATACTTATCCAACCGGATAATAACCCCTCGCCCAATATAGGGTTAGGCTTTGGGTACAAGTTATGTCTAAGGCGACCAACATGGGGACAATTGCATTTGTTTTGAGTAAAATGATTTCACATTTATTATTTTAATTTCAGGTAGCAGACGAGGACGAGAACGATACTCATCATTGTCAGATCCTTGACGTAGATGCTCCCTTCAAGTTAATTGGGTTCAATTTATTAGTAAAAGATGACATTTTAGATTACGAAAAGAAACCAGAATACAATGTCACTGTAAGGTGTGATGACAGTGGATTCCCTGCCTTGTCACTAACAAAAGTGCTCTCCATATTCTTACAAGGTTAGAAAATAAGCGGGTTATGACTTGGAAAATCAATTGTCAAATTGTCTTTGCTTGTATCTCTGCTAACATTGAAAATATAATAACTTTAAGATCAAAACGATGAGTTCAAAAGTGCGGAATTTGTACAAACGCATTACATCAGTGAAATCTCCAAAGCTAAAACCTTCGGAAGAATTGACATCAACGATGAAGATGCCAGTCGAAATCATATTTGCAGTATATCACAAATACTTGAAGGACCAGCTGTTGCGACGGTTGAGTTAAGGAATGGAATAAACGTTGTAAAATTACTAGAACATCGGTTTGATTTTGAAACGCAGAGCACTTTTCGTTTCTCTTTCGTTTGTACTGATATTGGTAGGAGAAATTTCTCGAGAAAAGGCGAAGCATCAGTAACAGTAATAGGTAGTCACAGTAATATTGTAAATTAAGTAGGCAATATTTTAGGTATTGAGGTATGAAGTTTATAATTCAACTTTATTCAGATTCAAATGAACGACCAAGATCCCCATGCTTAAAGACGACCTATATTCCTTTTACGAATGAAACTGGCCTTCCAGTTATCATGTTGAAATCTAAGGATCCAGATAATATTCTATATGACGATGGATTCGCTACGAAGCCAAAACAAAGACTTTTTTATACTCTCATTTCGGGAGATGATTATTTCGAAATACGCGATGAAAGTATTCTGACTTTGAGAAAGGTAACCATGATATTTGACATGAATATCGATATTCCTCATTAGAGATTCTGATATTGCTACAGTTGTTTTCTTTAAGAAATTGGTTCTTAATGTAACGTATATCTACAAAATACAAGTGACCGATGATGGAAGACTGGCGTTGCAAGAAAAAGACAACAAGTTGACATATTATAACGGTGTTCCTCAAACACAAATTTATACTTGCAAGTTAATGGCACTTGGTAATGATCTAAGTTTAATCTTTTCATTTCAAAGGTCCCAAGCTTACTAAGCAACATTTCTGTATAACTCGTCATTATGAATATATTGTGTGCTGTCCAAATGTAAACATACAAGATATTTGATGAAACTCTTTGCTTTATAGAACCAACCGATAATCGTCTACTTATCATTAAATTGTCTTCATCCAGCATCAGTGACAGGCCAAAGAAAGGGAATATTGTTGCTGAGTTTATTGTCAACAAGAACATCTCTTACTCTTATGATATATATAGGCAAGACAAGGGCATTCTGGGTATTATTGGAAAAGAACTTCTCGTGATGAATGATACTGTTCTTGATATCAAGCAAAAAGTTTCTTATAGTGTCATTGTTTCTGCAACCGAGAAGACAACCGGCGATGTTGTTTATCAACTATTCAAACTGATTGTGACTGGTAAGTTAAGAAGTAAAAGTTTTTAGAGAAATTCTTTTCTGGTCAACATTTCCGGCAGTGATGATGCGATGTGATGGTGTACACTTTACTTATTTTTTTTCAGTTGCTTGCTCTGAATTCGAGTACTACGATGCACAAGCAAGGAAATGTAAATGCAAAGAAGGAAGAGTTGGTGTTAAGTGCGATCGGGATGCTGCTTTGTGTGCATCACCACAATGTGCAAATGATGAAGTGTGTTCAATATTAATCGCCAATCCAATTAGGTAACTTACATCGTGATTTCTGATGTGTGTTTGGTATCCTTCACCAACGTCACTGATATGAGCTACGTAATGATTCTATGAAACTTAATTTGTAGATGTGTACCAAAAGGAAATGTGCTCCCTATTCTGCTACAGTTAAGTAGAACCTTTTATAAGACCGGAATTGTGCAGTATGATGTTGAAGATAACATCAAATACATTCTAGAGAAACCAATTAACAGTGAGTGTAGTATTGTTCTGACATTTTGCGTCAATTATTGCAAATGCAATATGAAATTATTTGAAATTATTTGCCTTATCTATCCAGGTAGTAGCAGAAGGAAAAGAAATATGAGAGATGAAATTTATGTGGAAGGGTCAAAACCAATTGCTGTTGGAAATTCCTACACATATGTAAAATTCATTCCAACAGATGAAAACTCTAACTATCGATTGTTAGATGGAAAAACATTATGCTCCAGACTAACAAACACGCAGTATCGATGTGTGAATAAAGAGGACTGCAAAATATTAAAATCATTCGGTATCAGCTGTCCATATCCCTTTGTCGAACTACAAACGACTCCTCCTGTTGTTGCTGGAGTAGATGATGCTACACCTGATTGGATGTGGTTTCCAATTGGAGCTACTTTGTTGATTTTCGTCATTGTCATTGTCATCATATTTGTCAGGAGACATAGAAGATCAATTAAGGTAATAGGCCGTTAGCTGGAACGATTTGATCTCAGAAATTTTTCATACTTAACAAATCAAAAGTGATTAATTATCGTTGAAATACTTGTGTTGTGATTGAACGCTTTTTAACATGCAAATGAAAGTTATAATGCAATACAGCATGACACAAAACATAAGAAAAACTATCGTGTTTTATATCGTATTATATTTTAATTCTACGATAAAAGCTGGCGTCAAAAAACGCGAGCGCGTGGATTTGGCGCTTCATTTACTAAAGATATTTTGTAGACGAGATTATAAAAAAAGCTGTAACAGGCGGCAAAACAAGTGTCTTGATTCTTTTTTTATAGAAAAAGCAATTGAAGTGTCAATATCAGTAAGGAACTATTTAAGGATTTCTTTACGATAAAATTAAATAAACCAAAGTATTGAAACCAGACAAAAAAGCAAGTCATCATAAAAACTGGTTTATGAAAACTGTTGAGAGAACAATACATCTTAATTGATCGTTAAGAAATTAATCAGTTTTTCCAAACTTATTTTTTCATCATGAGAAAGACAACAAGATGCCCTTGCAGGCATAAGGATTTCTGCAAAATCAGAAGTATGAAAAAAGACAGACTATGACATTCTTGAAATTTAAAGAAAGTTTAATCCGCAATATATATTTATTAAATTTCTGATCATGTACTCCCCAAAAATCTGGAAAAAACATAATTGTCACTATCCCAGCAGGCACCCAACGTTATACTAACGTTAGTGTTACGTTATTTTTTACGTTGTGGTAACGTTAGTGGTTGGTTAGAATGGAAGTCTTTTTTTAATTAGTATAACGTTAGATACTTACGTTAGTATAACGTTAGATACTTACGTTAGTATAACGTTAAATACTTACGTTAGTATAACGTTAAATACTTACGTTAGTGTAACGTTAAATACTTACGTTAGCATAACGTTAGAAAGTTACATCAGGACAATGTTAAATTTCGTTAACAACATCAAAATGTTATAACATTGTAATGACTTCTGAAGTCATTATAAACAAATCCCGGTGTCCATCCCAACAAAGTAAGACAAATGACGAAAACAGCGAATAGTCATAGAAGTTGATATTTACCTTTAATTGACAAGAAAAGTATATTTTTATGTCAATATTTACGCATGCCTAATAGAAGAAAAAAAAACAAATATAAGTGAAGGTGTTAAACGAATGCTTGTGGTTACGGCAAATTGCAATAAATGAAAATCAATAGAAATTTATGCTAGAACAGATATCTATTTTCCAGCTGACTAATGTCCATAGAACAGACATTTTGTGCTTTCATATGTTAACAAAGCAAAACACTCTGGGGATACAACAAAATTAATCAGAAACCTTGAGTAAAAGATTTCTATTAAAAATAATCAAGTAGCAGGCCCTAATACTCTAGCTATCATCTATAAGTCATGTAGTACAGATCTTGCCAGCAAAACCAAGATTAAATAATCAAACTGATTTCTCGTTTTAAGGCTAGACTAGCGCGAAGTATATAATAGATATATAATAGACATATTACCATGTGTAAAATGGAGAGGAAATACTAGGTTAGCACGGCAAAAGCGAGTTTTTTCAAGAGATACACTTCTTAATTGAAAAGGCGAAAATGTGTAGCAAGTGCGAATCAAAATTCATATCATCCTCAAGGACTTACTTATGATAGCCCTTACTAACGTAAGTATCTAACGTTATACTAATTAAAAAAAGACTTCCATTCTAACCAACCACTAACGTTACCACAACGTAAAAAATAACGTAACACTAACGTTATACTAACGTAAGTATTTAACGTTATACTAATTAAAAAAAGACTTCCATTCTAACCAACCACTAACGTTACCACAACGTAAAAACTAACGTAACATTAACGTTAATACAACGTAAATTAACGAAATTTAACGTTATACTAACGTATGTATCTAACGTTATACTAACGTAAGTATCTAACGTTATACTAACGTAAGTATTTAACGTTATACTAATTAAAAAAAGACTTCCATTCTAACCAACCACTAACGTTACCACAACGTAAAAACTAACGTAACACTAACGTTAATACAACGTAAATTAACGAAATTTAACGTTGTCCTGATGTAACTTTCTAACGTTGTACTAACGTAAGTAGTTAACGTTGGAATAACGTTGGTTTTACGTTGGTAACGTTAAACCTAGAACCAACGTTAGACTAACGTTAGATAAACGTTGGGTGCCTGCTGGGATGCAAAACTTTATACCAATAAACACCAATAAACTTGATTATATCTGAATGACATAATGTTCTTTATTTTGTTGGCACGAAATGATATTAAGGATTCAGTGATCAATTCAGATAAGACAATGAGTATGCATGTAAGTCAATGTAAATGTTATGAATTTAATATGTCTTGTCAATCTTCCTAACAGAATTCCTAATTCACAAGGACAAAAAGGAAAGCGTAGATTTTAATGATACGAAATACATCTATATACATACAAAATCAACATACATAACTGAAAACAGAAATTTGTGCTTTAATTGAGTGACAATTATGTCATTGCCATCTTTTTAATTTAAAAACATGCATTACCTGAACTAAATTTCATGAAAAGATTATAAAAATTTATTCAGAAACTTAAAGAACAATAAATTTTTAATTACGTATATATGCCAGGGCATTATGAAAGGATAACTGACACAATACGAACCTTACATAAACTCCTAATAAACTTAATGAACAAAATAACATCAAATTTACATGCTTTCAGATATCACAGTGATTACGTATGTACGGTCAATCTTCCTAATTACGAAAAGACTTCCCAAACACAATAAGTAAACAAAGATTAGGATTATGAAAAATATGACCTAAACTTACCAAAATTAGCAAACAAAACTGAAAACAGAAATTTGCGTTAAAAGATGTCCAGTATTTAGAATTTACAGACAATCAAGTTAAGTTTCAATTTGCTATCGTAAATAGTAAGTCCCCATTCCTAATTCAGGACATTGATAATACAGCCAAGAACTTTACAAGTATATAAGCTAAAATAGCTACAGAAACATCAAACATAAAATGAGATGCACTGGCAGAGGGTAGACAAGACATTCTTGTTGTTGGAGCTGAAAAGGAAACTGAGCTGAGCTGTATGTATCCAGAGCTTAAAAGCACTACAGCCCACACATGAAACAAACAGTATTTTGTATCTAGAAAGGCTTAAAAGAATCCCAGACATTTTCCAAAAAATAAAAGTTGCACAACTGTTTTTACAAAACATTGAGGAATGTTTTAGAAAGGAATGAACGCAGTAGAATCATTGTAAGATAATTATAAATTTCTACTTTTGGTTTTGAAAGTGTAAATCTTCTTTTAAATCTATTCAGTATTGATCAATCAATGTGGAAGTCTATGTGGGTTTCTTCGGTTTCTTCTGCCATTACGCAAACGGCGTGCAAACGTAAAGTCGAAAAATACCCGGATGATCACATGGCGGAAATCAAGCCAATAAACTGTCGCTATTGAAGTTAAGGTGGCTATATTAGCACCCTTTCGTAGAAATCGAGCATTATGCACCAATCACGATTGAGACGGCTTTTTTATGAACCAATGAAATTTAAGAAACAAAAATGCGTAGGTTTGGACAGTAAGATGAAAAAAAAAATCAGAACAAGATGCCCTATTGGGCAGAAGGATTTCTGCAAAATCGAAGAAGAAAATGAGCTTTTCTTTATGTCATTCTTTAGCTTTTCATAAAAAACTGTTTGTACAATCAAGCTGACTGATTATTACTGAAAAATATATAGCTGTCATTACAAAAAAGAAAGACTATGACATTCTTGAAATTTAAGAAAAGTTTAATCCGCAATATATATTTATTAAAGTTCTGATCATGTACTCCCCAAAAATCTGGAAAAAACATAATTGTCACTATGCAAAACTTGATTAACCAATAAACTTGATTATATATTAATGACATAATGTTCTTTATTTTGTTGGTACGAAATGATATTAAGGATTCAGTGATCAATTTTGATAAGACAATGAGTATGCATGTAAGTCAATGTAAATGTTATGAATTTAATGTCTTGTCAATCGTCCTAACAGAATTCCTAATTCACAAGGACAAAAAGGAAAGCGTAGATTTTAATGATACTAAATACATCTATATATACATGCAAAATCAACATACATAACTGAAAACAGAAATTTGTGCTTTAGTTCGAGTAACAATATGTCATTGCCATCTTTTTAATTTAAAAACATGCATTATCTGAACTAAATTTCATGAAAAGATTATAAAAATTGATTCAGAAACTTAAAAAGCAATAAATTTAATTACGTATACACGCCAGGGCATTATGAAAGGATAACTGACACAATACGAACCTTACATTAACTCTTAATAAACTTAATGAACAAGATAACATCAAATTTATATGCTTTCAATGCTTTCAAATTTATATCACTGTGATAACGTTTGTACGGTCAATCTTCCTAATTATGAAAAGACTTCCCAAACACAAGAAGTAAACAAGGATTAGGATTATGAAAAATATGACCTAAACTATAACTGAAAACAGAAATTTGCGTTAAAAGATGTCCAGTATTTAGAATTTACAGACAATCAAGGTAAGTTTCAATTTGCTATCGTAAATAGTAAGTCCCCATTTTTAACTCAGGACATTGATAATACAGCCAAGAACTATACAAGTATGTAAGCTGAAATAGCTAGAGAAACATCAAATAGTGGGGGTGGTTGTGTAATTCGTTAGACTAGAGGGGGTAGAAGCAATTTTAAGATCTCAAATCGTTCTTTGGGTGACAGAGATGAAAAAAAACTATGGTGTCATTTTTTTCGAAAATGGGTGTGGCCCTGAGGCGACGTCACAGATTTCTGGTAGGAAAATAACTAATGTTGGAATTTTTCACTTTTCTTTAGCTTAGCTTGTCGATCTCCAATAGAGAAGCAAAAAATATGTAAATACTATGAGGTTTAAATTCAATAATCAAAAGTTATGGGGGTTTAAAGTTTTGAAAATCCAGGGGGTAACAAAGAGATTCTTTCTTGGATACATAATAGTGTTTATTAAGCTACAATAGTTTTAAACATTTTCAAAACTCCCTTAGCAGTTACTAGCAACGAAATACTGCAACAGATAGTCAAATCTTAATTTTTAAGGCCCTAGTTAGGGGTAAAGCAGGAATTTTCTTAGAAATTTACCCCCCAATTTTGTGAAAGTCTTTATTTAGCGTAGATTGAATAACATTTTACACATATTTTCTTTGCAAAAGATGTTTATGAGCATTGGAAACATTGTTAAGAGATTTTATGGATTTTAAAAAAAACTCTGACGGGGGTAAATCGGACAAATATGCTGCTTTTACCCCCTGATTTTATCAAAAATCTTCATATTTTGTCTTATTTAAGCAAAATTTATAGAGTTTCTCTCTATACATACGTTTTTTAATACTAAAATTATTAATATTTCTGTGTTTGTTATCAGTGTAAATTTGGCATTTACCCCCGGATTTGTTTTTGTCGATTTCTTATATTATACACATTATTCCTTACTATCATATAGCAGATTTTTGCTGCAGGACTTCCTGAATTTTACCAAGAGCTGACTGCTCTGCTTGTACTTCCTGCTGATGTCTCAAAACATCTTCAAGCATGTGAGCACGGAATCTTTTCCACAACTCAGCTGGATTGCTTGGCTCTCCATGGATCAGAACAAAGGAGAACGCTTTTCGAATTTTGGAGGGACTTGCTGACAGCAAGTTTTTCCATGGTTCGTATCCACAAAGTATCTTCATCCAATAGTCCAAGTTCAATACATGCTTCCCTAACTGATCTATATAGAATCCCATTAACAGTTCTAAGGTCTTTAAAGGAAGTCGCACCAGGAGCATGTAACAACAACCCACGTAAGAAATACGTTTCACCTTATATGCTTGCATTATACATTTTACTTACTTACTTACTTGACGAGCCTGTTTTTCAACATGATTCAATTCGAACCAAGCAGTTACCTTAAGGGAAGAAATTGTTTGCGGAAGAAATTTTTGCAGATAAATGACCCAAAAATTATCATACTTTGCGGTATTAATTTTTGCGTATGCAAGAAATTTAATAAAACCGAAAGTCCTAATTTAGTACCTTTAGGGTCAATGCAACGCATGCAACTGAGTATATAACTCAGTCTAGGTCTATTTCCCATGACGGAAAAGAGCAAAAAAGAAATACTGTCATGCCTCGGCAGCCGACATAAGATAAAAGCAACAGTACCGAAGCGCAAAAACTGTTGCAAGTGCTGATGCTGCTTGTATTGTTGTTGACGAAGAGTGATAAATGAATCCTTAGATGTTCAATAACCTCAACTTCTTTCCTTCTTAAATGTTTCAGAATGCGTCAACCACAAAAGTTTTTTCCCCGCGAAATTTTCTAAAAAGGCTCAACTGCGAAAGTTTTTTCCCGCGAAATTTTTCAATAAGAATTTTTTTTTTTTTTTTTTTGATTTTTAATTTTTTACAAATAGTAAATAACGAAGTATTGGTGAGTTTAATCAAGCTTTTATTTGCTTGTCTACTAATCGTAAAAAATACTAACAAGGTAAGTATTCAAAAAGGAACAGACCAACAACGAAATAACTAAACAATTGTATGTCTATAAATCTTGTTCATCGTCAAAGTCATTTATTTGTTCAAAAATGTTGCGATCTGGTGGTCCCCAAATATCTTCTTCGTCTAATTCACCGTTATCATCAGCTTTATCTCCAATAAAGAAAAATTAACGAAAAAGAAAGAAGTCAAAACCAAGGACATCCATAATTTTTTTAATCCTGTCGCTAGAAATCACGAAACGTCTCACAGGACAAACGACAAGCAGAAAAAAAAGATCCCTGAACTTGTAGAAATTGCTTCTACCCCCTCTAGTCTAACGAAGCATTATTTCGTGACATAGCCACCCACACTAAAACACAAAATGAGATGCACAGGCAGAGGGTAGACAAGACATTCCTTGTATGTTGTTGGAGCTGAAGAGGAAACTGAGCTGAGCTGTATGTATCCAGAGCTTTAAAAGCACTACAGCCCACACATGAAACAAACGGTATTTTGTATGTAGAAAGGCTTAAAAGAATCTCAGACATTTTCCAAAAAATAAAAGTTGCACACACTGTTTTTACAAAACATTTATAACTTATTTTTAGAAAGGAATGAACGCAGTAGAATCATTGTAAGATAATTATAAATTTCTACCCTTTACTTTTGGTTTTGAAAGTGTAAATCTTCTTTTAAATCTATTCAGTATTGATCAATCAATGTGGAAGTCTATGTGGGTTTCTTCGGTTTCTTCTGCCATTACGCAAACGGCGTGCAAACGTAAAGTCGAAAAATACCCGGATGATCACATGGCGGAAATCAAGCCAATAAACTGTCGCTATTGAAGTTAAGGTGGCTATATTAGCACCCTTTCGTAGAAATCGAGCATTATGCACCAATCACGATTGAGACGGCTTTTTTATGAACCAATGAAATTTAAGAAACAAAAATGCGTAGGTTTGGACAGTAAGATGAAAAAAAAAAAATCAGAAAAACACGGACGATCGTAAAGTATTTCTTGCTTACGCAGAAATCCAAAAAGATAAGGTTTCCATTGATATAAAATTTATATGAATAAATTGGATATTTACTTTAAAAACTGCGGTAATATCTTTTGTTGGCAAGTTTTTTTAAAACACACTATAGAAACTGTGTTTAACGATAATTTATGACATAATTAAGACTGATATTAGACTGGTTAAAATGTTATAGGAGGATGTTCGTATGAAACGCAATGTTGTGAAACACGACTTTCCAATTAATAATCCAAATTACATGGAAATTGAAAGACGTGCAGCTGACCAACCCAATCAGAAAGTAGATCAAACGTCCGATTACGCAATAGTTGAAAATGCAAACATTGAATCACACGAAAACACAAAGCGAACGTAAGTAATGATTTTAGAAAAGTACATGAAATGCTATTTATTTATCCGAGGTGGTCAAAATTGTGTAGTTCTGTACCCTAGAATAAGAACCTGGAAAACTAAAGCACACAAACAGGATGACCAGAAAGCCTCAGAAACACTCGAACATTATTTAAGTCATAACTCACACAATGACGTGCCATATATTTACCCTTCATAATTTAAGTTGGATTTTCAATAAGAAAAAAATGGCATTTCATTTAAATCAATATTTATGAGCGCCTTTTTTCAAACATTTAGGATGGAAGTCAAATCACAATCTGATGTGGTATCTAATATCGATGCATGAAGTGAAGAGAACATTCTTACATTTTTAAAAAAAGTATTTAAAGAGTATTGTAAAGTATTTTAATCAAACTGCTTTATTTTTTTCTTCTCAAAAATTCTTACTGTTTATTTAGAAGTTAGTGTATTGTGACAGTCTTTCTTTGTTCGTGAAACTTTAGTAAGTCCTTTCACAAGATCTGCGCAAGATTTTTGCCCCAGTATCACTGCTTTCTGCCATGCAAGAAAATGAAAAAGTAGTATGAACAATGCTGTTTCTACCAATGTCAGGATTCACCAGTACAACTAGGTCTAATGCTGAGAGCGTGTACAGCACAACGAAAACAAGAACATATTCGAAAACAAAACACCACACAAATGCACAAAATAATTTAACAGAAATGCCGTAGCGGTAAGGTGTCGGCTGCCCCACTAGAGGTTCTGTGTTTGAGTGCCCCACTGGATAAACACAAGATACTGCCAGCCCCCTGTGACTGGAGGTACTGCTACCTGCCCATTCGCTTGTGAAATCTTCTGAAGTTTCGGGTTAATAGGACCGGGTAAGAGGCAATTAATTAAATTGTGCCTATCGGTTAGTCAGAATAGAAAGTTGGGCTTGGGAGGGGTGAATAAAATGTAAAAACAACATGTCATTCATCAGCGGTTTACCTTAGGAATTTACAGGAAATGGAGTTATACCTGTGTGTAGGATGAAGCATAGGTAACGTAGATTTTTTCATACAAGTGTTTTATTCTGTTAAGGCTAGGAAAATTGTATACAAAATTTCAAAATTACTTAATTACTGTAATGCTCATATACTTATGCTCGTGCTGTTTTGACAGTTACTAGAAGAATTAAACATGTGAAACGAGTCAAAGATATGAAACATAATATTCAAATTTAAAGGCCAATAGATTAATATCAAAACGAACAATCGGAAGACTTATATGGTGGCTCAAACTTGCCAGATCAATGCATGGATTATGGAATTTTTATGGCATTTCCTGAGGGCATGCTTGACCTAAAGCACACCCTACCATATCATACCTATTCATTTGGATGAAATAGCAAGCTGATATCAATCAATGAAAAAAATGTGCATTATACTACATGTTTTATTTATTCATTCATTAGTTAATAAAATGGTTCATGGTGAACAAATATAAAATCAAATGACCTCTAAACGTCTTTTGTCTTTAGAAAAAATATATATAAACTCATTGACATCCCACGGATTGGTGCAACAGCTGAGACTGGGACAATAACCGAAACATTTGGTATCAAAGACGATGAGTAGGCACCTTATGGCTGCCTCGCCAGACTGAAACTTCTCCCACGCCCAAGTAAACTGCCCTTTATATGGTCGCCAGAAAGCAATAACAAATGGAACAATGGTTTCTCAGGCGCGTTGCATCATCAACCTTCAATCAATACATACACCGAGTGCTACCTGGAATGACCGGTCCAGCTACATCTCTTCATGTTGATCTGGACGCTTCCCCTCGGCTGTTAATATAAATGTTCCTGTACCATTCCACTGACAAGAAGCTGTCAAGGAGCAGCTAGACAATAACGTACGTCTTGCAGTCCAGAAAAAAAGTCCAATGTAAGAACTCTCGAAATTATCTCACAGAATGGTCCTAGCCCGCAAGTCAGATGGCACTCCAAGACGCACAGTTGATCTATCCCCTCTTGATGCTTATTACCTCGGGCAGACCCATCGCGTCAAGCCACCCTTCCAACAGGCTATTCTGCCAGAAGATCGCCATATTACCACAATTATAACACCATGGAGTCGCTACAGATATTACATGGCTCCACCGGGTTTTGTCACAAGTGGTAATGGCTATGCAAGATGTTTTGATGGGATAATTGTAGATGTGGAACGTAAAACAAAATGGGCTGATGACACCCCGATATGGGTTGATGGTCTTGAAAATGTTCGGGAATAATGGCGTCATCCTCAATAAAACAAAAGTCCAATTTACTCAAAGAACCATTGACTTCGCGGGATTTCCAGACGTTTTTATCGGCAATTGAAGATTTTCCGACGCCATCCAAGATCATAGATCGTGATTTGATCGTAATTTGGTCTCGTCAACCAGGTGTCTCACTATGATCAGTTATTCTAAGTTATGACACCATTCAAGAAACTGCTGAGTCCCAAAACTAAGTTCCTGTAGACACAAGAGCTTGATGACGCTTTTAAACAATCGAAGGCAGACGTCACCAATGCGATTCGTAAGGGGGTGGAGATATTCGATCCAAAGCTACCCACCTGCCTGCGCCCAGATTGATCGACAGCAGGAATAGGTTTCTTCCTCTCATTGAGCTGCAATCAAACATCACCTGGTTGCTGTAAAGGCGGATGGAAGATCACTCTTGCCGGTTCACTTTTTCTGAAGCCAGCTAATTCACGATATGCGCCTGTCGAAAGGGAGGCCTTGTCTATCACCTGGGCACTGGAACAGAACTGTTATTTCACCAAAGCTGCGACAACCTCTTCATTATCACCTAGAAAAAGGTATTCGTTAAATAATTTGATGACAAACGTTTGGACGGGGATATCCAACCCTCGATTGTTTCGCCTCAAACAATGGACCATGACATGGCGATTCGAAATAGAACATCTACCTAACAAGGACAAACATTTCTCAGATGGTACTTCACGTAACCCTACAACTAAAGATAAAGAAGAATATTTCTCACCTTGCTGTATTCGTATTGACGATGACCAAGGTGAGGATAACAGAATTGTCACATTGTTGCTAACAATTCTGGAGACATCAGAAGCGTCATCTGGGAACAGAGCCTAGGCGATCTGGTAATTAAAGATCTAGTACGACTAATTGAAGATGGAATGCCGAACAGGAAATCAGAAATGCCCAATCACCTAAGCCAGTTCTAGGATCCACGACAACACCTCCATGTCATTGATAGTGTTCGCCATGATGGATCACAAAATAATTGTTATTACAAAAACAGATATTGGAGTCAAACAAACGCCAGACAAACGGTTTATTGTCCTGGCATCAGCAAAAACATCCAAATGCTTGTGCATAATTACACCATCTCAACCTCGCTTACCACTATTTGAGTCCCATATACCAGCTACTTCCTTTGAAGTCCCTCTGCTGCGACTACTTATTCCACAAACATTTGTATTACCTTGTCGTGGCTGATCGTCTGTCAGGTTGGAATGAACAAACTAAGATCAAACCAAATACAAGCAAATCCGGACCTACTTGTCTGTGCAAAGCCCTGCGTACATCATTTGCGACATTTGGCATCCCTCTGAAGATCTCAAGCGATGATGGCCCAGAGTTCATGACTGCGGAAACCAAAGACTTCAAACGTTAAAGAATCCTTCACCGTTCCCCATTAAATTACCTTCCCATTTTGAGCTCAATTGGCGGTAAAAGCATCAAAGAGGCTGTTAGTGACCAATGTAGACGACAATGGAGATCTTGATAGCGACAGAATGGTACTAACTCGGTTGATACAACGTAACACACTCGACCCTGAATGCAAGCTGTCGCTAGCCGAAGTTCCTTTTGGCCATCCACTGAGAAACACATTGCCCCTGATTCGTAAAGATGTTGACACACTCCACAAAACCCAATTTGCAGGCCATTGGTAGGAAGCATGACGTCTCAAGGAGCAGTCACTGGAGATTCGATACATTAAATCACTTGAGAGTTTGAATGAACATACCTAGTCGCTTCCACCTCTTGCCGTTAGTTCTAAAGTATTCATACAGACTGGTCAATTTCCTACCCATTGGGACTGAACTGGCACTGTCGTTGAAATCAGAGACCATGACCAGTATGTAGTAAAAGTAGATAGCATAGGTAGATTGACACTGAGAAGATTCTTAGAAGATTCAAGCCTCACAATTTATTTGGACTGTTGACACACCACCTACTTCCTCCTAGCGTAGGTTTAATACATCCAATACCTGCCCCACCTCGATCTCTTGCCCCTGAAGTAGGGCAAATAAGGAAGATGGAAAAGTTCTCAGTCCATAAAATACGATTCCTAATTACAGCATGGCCCCATCACCAACTCCTATACAAGAATCCGGACAGTTGTCATCAATATTACTGCCAAATAGTTGCTGGTGATTTTGTGACTTATTAAAAAATAGCTTAACTGCGTTAATTTATTCATTGCATTTCTCGCTCATTTTTTTTTTTGCAACACAATAGTTTAATCGATGGCTACCACAACGGACACGAATGGCTTCATTATTTATACGTTTTTGTTTAAATCACGTCTCCGACCAATTTCCTATTTTCTCTTACGATTTAACACAGGATTCTACTGTATCTCCTCTATCAAGGCACAAAATGTCGCGAGCATAAAGCGACATTCGCGACATTTTGTGTACGCGACATTTTTCTTTTTTAGGAATCGCGACTTTTTGTGCTCTTGCATAAGTCAGTGAATGCAGAATTCTTATTGAGAATGATGCCCTTAAATTTCAAGACAAGAAAAAAAAAAGAATTACAAGAATGTTTCTAAAAGTAGGTGTAAGACTTACATGTATATGACTGAACCGAATTACAATCGAGCATATATGGTTAGAAGTGAAAAACAAGAGTAATTCTTTCTTGATCGCGGTGTTTTACCAGCCTAGCCCAATACTCGCTGATAAACAGACTTGGACACAAAAATTTGATTCACTACTATCATACGTCTACACGATTTGGACAGGTCCAATCATCATCACAGGGGACACGAACATAAATCTGCTAAATAAAGAAAATGCCGCTGTGAAACACTACAGAGAAACGTTAGACCATCTTGGCCTAAAGCAACACATCATCAAACCGACAAGGAAGGGATCAAAACTTATTGACCACATCTCCTGGAACATCGATAAGATCCATCATCAAGATGTTCTCCCATGTGATGAAATTAGCGATCACGACGCGCCATACATCATATGCAGTATCAAAAAGCCGAGGTTCGAAACACGCTACAAATATATTCGGTCTATAAAACAATTCGACCGACAATCTTTTGTAGCCGACGTAGATAAACTTCCTTTAAACCTAGTTTATGCCATGGAAACACCTGAAGAAAAACTGGATGTATTTAATAACCTCTTCCTCTCATGTCTAAACCAACATGCACCCCTCATCAAACAAAAGATTACAAGACCACCTGCACCCTGGCTGAAAGATCTGAATATCAGAGAAATGCAAAGACAACGAGATCAACTTCGCAAACAAGCACACATGACACAAAATACAGCTGACTGGGAAATGTTCAGAAACATTTCAACATTCCCAAAACAATGGAAAATCTCTAAAATCAGTCCTATTCCAAAAATATCTCGACCAAAGGAACCAGATGACTACTGACCAATATCGATACTTCCAACCCTCTCCAAAGTGTATGAAAAACTAATTATAACACAAATCATTAAGCATGTCGACGATCGGCTATCAGAAAATCAATCTGGTTTTCGTAAAGGCCACTGCACTGTAACAACTTGCATTAAAATAAAAGACGACATCATCAAAGCAATGGATCGTGGCGAAGTTACTCTAGCTGTCATGGCTGATTTCTCCAAAGCTTTCGATACTGTGGATTTTGAGATATTGATACGTAAACTTCACTCCCTTAAATTCTCAAAACAGACTTTGCTTATCCTCGCAAGCTACCTATCTCATCGTTACCAATATGTGCAAATCAATGAAATATCTTCAAACCATCTACCAATCACTAATGGAGTACCACAAGGTAGTATCTTAGGTCCTATGCTATTCAATATTTATGTTCACGACATGTCTAATAAGACCTCTGCTAAATGCATTCAGTATGCAGACGACACCAGCATATACCGTCACTCTAAACCAAAACAAATTAAAGAATGTGCAAATGCATTAAACAACGACATTGCCAAACTTCAAACATGGTCAAAAGAGACAAACCTGGTATTAAACCCGCATAAAACGAAAACTATGCTATTTTCTACTACACAAATGGCAAAGAAACACCAGTTCGCGTATGAAATCAAATCATTAGATGGTAACATCATCGAACAAGTATCAACCTTCAAACTTTTAGGAATAATCCTTAGCAAAGACTTAAAATGGAATTCGCATGTCAATTAACATCCTCAGCAATCGCGACACTTAAAACTCTGGCGATGCTCAAAAGATACTTGCCATTTCACCTTAGAAAACAATTAGCTGAGTCACTTATCCTGAGCAAGCTTGACTATGGCAACGCTATATTTCATAATGCACCAAAATACCTATTCAACAAATTACAAAGAGCCCAAAACGCCGCAGCCAGCTTTGTGAAGGGATCTTACTCAAGACGCTCCGAAGTTATTTCCCTGAACTGGCTGCCAATCGAAGAGCGTGTTGAGCATAGCATCGTAAAATTGGCATGGAAAGGTCATTTTTCTTCACATTAGCTGATATGTATCTTCTACTCTACGACACTATGCAAACTCTAAACATATGAAAATAAGTTCTGGTCATAACATGAACTCATGAAAATCTGAATCCACTTTCAAATTGTTAACAAAGGTGCAAGTGAGGAGAAAAATCTTTAAAAGGTTTCTTACCCCTGCTTAATGAAAAAATCATTTAGCTGAGTATATGATATCTCCATACCGCAACGTAAAATCAATAATGTGGAAAGGTTTAAGCTTTGTCTTGCCATCTAAAAAGAAAAGAAATTCTTAGTGAACTGCAGGTATAGGTTAAAAAAGGAGAAGAATTATAAGCTAAACATTCATGCCAATTTTTTAAGGAAACCATGCAGTTCAACATGTATGACCACATGTTACTGTGTAACAATGATAAAACAGCCTTTTCAATGACATCAGAATCTCAAAAAAAGAGAATAAAATAAAATATGTCACACATACAACGGCTTTTTGCCGCTTGCCTACCCTCCTCCACGCGGCTCAATTGCCGCTTTCATACCCTCCTCCACCCGGTTCAATGCCGCTTTCATAGCCTCCTTCCTCCCGGCTTTCAATCTAATCTATTCAATCTTCAAACTATTCTAACTTCAAGATAATCTATATAATGCTATATACTAATCATCATTATATATTTCCCCGTAGGGCGAAATATATGTTAAAACCGGCATTTCCTTCTCCTCCTCCTTCTTTTCGTTCACTTTTATAGCCGCAGTTCAGTATTGAACTCTGGCCTAGCTAAGGTAGATAAGATTAGAGGCTAGTCTTCAGTACCGTAGTACGCCATCAGTCAGTGTCAGTGCAGATGATCATGTTAATAAAAACGAGCGATACTTGAGGGGAATATTTTTATATGAATACTTACGGAAAGGTTTCACTACAGTTCATTTTATCATTGAACGCATGTATCAGTTGATTTTTTCTTTTTTTTACAGAAGAGCGAATGCTCACACTGCCTATTACAGTTTTACCATCACCACCCGGTCAATACTCATGTAAAGTTATGTTGAAGTCAGCTTATGATATTCGCGTTTATAATATTGAATGTACGATAAAGCATGCTGGAATGCAAGTGGAAATGGATTTCGTGTCTGCGACACACCAATCTGTTCTACAACATATACCAATTGTAAGCCATTGTAACTCGCATGAACTATCGGAACCTAAACATTCATTGCAAAATAAAAGTCATTGTTTTTATCATTAGTGTTCGGAGAATGATTTCTCTGCGCATAAGCTAAGGTTCGAGATTCGTATTTTTAGCAGAAGCGCATGCGTGTCAGACAATTCTGCGTGGGCGATTCCACCTTTTAACTTGCCAAAATGTTAGTTTTACATTCGCTTTGATCAATAAATGATTCTTGCAGTAGGTTACAGTAATGCTGTCATTTACCTATTGTAAAGATAAAAAAAAATCATCAAGAAGTTGTCATGATGGGTTTTTAAGCTAGTGAAATTGTTGAATGGCTTTTAGGTTAATCAAAGCACGAATGATTGGAAGCTGACTTCAGAGTTTGTTGGTGATGGTTTCGTGGGACCAGAAGCATTTACGGCAAAAGCCAGTTCTACCTTGTACTATCCGTTGTCTTTTCAACCGGTGTACGAGGGACAAGTACAAGTGAGTGAACTTAGTTTGTTTACAAGAGTACATGAGGATGAAATGATTTGTGTGCATTCTGCTGACGTCATGAGTACTGTTTGTGATATAATTTCGACTAAACATATTTGATTAATCCTGATCTACTCGACCTTGCTAAATCATCGACCTATCTGAGAAAGTCTTGAAGTGCCATATGTTTATCCATCAACAACTCAACTGTAAACTAGTGCAGAAGACTCCCATGTCTTTCGAATAAAGTAGTTATAAAATGTAGACTGTGAGCTTTCTTCCTGATTTTCCTATTTTGGTATTATGCAGAACAATACAATACAAGAAGAAAAACGGAATATAGGGGCGATGAAATTGTTGAATCTATAAAATAAGTTCTGTAGTGGTTGAATAGTTTCATAGTTAAATGAAGATGTTGACGTTCCGGATGTCTCAATCTTTTGTATCATAGGGACATCTCATACTTCGAAACAGAACCAACGGGGCTGAAAATATTTTCAGTTTACGAGGTTTGGGAACGTAGCCGTTGCCATTGGATACATTAAAAATAGAATGCATTGTCAGTGAACCGTAAGTGTTTTTTGTTTCATCGAGTTTGAGCTGTTCGTGGATGACGTCATTTACGCAACTCTTTAATGTTTTAGTACTGTCAAAGTGCTGGAAATTACCAACACACTCAATCACAAGATGGTGTTTCAGGTACCAGTTTATTTTCCAACCAAGTAAGAAATTCACATTTAGAATTTCCTTAGCTTCACTTGTTCGATTTCCTTTTAGTCACTTTCCGATTTGGTTGTGATATCTGGTCCATCGTATATTACCGTCCTTCCAAAACGATCTGTGCATGTTCCGATCGATATTTTAACGAAGAAACGCGGGACGATTCAAGGGACCATCATGTTCATATACGATCAAGAACATGTGGAGAGAATGGGTTTAGCAAGGTGGATATTTGTTTATTGAAAACCTTAGCAGCTTTTGATATTAAGTGGTGCAAAGATACCTTCTTCTCGTTGTAGAACTGTTGATTTCGACAGTGATGAAGAAGAGGAAATTCAAGCATCACCTATTCTCCTATCCAACCAATCATCTCAATTTGCTGGTATCTCTGAATCAGCTCATTTTAATAAGCCATACAGATTGTGGTATTCTTTATGCATCCAGTCAATTCCGAAACAAGCAGAAAAGCATATGGAGATATCTGCATCCATCTATTCCAGCGCTACTATGGAACTTGTCCTTCAAAACCCTTTGGAAACTGAACTCCTCCTAAATGTAACCATAGACTCAGATGAATTGCATGGCGATCAGATGATATGCATTCCTCCATCTTCTTCTAAAATCTACCAATTAGAGTATCGACCGAACTCGATCGGAAGGTCCAGTGCTAGGTAAAATGTCTTGTCAAAAATTATACACTTTTTAATTTCAGATGATCGTTGACTGAGGATATTTCTCTTAAATGTTGAAGATTATTGCTCATTGGATATATGGATAATTTTTTTTTAATCAGAAATGTGTTTTTAGTGTCATATTTAATGGTACGTCTTTCACTGAATTTTGGTATCAACTCATTCTTATTGGACTGGAGGCTGAACCGAAAAGTTTGCCTCGAATGCAATGTGTCCTTGGAAGGTAATCTTGAATTGTCTCACATTTGGTTTTCAATATACACCACAATATACTGTACATATGTATACATACAAAGGAAGTTTTCGTCTGCAAAATCAAAAGATTTAAAAAAAACCTTTTTAATAGGAGTTGCAGTCAAAAGATTGTTTTATCTAACCCATCAAAAGATGAAGTTCTTTACCACATCACATGCACAAATCCAAGCAGGTTCACTGTGGAATGTTCGTTGATAGAGGCGGTATTAGTTCCACCCATGTCTGAATCAGACGTCAATGTTACCTTCACGCCCAACGCCTTAGGTGATCACAAAGCCGAGATACAATGTTTCAACGAGCAGGTAAAGTAGATCAAAATGAACCATCATTTGATTGCTCTTGGATAGTTTATATGTATTTGCGTATGCATCTAGTTACAACACAGTTGTTAGGTTCTGCATCTCTATTAGAAACGAACTTTGTTCATATTCAGAGAGGCACTCAAAAATTCCTGATATCTGGATTTGGCGAGCGACCATTGGTCAATACCGATCACGTGATCCAAGCTGAACTTGGAGGAAACGCCACAACTATTATACCATTCCACAATCCGCTGGACCATGACGTCATCGTGGATGTTTTTCTCAAACTGACAATGACTGCGTGTGCCGGTATGAAACATCAAACCGTGCCGATTGTTAACTAATGTTTTTTATTGTGTAGTCTGTAATTAACGTGTATTTTTATGTAGGTTATGGCACTCCATCTCAACAGTCAAACGGATTTAATTTACTCTTAAAAGAATGTAATAAGATTGTCCTGCCATCGAAAGCCGTTCTTGATATTCCAATCTCTTATGCGCCCGATACTATGAAGAAGCAAGAAATAGAATGCCTTATTTCAATAAAAACTTAAGTAAACACAGAGATGAACAGCCCACTTAGTGCTCTTGCAGAAGGGATTCACTGGAAATATCATATTCAAGGAATACCGATTTGCATGCCTGTGATGGAGGCACGGGCACCAGTTCTACAATGCCGCGCACGTGAAAGATTCGAGGAAAAATTACTAATCACTTTTTCCGATCTGCATTTGGATGTGATTAAGACTGCTAATGGAAAACCTACCAGATCAATATCGCCGTTGCAACTTTTAGGTATGTCTTATGTTTGATCAAACGATTGGCGTCCAGTCGTTTTCCTCGTCGCTGTTCTTCGCTATTGTTGTCCAGATTTCTTTTTTACAGGCCAGTGTGAAGTGTCGGCAATGAGCGATACTTGTAAGCACGTAGCCGACAACTTTAACTACGAACTACAATATGACAGTACAGATGCGCAAGCTGATCTCACGCAATCTGTTGCCATCAAACTGAGGGAAAAGTATTCGCACGAGCTAGCTGGAAATATCTCTTTATTATTTGATGTCATTTTTTCACCTTTCAGATCGTTTAGGTTAGCTTAACTACTTTTTTTTGGCTGTTTGTGATTTTGTGAGATTTCATCTGACCTACTGTTACCATATATGTTGTCTTTCAGTCATCTTGCTTACTTGAAGATCACGACATGCGAAGGAGGTGCCTGGAAGTATCCGTTAATGTTTACAGCAGCTGAACCACTGGCCGATGATACCATTACAATAGAGTCGGTCGGACTAAACAAGGAATCAAAAGTTTCTTTCCGACTGACCAGTCAGTCTGGGTAACTGCATATCTTTCTTTTCCTATCATTGTTAATGTGTGAATATGATTCCTATATTTGTATTGCTATTTTCTAGAGACGAATGTCCATACGAAGCCTTCTTTGCTTCTGGTTTCGATGGCATGTTCGAAGTTTCGCCTTCCTCCGGTGTCTTGTTACCAGCACATACAGAGGGAACGTTAATCACGCTCTCTTACAAACCAACATTCTACGGAAAAAATCATCAAGGGAAGTTACTAGTACAGGTATGTCAACTCTTCTTTACTCTTCTTTTTTTTTCATTCGCCTTCTGTAGCTCCTGTGAGCTATTCTCTAACATTTCTACTTCAGACACGCGATGCTCAGTGGATTTACGACGTGCGAGGAATAACTCTGGAATACCGACCACCACTTGTTGGTTCGGCCATTGAAAGTTTCCCTTCTCAAACGCTTCTCAAACAACGGAGAAAAAACTTTATCCGTGAAAATTTGCGTGTGATCCACACAGGAGTGAGCTCTCCTTTGAAAGGTGCTCCACTCACAACGAAATTCTAAATAGTCCAGGAGCTCTCAACATGTCTATCTACCTCATTTTCCTCAGAATTTTAACCCATCTAGCGGCAATAGGTATTTATTGAATAGCGTAAAACGCTCGGTCAGACGGGATATTAGCAGTTCCTTCAGGTTCCAGGACCAAAACAAGTTAGGTGAAAAGGGACGTTTATCTACCTCATAAGCCTCAGACTTGAAACTTGGGATATATATTACTAACAGTAAAAAGTACATAAAAATAATAAATCTGACCAAAATTTCTGGTTCTGGGACCAAACTGACCTTAATTTATAGATGCGAAAAAAGGCCTTTATCTACCTCATAAGCCTCAGATTTGAAATTTTGCCCAAGTCTTAACAATGTATTAGGCATACCTAAAATCAAACATCTGACCAAAATTTCCGGTTCCTTCTAAGGATCTGACCCCAAAAAAGGTGCAGGGCCAAAAGGGTACTTTATCTACCTCATAAGCCTCAGATTTGAAATTTTGCCCAAGTCTTAACAATGTATCAAGGATACCTAAAATCATAAATCTGACCAAAATTTCCGGTTCCTTCTAAGGATCTGACCGCGAAAAATGTTCAGGACAAAAAGGGCTGGATCTATCCCTTATTTATTCCGTTTCTCAAACAGTTTTCGCTGGTCCCTCAGGTATATCAATCTAGGATAGGCTGCTAACACACGTCCACCTAGGACCTCGGCTGACCTCAACAACCCTATCTTATCCCGTTATCTTTAACCCTTTTATATGATTTTCGGATTTCTTTATATAAAGTAATTCGATCAGAAAAACATTAGAACGTTCGAATTTCTCAAACTTATCAGAAGATTTTGCAAGAAGAAAATGTCGATTCATTCGTGAGTTTTAACTTGTTCAGTCGTTTGAATTGTTGTGATAAAGCTGTAACATTATGAACATAAACGAATGTAAAGTAAATTCAAAGGAAGGTATGATAATTTCTTTATTCTAACAATTTATCCCGAGCTTCCTAGATCCTACTCATTTCGATTATTCCAGTAGTAAAGTTTCTACTCTAAAAGCAAATGAAATTAACATAAAATTCTAGTACTTTAAGATAGCATAATTTAGCTTAATTTAGGTAAGGTTTGTGTGTTGCATAGTGGCGATGGTTTTAGCGTCGGGCCTATCGTTACATTCAATTCAAGCTTCTTGAGCAAATGTAAAAAACATCCACAAAATTAGAGTTTCGAAACAACTGAAGTACAGCAACGTAAAACTGTCAGACAAGATAAATGATGTACAGAGATATCATATTACATGTTATAGAAAGTTTACAGCACTTGGAAAAAACGCTGAAAACTTTGAACCTATTTCGAACCCTCAAACCAAGCTTCCAAACACCAGATCACAATCAGAGATTAGAGTGTCAATCATTTCCAAAGTTTTTGAAGATCTGGATTTATCTACAAAAGATGATATCTCTGAAGAACTGAAACCACATCGTGTAAAGGAAAATAATGAACACTCACTATTCGTGACTCGATCAGTCAAACAGTGAATCCGTTCAATGATGATATTAGTAAAGAACGCCTTTTTAACGTTTCCACTGGCAAGGCTGCTTCTGATGAAACTGCAACTTTTCTTCTCAATGTCAATTGTACTGGTTCTACTGCCCATGATGCTTTCATTGCAGACTGCAATGCTGATCCACTAAGTTACACGGAACCCATAAAGAAAAACAAAGTGAAAACCTTTGCGACAGAAAGTGGAAAGTATAGAATATCATCAGGTAATCAAAAGATTGTCTCAGTATCACTGACACGAGATGCGTTTGGTAGCATACTCTTTCATGCTTTGCAAGCGAAGGTTGATTTAGAGCATGTATTGGAATACCCTGTCACACCTTTCCCTTTATTGTTGAGCCACGTTGATGGAACAATGAAAAAGTCTAAACTTCTGAAAGTGCTGGAGAAAGAGGCGATTACGTCTCTGCTAATAGACGTTGATGGGACGATAATTGATGGAATGTTTATGTTACATTTGCTGTATGATCCACCAGCAACATTCGGTGGTGTTGCAAGACATGTTCTCCAGATGGCCTATAGACACAAGGTCAAACTATCCATCTGGTTTTTGATAAAAACAACATTTCCGTCAATCAAAGATGCAGAAAGAAACAAATGATTGGATGTAAGAGAAAACTCATATCAAATAACTGGACCTGAGCAAAAGCGTCCTGGTAACTGGCTAGCTGCAATGCGTAAAGATCAGTTTAAAAAAGCACTTTTAACCTTTCTTGCAAACCAATGGAAAAGCGATATGGCTGCTCAAATCTTGGGAACAAAAAAACTATACCTCAATGATTAAGATTTGTGTTATTCCAATAAATCAGATGGTCAGATAGTACGTCGAGACTTAGAAAAAAGATTTTGTTGCTCCCATGAAGAGGCACATACAAGAATGGTGTACCATCTACACCAAATAGAGAATTTGTTGTGAGGATCGTTGATACGGATGTTCTTGTGATATTTCTGGGTTGTTTAGAGAAGCTGCCAAATGGAAGTAGAAACGTTTGGAGAAAACCTTTGCAAAGCACTATCTACTTACCAGGCCTTAACCGGAAAGGAAAGACGAGACCATTGAAACTGAGCTCATTTGCAATACTTTCAGCAAGCTTGGAAATAGTACGAGCAAGGAGATGTGTAGATGTGATCGAAAAATTTGTATGTCAGATGTATGGCGAGAAGAGAATATCATCTGTCAATGAATGCCGAGTCAATATGTTTCTGAAGAAATACAAACCCAAACTGATAAATTGGTGAACAATGTAAAAGGGTTCAATGCCACCGTGCCGGAAAGTTATGTTGGAGAAAATAAAACGATCGGTATACGTGATACGGGTGTGGCAGAATGCTGTTTACAAAACAACACCCACGGATTCACCAATAAACTATGGCTTGATTCTAGATGAGGGACAATACAAAATCGAATGGTTCAATAAAGATGCAGCACCTTCAATCATTGATGTTGTTCAAACCGATTCTGCAGAAGAAAGTGGTATGAAAAGTTCTTTTATGAATAAGTATTAAATCACACCAAAAACATTTCTACTTTTCAATACTGTTTTCGTCCCTTCTCATTGTGAGATTTTAAATGTTTTCATTTTACAGAAGACGAAGAGGGTAACACGAGCGAAAGCGATACGGAAGACAGGACGATATTTCTGATGGAGAATAGCTGAACAACGTAAGTCAACGTAAGTCAAGTAGCTTCTTATTTAAACACTCCAATGAACCCTTTAAGTCACATTATTATTCTTTTCTAGAAACTAATGGCACAATATCACGCAAAATAGCGACAATATTTAGAATTCTGTTTTTATTAAAGAGTACATTTTATAAAAGTTTATGAAAACGTTTATTCAATACTCGGTCAAAATTTCAAACCTGAGGCTTGTGAGGTAAACAGAATCCCTTTTTACGGTAGCAGCGAAAGCGAATACCGTATTAAAACACCCTTGGACTCCTCCTCCTCCTCCTCCTCCTCCTACTACTACTACCGACCGAAATGGCAGTTTAGCCTGTGCAGCCAACCAATGTCGCTTTCGAAACTGCGTAAATTGCAACTTAAGAACGGAGGCTAATAATCTTTATAACTATCAAAACATTCTTTATACGTTCTTTTAGTATTTTACCATAGATTCGCCATTTCCAATAAACATTTTCCTATTAAAAACACGGTGGGGAACTTTAGTTGCACCTAATTTGAAACACGGTTAAAATAAACTTAAGCTTTGTTTTTGGTAACGTCTTGTGCTTCGAAGTTCGAAGCTCTCTTCTTCTTGCAGTTACAAAGATTCATCGAAATTCATCGAACTTAAACTTTTTAAAAGCATTTTACATTTTTTTTCAGGTCACGGCAAAGCCGAGAACTGTTTAATTACGGCTGTGGTGGCGCGAGGCGAGGCGAAATTTTGGGAAAAAGTAGATCTCGACTGTATTTCTTACTATTATTACTTTTTTCTTCCAAATTCTCAAAATGTTTGGTCTGTAAATTATACGTACATTGTTTTCTTAAAATTCCGGCGTACTGCTACTGGCATTAGGATCGTTGAAAACAAGTGCGGACTCGAACAAATTGTGAATGTTATAATATATATAAAGTGAATTCAAAACAACTGTAATTATGGTACTCTACTGCAATTTCATCATAACTCATTAGACGTTTAAGCAAACATAATAATCATGTATTGAAGATCTCTTCTCAAATCGACTCACAAAACACTGTTTTTTTGTACTATATATATAAAGTATATATAACTATACAAGACTTCTCTAATAAGAGTGCTTGCAGGAAAAAGCCAAACCTTATCTCACTTTCACAGTTTCCACCCTCACCCCCACTTTATTATCAACCCCCCACCCCCCTCCATTTTATGTAATTTTGGGAAAATTCCCTCTGTGGTGCGTTTTATAATGGCCCCCCCATTTTACAATTTTTTCCGTGGAGTACCCACCATCCCCCACCACCCCCCCCTGCTTATTCGAAAAAAAACTACGAAAAACCACAAGAACAATCCAAAAACCACGAGAAAAACAAACAACTACGAGAAGAAACCATAACTTGTGTGATTACGATTACGATTTCGAATTCGAATACAAAACGAGAAAACTGTTACATAGAACTAGAGGTTCCTTGAGTGTTAAAACTATTTTAACAATACTTTTGCTATTTTGTCTTTCTAATACACATTGTTTTTTTTTTAAGAAACACGAGTTTAGGAAACATGAGGCTCAAAATGGCAAAATCTTAAGAAACACGTAAGAAACATTACATTGGGAAAACGTGTTTCTTAAAAAAAAAAACGTGTATCGCTACACATGTAACAGTTTTTACACAGTATCAATATATATATATATATATATAATGTTATTTTCTAAAGTAACACAGGGTCTATTCCATCAAGGCAATTTTGAACGTTTTGGATCAACTGCTGGGAAGCAATGTACGTGTTGTGCACTTTTTTCTATTGGGTTTTCTTTAGCCAAAAATTTGGGAACATGGGATTCTACAGTGATGTTGATTTTGTTGTAGATAATGGGGATCTGATTTACAAAAAATTAAATACCGCATTCTCTCTAATTAGCGCCTGTCTCCAATGAGCCCCCCTCTCTTATAAGCCCCCCCCCCCCCCCCCTAATAAAAAATATTTTTATAAGCTCCCCTCTGCAATAAGAGTGATTTAACATTAACTCAGAAATTAATAAGCACCCGGACGGTAATTAGAAATTTGAACAAAAATTGAAAATTCTGTATATAGTAATGCTTCGATTAGACGCCCGGGGCGTTTATTAAATTTTTTGAATTTTTAGGGGGGCGTTTAAAACAGGGGGGCGTCTATTGAATTTTTTTGAAACTCTTCTTTTTCGTAAATATAAATTGTATAATCATGTCTACAAAGAAGTGTTGGATGCTACGATTGGAGAAATACTTGAAGCTGCCCAAGATAAGCGAGAGGAAGAAGCAAGAGAGTATGATAAATATGCTGTTGGCTTGTACAAAAAAAATCTTCTCGTTGGACACATCCCCATAGAAATTTCAAGTTTATGCATTCATTTTATTAATCAAGATCTCGAGAACAAGATAAAAGCAGTAATAACTGGCAAACGTCAACGGGAAATCGGACTTGTTGTTCCTGCAAAACTTATCTTTACGACGAAAAATAAACGTTATTCTGAAGTTTTAGAAAAGGAAATTTTGAAAAGAAAGACAAAGTTTGCTACTGTTAGTTTAAAATTTAGAAAGAAAGGTGTCTATTGCAAATTTCCATATTTTCATACAAAATGAAAACATTGAAGCTGAAACAATGCAATGTAGTAGTTCTACATGCCTTAATTAGTGTGTCTCTAATAAACGCCTCTTTCAAGAGAGGGGCGTCTATTCGAGGGGAGCGTCTAATAGAGGGGGGCGTTTATTTAAAAATCTCCTGAAAAAGGGGGGCGTCGATTCGAGGGGGGTGTTTAAAAGAAGGGGGGCGTTTAATCGAAGCATTACGGTAATAGAAACGGAAGACTATATTTTTGTGATGTCTAAATGTAAGTTATAAGTACAAAATCTTATTTCGTTGCCATGAAAAATACAGTTGTTAGTATTCTTTTATGATAAAAAGAAATGCATCGTTCACAGCTAGCATGATTATTTCAAAATTTTTTTTTAAGCGCCCCTCTCCAATTAGCGCCTCTCTCTAATACGCGCCCTTCTAATTTCCAAAAATTTTTTATATGCGCCCAGGCGCTTATTAGAGAGAATACGGTATCGACAAATATTTAGTATTTACAGACCTTCCATCTGAAATTGAGATAATGAATCTCATCTTTACTGTGGAGTTTTTATATAGGTTTTACAGTTGTTTTATGCTTAAAGAAACTTTGAATCACTAGTTTATTTTACAGCTTTGACAAGATACAGTATGTTTTGTTATTTTTATTTTTGTGTTAATCCAATATACATTGTTTATTCTTGCTTCATATTTTGTTTTGCTTTGTTGTTGTTTTATTTAAAGTTTATAAAGGTTTTTGTCCGTGCAGCTTCGCTTAGTTTTTTTTCTAATCATTTTGTTAAGTTATCTTCCGTTCAGCATTTAAGGAATATAAAAATTTAAAACTGAATTTTTTCTCTTTGTCTTCATATAGACATATATAGTTCATATATAGTTTTGGCGCAAAAAGATGCACCAAAATAAAACTGCACCAAATTTACAGTGAGCTGATTAAACGTTTTGTTTATTAACTCTGAACTTTATCATTTTGTAATTACCTTAAGTGAAGAAGTTTTGGCGCAAAAAATTGCACCAAATTTACAGTGAGCTGTACCAAATATATAAATCTTTTCTTCGAAAAACATAAAAATAGTCTAAAATTAGTGTAATTTTTGACCAAGAAGTCCAACTTGCGCCAAATTTAAAATAATCTTGGCTGTGCAAAATCAAACCAAAATTTCTTCATTTAGGTATTTTGCCAAACTCATATTTTCATTTGGGCAGTTTCTCTATTTGAGCCTTAAATTGAAATTAATTTCACTTTAAAAATATAGAATGAAAAGTTTAGAAAGGGTCGTTTACTTTTAGCATTTTGCATGGAATTTTTACTCCATATTTTAATGCTACTAATTTTAGATAATATGTGTGGTTCCTTAGTATTTAATCCTAAATTTCAGATGTAAATATTTGCTGCTAGTTATTGTATCATACTTATATAACCATTTCATTTGTTTAGTTGTCTCTTGTCTGCTTATACCCCTGAGTGTTGACATCTTTTGTCCAATTTTTGAAACTAATGACCTTTCATAACTACCGTTCTACTTAACTTTTTTGACTGAAGTTTTTATATTAAGCCTGCATAAAAAATTTTCAAATTTAAAAATTTTCGAACAGCAAAATACCAATACCGACAAATAAAAAAACCCATCAAAATACATGCTAATGGTCTTATTTTGAAAGGTCGGCGTAATAATTTCAGAGACCTCTAACGCCCGCCCTAATACCGCCACTCAAAAAATAATGCCATTTAAGGCCGGTGTAATAAGGATCGATAAGGTAAATACACCTTTCCCGTAATTGATTGCGCAATACTTTTTACCATACTCCGCCTCGTTTTCGCAAAGGTTGATATGGTAACAGAATGGCACGGGACTCATTTCAGTAATGAGCAATTAGTGTTATGATTGTGATAGTGTTAATGATTGAGCACGGGAGATTCGGTTGTCATGGTATAGCATATTGAAAACGAGGTAGAGCATGATAAAAATATTGCGCAATCAATTACGGGAAAGGTGTATTAAAGTTCTGAAACATTTGTAAGTTTCAAATACCGTATTCTCTCTAATAAGCGCCCGGGCGCTTATAATTTTTTTTTAGAAATTAGGGGGGGCGCTTATTAGAGAGGGGCGCCAATTGGAGAGGGGCGCTTATAAAAAAAATTTAAAATGGTCATGCTCGCTGTGAACGAGGCATTGCTTTTTTTCCATAAAAGAGTAAAAACAACTGTATTTTTCATGGCAACGAAATAAGATTTTGTACTTGTAACTTAAATTTAGACATCACAAAAACATAGCCTTCCGTTTCTATAACAGAATATTCGTGTTTGGTTCAAAGTTCTAATTACCGTCCGGGCGCTTATAAATTTTTGAGTAATGTCTAGTCACTCTATAAGCGCCCGGACGCTTATTGGAGAGGGGCGCTTATAAAAATATTTTTGACTAGAAGGGGGCGCTTATTAGAGAGGGGCGCTAGTTAGAGAGAAAACGGTATGCAGATTTTACCTTTTGGGAATGCATAGTTCAACGAATTAAGAGTTGTCAATTTATATAAGCGTTCACCCTTCAAGATTGAACATTTTAAAGCATGACCCAGCATGGTTGGGGGGAGGTTTACCTAACCTACTTTTCCGCGAGTGAGAAGAAAAAGCATAAGCGTATTTTTCGACGCAATTCCAACACATAAATTTGTTATTATATCACATTTTATTTTAAAATTTCAAATTAAAATATCTACAAATAACCCTTAGTTTTCACGCTCCTCGGCCTGTCTCAGATGTCTACAAACTCTAGAAATGTAGAGTAAAAGTATATAATACAGTTAAAATGAAAAAACATAGCAAAATAAAAAACACCTATTCTTCAGGCAATAAATAACAGTAAAGCTTAAAGTCGTGACCTGTTGCAGCCATGCGGCTTGTTATATTTTGTACGTGTGTATTTGGTTTGCTTGTCTACAAAAATGTCTTGGATTAAAGTTTGAAACGGTTTTACTTTGTTTCTTATATTTTTAGAAGACGTTTGTTTTTTTTTCTCTTTTCGGTCTTACAGCTTTCTTTTTATAAAAAAAAAATCTGATATAAAAAAACGTAGTTTCGCGTATTGTGCATATTTCTTTTGTTTGTATCAAATAGTTTTCTGGTGGTTTTAGTTAAGCCCTGTTTACACTTTTTCAAATGAAAATTGCCTTAATTTAAGCCTAAGAGATAAACAAAGGTCGACAAAGCTTCACGGGGCTTTCAGACTAATTAATTTAGAATCTATTTCGTTTTGTACATTGCGAGTTGAAATGCTGCTACCGTTTTGTGCCATATGGCTCTTGTTAATTATTAATGAACATTTTTGGAGTCAGATTCTTGAAAGGAACCGGAAAGTTTGATCAGATTTATGATTTTAGGTATGTCTGACACATTGTTAACACTTGGGCAAAATTTCGGATCTCAGTCTTATAAGATAGATAAGTACCCTTTTGGCCCTGCACCCTTTTGGGGGGTCAGATCCTTGAAAGGAACCGGAAATTTTGGTCAGATTTATGATTTTAGGTATGCCTAATACATTGTTAAGACTTGGGCAAAATTTCAAATCTGAGGCTTATGAGGTAGATAAAGTCCTTTTTTCGCATCTATAAATTAAGGTCAGTTTGGTCCCAGAACCAGAAATTTTGGTCAGATTTATTATTTTTATGTACTTTTTACTGTTAGTAATATATATCCCAAGTTTCAAGTCTGAGGCTTATGAGGTAGATAAACGTCCCTTTTCACCTAACTTGTTTTGGTCCTGGAACCTGAAGGAACCGCTAATATCCCGTCTGACCGAGCTTTTTACGCTATTCAATAAATACCTATTGCCGCTAGATGGGTTAAAATTCTGAGGAAAATGAGGTAGATAGACATGTTGAGAGCTCCTGGACTAAAAGTGATGAAGAACACGCTTGATGTAAATATGAAATCATTTGTAGCTCATAATGGATGTTAATATAACTGTATGATATATAATAGTGTCACAATCTTCGTCTTCGTCGCTTAGTCTTCTTTTATTCGCGTCGCGTCTCCAAGGAAGCCATTATGAACGCCCTACCAGTTACAGACTGCATAATATATATTGTCACAACTGTTAAGCACAATTAAAAAGCACTGGTACATTGTAAACCAAGGGAGAGTGCAGGTAATTACGCCAACAGAAGGGGGCAAAGAAAAAGATCTCATATCTCATATTACACTTTTCCTATTTGTGTTTCCAGACTGGGTTCTCAATACAGATTTACTTAACCAGCTCTTAAGGGAAGTTGCCCTTTTTAATTTAAGTCAAATTCTACCGTGAGTGTCACATTATCACACTGTGTCACAATTCAAAAAGACAACTTTACGCGTTCGAATAACCCTGAAATATTGCAACTATTAATCAATATAACTTGGTTTCATCTGAAGAAAATCACTGCATAAAAACTTAAAATGATTTTGTCCTTGATTCCAACCATGTGACAATAGAATTTTCTCGCGTTCAATGTTTGTGTTCTTACATGTAAGGTGTGTAATCTTACACAGCCAACCAGCTCATTCTTCGTCGTGTGCCAGACGTTCGCACAATTGGTCGTTCTCTCGTGCATTATATTTGAAGCGACGACTCATTTGATTATTTTGCATCGTTGGTCCAAAATATTAACTTCAATTTCATAAACAAGCATGATTACAAATGACTGATATTACGACAACGCTGGTGTGATGTGGTCAAAACATTTAAAAAGGGAAAAATGAAAGAAAAACATGACGAAAAGGGAGAAGAAAAAACAGAAAACGGTTCAAAGTTTTCTGCTTTTTTTCTGCTCTATGCGGGATTTACGTCGTTATTCACACACAAATGAAAGTGAAAGTCAATAAACTCTCAGATACAATAAAAAGAGAAAAAAAATCAAAAAGCCGTATTTTCTCAGGTCTTTGAATTTTCTATATTTTAATTTAATTTTATATGTTTCTCACAAAATCAAGTATTAGAAAAAACGCAAAGGCAAAAACAAACACTTAAAAATAAACAATTTTTCGAACGCCTGCAGCCAGAGATGAATTGCGCGAACGGCCGAAACGGACAGCGAGTTGTCCGAAGTTATGACCGGAATTATCCTTGATTTCTCATGTCTATTCTCGTTTTCATGCAATTAATTGTTAATTCTACGTTCTAACTTAATGATAGTCTATTTTATTCGCAGTTCCTATTATAATTGTTTGAAGCAACTTTGTATATCAAAAGAGCGAAGTTAGTTAAGGTATTGTTTAAACAATGCCTGTTGCACACAGGAGATTCTATAGAAAACGTTGAAGTCCACAGTTTGAAAATCATATCTCCGGAACTGTCGCAACGGCGCTCGTTCTGGCAAAATTGACAATGATTTTTGCATCCTTCATTTGCTGTGGTGCAATTTTGTGAGACTGGAAGTCCAATCGAAAAATTCAGCTTCCTCGTGATAATGCCAAAAAAACGCTGATTTTAAGCGATTTTAAGCTACCTGCTGATTGGTCAGAAATGTTTCTAGCTCTCTCTAATTGGTTTGCTGCGGAAATAATAACATTCTGAACTTAACACCACTGCCAGCTGCCGTTACAAATGAGTGGCACTTCATGAGATGTCAAAAAACTTTTTGCCAGTCTCAATTTCGTCACAGTGTATTAGCCAATGGCAACCCTGTGCTAAAAAAAAGACCAGTTGCTGACATTTTTTCAGGCATCTCGTTAGACCTATTTTATTGGTAAAAAATTTTGTTCTTTTGGACTTGTAATGCAGTTGTTTCACTCTCTGCATCACGCAATGAATTCTCTCTGCTATAGTAAACAATCAATAAACACCATAAAAGACGAAATAACGCTTTTCATTCGAGTCTAACATTTTTTTTTTTTTAATCGATATATTTCCATCATCCATCAATGGTTCTTCTTACAGAGAAAGCGTATAGGATAAAATATATATGCATGATGTTACGTATAATGTGTAAAAACGTATAATAATAAATATTACGGACATAACTTATACTAAATTAGATTAAATTAAGAAATAGGCTAACAAGGTAGAAGGGTTGAGTGGGTGTCGCAGTAAGTTGGATAATGAAGCTTGTAATATCAAATAATTGTAACTTGGGTTACAAATGGTACGCATCAATAGAATAGAGGAAGACTCGATAAAAAAAAAGTAATGCTAACAGATGAAAATAATAGTGGTAAAGTAATAATATTATTAGAATTAAAAATATGTTATTGATTTGAGTAAACCCGAGCAACGGCTTTATCAATAAAATAGGAAAAACATTTTTCCGCGAACGTTTCAAATTTTTCAATGTTTTTCAAGTTGTTCGGAAGGTCATTAAAACAACCACCAGCTTGTTGGGCATGAAGCTTTACTGTGTTAACTACATTTACTTAAACAACATTAAATTAGATGTAACTTCATCACTGGTTGTTTTACGATTTTAGACTCTGCAAAACTCGATTCAAAATGGTTATACAGTAGACTCTCTCTATCTCGAACACTCTTTATCTCGAACATCTCTCTATCTCGAACCAAATTCTCGGTCCCTCTTGGACATTTGTGAACGCTCTAGGCTAAAATGCTCTCTTTATCTCGAACCTCTCTATCTCGAACCAAAATCTTGGTCCCGTCAGACAATTTATCTCTCTATCTCGAACTTTTTCACAAATAAAGACCTTTTTACACTGAAAATCGAATAAAAATGTTCTACTTTCGAACGAATTTTTTAAAATGAACGGTTATGACTTAAATTGTCGGATGAAGCATTAATTTGTAAGAGTATTTCCCACAAACCGCATAGAGAAAGTGTTTGTGATTTTTCGATTTTTAATATTATTGTTCATTGTATTGCATAGTTGTATCTTGGCAAAAATTTTTTCGAAGGTCGAATTCCAATTCAAGCAAAAGATTATTTCTCGTGTTTCTCGTTGTTTACAAAATCCTTGTAGTCTTGAGGTGAACGAGAAGCGAAGATGTCGGCTGTAAACAGTGCAAAAAGGAAACTTGTCAATCACTCTTTACTACAAAAATGCGAAATTATTGGGGAAATCAAAATTTTACTTATTGATTAAATAAGAGTCTTTTCACATGGAAAATAAACATTTAATATCTCTTATTATCCCTATTACGAACCCCCGATATACTGAAAATTAAATTTTCGTATTTTATTTTCGAAAAAATCATTTTTGGCCAACTTTTCTCCATCTCGAACTTTCCCTATGTCTAACTTTTTCTCTGGTCCTTTGCGATTTCGAGATAGAGAGAGTCTACTGTACTTCGAGGCGGTTCTAGGACAACCCCCCCCCCCCCCCCCTCGAAAATTGCCCCCCCCCCGGATGATTCCCCCTTGGAAAATCCCCCCCCCCCCCCCCCCCCCCCCCCCGGAAAATTGCCCACGTAAGTAGCCCTAACCCGCAACCCTGATCCTTATCCCAACCCTAAATTGGATGGGGCAGGGGGTTTTTGGGGGGTAATTGTCCGGGGGCTATCCTCAGGTGGTGAATTTTCCAGTGGAGAAATCATCCGGGGGCAATTTTCCAGAAGGGTTAGGGGGCGGGGGCGGGGGCGGGAGAGAATTGTTCTGACACCCTTCGAGCCATGTATCATCATCGCCGTTGTCGCCGTCACCATCAAAACAGTTTCACCACAGTAAAGCTTTCAGCATTTGCTAATTCGCACACTCTTCTGTTGGTAAATACTAGTCTACTTTCAAAACATAAACAAAATATAGTAGAAGAGGTTACGAAACTTTATGCAAATCAATGGAGGTTCGGATTTAATGGTAGCTTGCAAGTAGTGCAGCTGAGTGGCGGTCAGACTGTCACCAATACCAACAAAAGTCTTTAAATCACAAGCGCTCATTGAATCCACAAGAAAAGCCCCCAAGTTGTTGAACAGGAATTCAGTCATTGGAACAGGTGGTACTCCAAGTTGGCTCATCAGTACGCCTATATATGCATCATCTACATGGAACCGTATCACTTGCGTGGACAGACTGACAAGTTTTTTGATCAAATGCCCAGAGAGTACCATTGCAGCACCTTTATTAAATGGTGGATACCAATTACCAGGAAACTCTTTCTCACTGACATAATGCTTATTTTTGAAATCCCGGACGACACTGCCATAAAAAACATGGCCGCCATACAGATTTTTGACATTCGCATATTTGAACTGCAACAGATGAATCAGGTATGGGATGTTCATGAACACGTCATCATCTGCTTTCAATATATATTCTGCATCGAAGTGGTCTGATGCCCACTTAAAAGCAAATAGAATTTTCCGTGTCATATTGTGATAATCATCAATAAAATCACCAATCACAAGATCATTATGTCTTTCAAATTCATCTGTAATGTTTAGTTTGTTTGTTGCAGTAGACCGAGTTCTTCCCATGTAAAAGAATAGCTTGCATGTAATCTTATCAACATGGTCAACAGATGGAGAACTGTGGTTGGTTTGTTCGATTAAACTGTCACATTTTCCCCATGTACTTCGTATGGCCTGACGAAGTGCAGCATGTTTATCATCGTGAGGACTTGAACTTATAAGGATGAGCAAATAAATCCGATTGTTTTTCGACATTCCATCGGGTTGACGGTATACTGCATCGATATCAAACGTACTAGCATTTTGCAAAAGGTATCTGTGTGGCTTTGTATATCTGTAGAGATAACGGAAATCATTTATTCAAAAAGCAGTTAAATGAAAAAATATGATAACTGTTTTGAAAACTCGAACTCTCATGGGACTGTGAAAATAATTCGAGCTATCGAGAGTTCGAGTTGTCGAGAGTTGAAATTGGTAGAAATTACACTAATTATTTTTTCAAAGGACCGACAGAAAAGTTCGAGAAATCGAGTGTTCGAGTTTTCGAGAGTCGACTGTACTTTACAGACTGTGTTTGTTTCATCGCAATTGGTAAAGTCGCCAAAAAATCACTACGGTGAAGAACATTGAAATTGTGTGAATATTTCCATAGAAATACATTCCTTCGCAGTGTGCCCGATGGGATAAGATACGATGATGCTTAATGGTTTAACGTTTCATACTTTATGGTTGAAAGATTTTTTTTGACTGTAAAAACAATTATTTCCTTCTAATTTAAGCGAGTGAATTTTTGTTTAAAGCTTAAGTGAGATGACAGTTTTTAAGAAATTTGTGATTTCATTTTTGATTCCAGCACATGTCACAATCGAAAAATTAGAAACAATAAAATAATTACGTGAGAAAAACAATTCACTTTTACCATATAAATACAGAATTGTGCACTAATATCCATCAACGGATGACAACCATTGGGGCCGATGCGCCAAGAAAAATACTACCACTATATTGCCTATAGAAGCACACAAAATCTATAATTTCACACTTTTTATTTTAATGCGATTTTATACCATTAAATAGAGGTTTTTTCAACTTTCCAAAAATTTCATTTTTGTGGTATGAAAATTCCTATTCATTAAAATATTTAAGGTTTTCTTTTACGATACGGTACGATACGATACGATACGGTCATTAACTTTTTTACCATCAATTAAAAGAAGTTTTAACTTCCTTGTTTTTATTCATGGTTTTGAGTTAAGACATCTTCTTGCATAGTTTAATCATTCGTTTTTTCACACTAAAAATTATGTAAAATTATGTTTCATGTAAAATATATCAAATCATATAGTACCCCAAAAAAAGTGCGCCCCTGACTAAACTAACAAAATTTTTGAAATACTTTTTATTTTGATGCGATTTTTCTACCATTAAATAGAGGTTTTTTCAACTTTCCAAAAATATAATTTTTGTAGTATGAAAATTCCTATTCATTAAAATATTTAAGATTTTATTTTACGATACGATCATTAACTTCTTAACCATCAATTAAAACGTACTGACTAAAACAAGGACCCAGCTGGAACCATCAGGAACCGGCTGGAACCACCAGGAACCAGCAGAGAACCAGCTGGAACCACCAGGAACCGGCAGTAAATAATTCAGGAACCAGCTGGAACCAACAGAGAATCATTGCTAAACAGTGGTTTCACGCACTCAAATATTTGAATTTCCGTAGTGACCAAAACAGGGACCCATAGGCCAGAATTGTCAGTGACCAAACTGAATCAATTTTAAATGAAATACTGTAGCACAGGGATGGGTGGGATACATAAGAATACTTGGAATGTGTGGGATATGTACCATTAAAAATAGTTACAAAAACAATACAAAAGTGGTTTAGTTAAAAATTTAGTTAAAAATAGTATCCTCAGATAACGGCTTTGGAACGGCTTCATCTGAATCTGAACTATACATATTTGAAATAATAAAGAAGATCGAAGAATCGATGGACACCACTGCTCAGTACAGTGGTGGGCTTACGAAGAGGCTTTTTCCATGCTGTCTCGCTTCACATGCTGTTTTCGTTTAAAAGCCTGGTCGTTTGTCCGTGTTAAAAAATGCTGATATTTCTATATTTCTCATCTAGGTCCGTTTGGCCATACCAAGTCGAACTAATTTCCATACATCCAAAGTATCACAACAAATTCTGATCGCGAGCGGGGATCGCGAACACGATACGTTGTACGAGAATGACCACGTCTTTTTTTAAAATATTTTGTAACTCCGCTGGTTCCAGCTGGTTCCTGAATTATTTACTGCCGGTTCCTGGTGGTTCCAGCTGGTTCTCTGCTGGTTCCAGCCGGTTCCTGATGGTTCCAGCTGGGTCCTTGTTTTAGTCAATACGCAATTAAAAGCAGTTTTAACTTCCTTGTTTCGCAAAGATAAGTTAAAAAATGAATTCATGTTGCTCATCGCTCCAACTTTTTAAAATCGTCATAAAATTTAAGAAACAACTACAAAGAGTAAATAACTTTATGCAACTTTTTGGTTTTGTGTGTTTTATTTTAGTATCATTAAATTTGTCACGCTTTTCATTGTAAAAAATTTTAATTGATGATACAGTGTAAGCGGGGTTTACACTATCAGATTCTGTCTGACAGATTCTGTCGATTCGACAGAATCTGATAGTGTAAACAGAAAATCGAAAGTTTTTTTTGTCGAAAGATTCACCTTTTGACAGAATCTGAAAAGTTGAATTTTTTCAACTTTTCAGATTCTGTCTAAAGTAAATCAGCCAATGAAATTACAGTTTCGGCTCATTAAATATTAATGATGTGAAGTTTCTAGGAATTTACAAGCACGCACGTTTTATAAAAGACGTGTTGAGTTTTATAACAATAGCAATAGCTGCAGCAACACGTTTTTTCTTGAAAGGCGCCATTCCACAAATAAATATTTTCGACATAAAAATGCAAATGTAAACGCAAAAATCTGTCATGAATAATTAATGAGAAAAATCGTTCGACAGAATCTGTCAGACAGAATCTGATAGTGTAAACCCCGCAATGGAAATTTTAAAGTTGTTTTTTTAAATGAATATTGCATGGCTTTTCAACAAACAGTGTAAAAATTATTTTGAAGTTTGGTATATTCATTTGAAAAAACAACTTTAAAATTACCATTTCCAACATTATGAAACACATTGTAAAAGAAATAATGAGCATGTCTCATACTAAAAAAACCAAATATCTTTTGAAATTAAGAGTTTTAGTTTATAATTTATATCATTGAAAAGAGAAGAAAAAGATCTATATTATCTCTTCATTACAATCAAACGTTGAATAATTGTGAAGATTGTTGAAGAACCACCAAAATGCTCTTTAAAATCCGTGTTTTTATTGTGAAAGTTTATCTCCAAGCAAAAATGAACTTTTTTTAATTATACAGTGCAGCCCCTAATAGGGACCACTTCTGCACAACGACCACCTCCCATTAACGAGCACTAAACTTTGGTCCCTGCAAAATTACAGTCAAAATCTCATAAGAAAACTTTCCCGCAGCGACCACCTCCAATCAACGGCCCAGCGGCCGCTTTCATTCATCCCGAGCGCCTTATTTACCTCCAATTACCACCGTTTCTGGAAGGATCTTCCAGAGTGTAGCTTTTGCAACATGTGCTTGCCCGAATAAAGAATGGTTAAAACACAGAAACGATTGTAAATCATTTCGTTAAGTGTGGTTTTTCTGAAGAGATTTTAACACTGAAGTCAAACAAAGATGGAATATTTGCAGAGTTGCATGCTCCAGTAACTGATGTAAGTCCTGAATCAACGGCGGTAGAGTCTCTCACACTTAACGCTCCCAAACCCCCCAGCTCGGAGGGGCGCATCCTTCGGATGCGAAGGACACTCCTTCAAGAATAATTATGACTGACCTAAAAAAAAGGCTGGCTACGCCCCTGAGAGTCCTACTTGGCACAGGACGAAGATGCTATTTCATTCGTGGAGACCGTTGACACTATTTTATCAACATGGATAGAAGACCTGAAAGATGAAGCAATCCTTATCGCCAATGCTGACACTGAGGAAAATAGAGAAAATGAAAAAGATAATGGTAACTTTGACATTGAGCCTTATACTTCAAAAACCACTAACGTTCAAGCTACTCTCACTGCAGCAGATGATCTAAATGTTTGCCTTAGGCCGACTTTTGTTTTGCGACATCAAAATTTTGCGAGAATGGATGGACACGGATTTAACGAATCTAAGTTTAGCGAATGACAGCTTAAATGAAAAGGCTGTCAAGTAAAAACAAAGAGAAATTTCGTACTTAACGCTACAACCAGAAAACATTTAGAGGAGTATCCGTTTGAGGATAAATTCTTTGAGGATTGCGAACACGAGGTCAACGGTATTTTATACGCGATGAGAAGAATCTGTATTGAAGATTCTAATGACGTTAATTGATCTTTAAGAATTTAATGAACCTTAATTAAATTCATTATTTTTTACTCTTCCTAGTTTCTTCTTTGTCATTTTATTTTATTTGCTTATAAATATATGCAATAATTTATTTTCATCATAATATTTTCGTCGACCTTATGTCAACTCGTCAGCGATGATGAAAATAAATTATTGTATATGCTTATAAACTAATAAAATTAAATGACAAAAATGAAACTAGGAAGAATAAAAATCAGTCGTTTCAAAACATTGATTAACGGGCGGTTAAATTACACGAGGTACAGTGTGTATCAAAATGTCTTATCCACCAACTTTCAAGGCGTATATTTCATTACATGTCTGATAAAATGTTGTGAATTTTATATCACAAGAAAGAGCTTTTCATGCTCTATCCGTTAATATAAAATGTCTGCCAAAACATTTGTTCTTCGAAAAGATATTGAAGAAAAACTCAACGATTTGGTTCATTAAATTCTTAAAAGTCAATTAACTCATTTTACAATGAAGGCCATTTGTAAACACAATAAAAAAATTAAAAATCATCACACAGTAAAATATTTTTATTTGAAATTTTCAAGATTAACTGTTATGGGAAATTAATACGCAAAGCTATACTTAAAACTTTCTAAAGGTTTCATCAGCACAACAAAAGAAACTTACACCATTAAAAAGTCATTAGCATGTCAGTTAATTGACTTTTAAGAATTTAATGAACCAAATCGTTGAGTTTTTCTTCAATATCTTTTCGAAGAACAAATGTTTTGGCAGACATTTTATATTAACGGATAGAGCATGAAAAGCTCTTTCTTGTGATATAAAATTCACAATATTTTATCACACATGTAATGAAATATACGCCTTGAAAGTTGGTGGATAAGACATTTTGATACACACTGTACAAATTAACTCGTGTCATTCATTCCCACGTTAATTCTGTGTAATGAAATGTCCATCATTTAAGTTTTTTTCTATTCTCATACTCTATAAGAATGATTCGCTCTGTCAAGTTGCTCTCGTGGATGAAACGAAGTAATGTTTTCAGTGGCGGATCTAGAGGTATGTCGAAATTTGTGTAGGAGAGCATTAACATAATTTGTGAATTCAATTTATATTACCAATGGGATTATTTGAACGCTTTTCTTTTATGGTTAGATTGCTAACACTCTCCTACACAAATTTCGACATACCTCTAGATCCGCCACTGGTTTTCGGTCTGGGGAATATCTTTGCCAAATTTAAAGCTAAAATCGCTAAAATAAGGCGACGCAAAAAATAGTCGGTCGAAGGTATATTAAAACATTAACTGACTCAAACTTGATGAAAGCCTTATCAGAGCTGGTGTTAGGGTTAGACTAATACAGACTGCAACGAATATCTCGAAAAGGTCTTGAAAACATGGTATAGCATTTGCAACAATCCGAAACATTGTTTCTGTTCAACTTTTGTAAAATCGCTATAAAAACGGTATCAATAGCTATAAGGGATGTCAGCGTCAAAAGGAAGGTATAAGCACAACGTTTGATATTTTTAGAAAAAATCACCTCCAATACACCTTTCCCGAATTTCTGTTTAAACACCGTGTGACGGCCTAGCATCTAATTTTCGCCTCTTTTTCAAACTCTGAATTACTTCTAATTATTCCACTGGGGAAACTGAAAGAACGAGTAACTATTACTTACTGAAAACATTATGCAATTAGAAAAACGATAAAAAGCATAAAAACGAGGCGAAATCTGTTAACTAAGCATTAACTCGGCATTTAAACAGAAATTCAGGAAAGGTGTATGGCGACCACCTCCAATCAACGACAATTCGAGTTGTTCCCTAAAAGTGGTCGCTATTAGAGGTTGTACTGTATTGTTTGCGCAAATTTTGTCATTTGTCATTTCCCTCTCCACCTTGATTCCTTCATTTTTTCACAACATTTTTTTGCACCGTTTGAGCCTTTATATTTGTAAAAAAAAAAAAAAAAAAAAAAAAAATTAAAAAAAAAAATTATTGTTTCATAGTGATTTTAAATATTATAATTTTTCATTTTCATATTTTACTTTAGGGAGAACCCAAATAAATGATAATGATAATAATAATAATAATAATAATTCGCCGCGAATGTTTTCGCCCTTAAAGTATGCCATGGAAGTAGTACCTACCCGTTCATATACATAATCTGCGATAGCACTCTGTAGACATGGTAGGCGACGAGCTTGTGCAATCCAAGTGTTGTCAATATTATCAAGAAAGCGATGATGAATAAAAATCTCTTGATTCGTAATCGCATGATCTGTTGAAGGATATCTATTTAAACTCTAAAAAAGAAATGGGAATAGGAAAGAAACATCAACACATCAACACATCAATGTAAACGAAATAATTATAAGTTAGAGTTACTTTAAATCGTTGGAATGAGTGAGGCGATTTATTTTGAGTTGTTTATAGTTAGTAAAAGGAATTCCCTCTTAAAAGACTGATTTGATGAGAAGGAGGGGTTACACTGGGCTATTTAATCATTTCTCGGTTTTTGGGCCATTAAAGAGAGGAGATGAGATCTCATCACATGGTTGTGGTATTCTCATAGTAATAAGTACTATAGTAGACTCTCTGTAACTCGAACCTCGAAGGGGAAAACGAAATCGTTCGAATTATGGAGAATTCGAATTATGGAGAGTTCGAGTAATGGAAAGTCGAAATATGGAGAGTCCACTGTACTTTAAACATAGAAAGCGTGCAAGTAACCTAATCGCTACTTAAGACTGAAAAGAAATATCATAATGTTAACACTTTTTTTGGACTGACCCTAATATGGAAGTGCCTGAAAGACAATTAATAATAATAAATAAAAATAAAAATAAAAAATAACTACGTCTCTGGGGTTGCGAAACTACGGTATTTGACCCAAAATGTTCTTCTTTATAACAATAGAAAGTTGTTAGATAAAGTAAGTGTTGAAGTACAGCGGACTCTCCATATTTCCACTTTCCATTACTTCCATTATTCCAGTTCAAATGTTAAAGAACAAAAGCCTGAAAACGTAACTTTACTTCGCTATACTTCCTTCTTTTGAATTCGCTGAGTAATCAACATACTAAAACTAAAACTAAATCTTTTCCAGATATTTACAAACACAAATACATAATTCTTGAGATGTCAATATATGCCATATATAGTGGTTAAATGTGATACTAAAATATTATACAATCAATCATAAACTATGAAGCGATGCACACCTTGCGCAAAGACATCGTCGAATGATTAAAGAGGGATTGGCCGGCTTAAAACAATAGAGTTTGAGTTACTCTCGATTACTCAAATACTCATTCGGATTTACTCATTAAAAAACAGACTTATCGAGGAGAAGAAAATAAACTTCGAGCAAGAAGATGGAAAATTTTCTTTGATGATAGAATTATTTTTTAAGGTCTGGTTTTAGAGTTGTTGATTGCTATTAGAGACAAAATATTAATATGAAACATTACTGACCTCTTCTTGGAACATCTATGTACTAACATATCAATGGGAAAATCTGTCATTATAAAGATATACTTGGATATATCTACCACACTCGACATTTCGACATTCACGTAATGGATTTTTCGAAGCAAAAATCTAACTTTTTGTTGCAATTTTTATCTTCATTTTTGTGATGTCTGTTATTTTCATTTTTCAAAATGTAAAAGAAAATCCATTTGCTTTCTGACAATCACAGAAAAACATTTCCTAGGGAATAAGATTTTTTAATTACTGGCATGACTTCAAGTGAATGCTATATATACAACTTTTGTGTCTACTTTACGTATTTGCACACCGTAGCTGGAAAAACCTTTTTTCCCTAAATTTATCAATGGGAGAAAACCATGACTTCTATCATAGCTTAAGCAATACTCTAAGCTTTGCTATTACCCAAGCCTTTTGCTTATCTTTTGTTTTTCTTGAAAATAGATTTTGTAAAAGTTTAAAAAGAGAAGCCTTTTCAACATGGGCCTTGTATAAGGCAAGGGAGAAAATGAAATAAGTTCAAACATTTGACGCTGTATGTGGAAACAATTTGTTTTCAAATTTGTTTGTCTCTTCTTATTTTTCATTAACTTACTTTTTTACTGTTTCCAAAACTTAAATAAGAACACAATCTTGGTTTTGTCAGAATGAAATATCTATAATTTCTGCCTGAATTTTTCGTGTTTATACATTGCATCTTAATAATCATTGAAAATAACTTGTGTTTTTCTTTTAAACGTTTGAAATTTTTAAAAAATTTTTTTGGTCATTTTGGTCATTTGATTGCTTACTGGATATGAAAGAATGATCATATCCTTATGATGGCTCCATGCATGATTTAGTTTATAAACATTTTTCTTTTCTTGTATTTCTTGTATTTTTCTTTTCGATTCATTCAACTATACCGTCTTCGTGTCTAATTACGGACAGCCTTGGTAATTACGGACATGATCAAAACATAATTCCAACCGTCTGTAAATTAAAAACACGGCACATCACGTACTGTCAACCAAACTGTAATAAAACAAACTTCAGAGAGAGATAATTAAATTTATTTGAACGCTAGAGAAAATTACCAATATGCCATTTAGAATTTATTTTTCTAAACTTTAAAGATTTAAAATAGACTGTGCCCTCTTGGGAATCATGCGTATTTTTATGAGCTCCGTGTGTGTACTATGGTACCCATATTTACGGATAAAAAATAATAATGGCCACCTCCGTCATGAAATATCGACAGGTCGAAAATTTATGTTTAAAAATGAATTGAGGAATGAAAATGTTTTTAGATCATGCTTTTAGAAAGTTAATTATCATAAAACACGTCAAATAAATAAAGTTTTTGTACGTCAATCACAGTGGGGGAGGACACTTTTTACTGAGTATTGAAATATAGGCCATTATGATTTTCACGGTCTATTATTCTTCAAGTGTTAGTGCTAATTGCTCTCTATTGGATTGCTCTGTTTCATAAAACATTTTATTCAGTTATACGTGGTGAACTTGGCAAGAACGCATGTCTATTTTCGTGACAAGAATGTTTGTTTACATTTTGATGTCCGTAATTACAAAGGCTGTCCGTAATTAGACACGAAGACGGTATGATTTCCGATATGGTCATGGCTGGTTTCATTGTGTGCATCATCAAGAAAGAAGAACACTGATTCAATCTGAGATAAAACATTATTTGGCAAATTGAACTGTTGTTGTTATCTGGTCTCTTCCCGTCCCCACACTGCTGCATTCTTATAGGAACAGAATTTTAAAAATCGAAGTTCAATGCTTGTGTAAAATATTATTTCTGTCTTCACATTGAATCATATGTCACAAGATACATGTGTCAGGTGAATTTCTATTATTACAAGAGCCAGATGGCGCAAAACGGTAGCAGCAAAAGTACTTGCCACAAGAATACTTTTAAATTTGAAATTTTACTTAAAGTTCTTAAACGTTCTGTAAACGTTATTTCTTGAGATATCTTACTGGTGGAAAACAGGCATAAACGATATTATAATGTTTAAAATTACTAACTCGTGTAAATAGGGTCTAATCGCAACACACCAGCAATTTAATTTATTAGAAGACAAAAGAATTATACATGCATGAGCTGTTTATAACGTACGTCTTTTTATAAGAGCTTATGTAGAAAAAAAAACGCGTTTCTTCGAAAAAAAAATGTATGTTTTGAATTATAATTTTTTGAAACCGAAAATGAATTCAAACAGATAACTGCCTTTTTTTAAACTCGATTTTTGAAAACCTTGATGTTCGAAGACAGAACAGATAGCTAACAAACGTAGAAAGTAATAAGAAAGTCTGATCTGTGCTTTACTGACACGAAAAACATATCTATTTTCAAGTGCCAAAGTTCATTGATTCAGTACCATAAAAGTAACTAAAAGTCCCAGTATTATGTAGACCTATTTGATTAATATCCATTCCTTCATCAATTAAGTGATAAAATATCAAAGAAAACGTATTTTAAATGTATGTGATTGAAAACCTTCGAAAATTCAAAAGGCTGCGTTCGTTCATTAGAATGTATATTGAGTTTTTAGTGGGGACTCGCATACTCTAAATCGTAGGCTAAAAACTGCCGTTTCGGCCGGAGTAGTAGTAGTAGTAGTAGTAGTAGTAGGAGTCCAAGGGTGTTTTAATACGGTATTCGCTTACGCTGCTACCGTAAAAAGCCATGTGTTTCTATTATTTTATTTTCTCACTTCACGCTTCAGTAAACGATGTTCAAAGCGATCGCGATCTTCGCGCCATATTTGTTTTGATTTTGATTGTTTTGATCACGTGAGAATAATATTTACATTTAAGCCGGCCGTAGATTTTTTATTTATTTTTTTTTTTTGAAAATTTTTCCAAGAAAAAGATAATATTGAATATTCATTGATTAGTTCAAGTTATGTGCCATTTCGGCGAAGTCTATATCGGAGAGTTCAATGGGGTTTATATTCGTTCTTGTTCCCCTTATACATAACAAACATGAGCGTATAGTAGTGAAAAGTTCAATTTTGCTCGAAGAGAGTTGACCACGATGGATTTTGCAACGTTTCGTTTTTCGGCAATTCGAGTTGCTGCGTGAGAGAAGAAACGATCGCACTCACGACTCATTCCTCCGAAGCACGTAAAGACGAGGGGTGTTAAGGAACCAGCCTCAATTGTTTGGATTCGTTCGTTGTAGGCTCTCTTCTTCTCGTTTTCATTTTTCTTGTGTGCAGCTTGAAGGCTCTGGTTCAGGTAACTTTTAGCTAATGGGTTAAAAACCCTTATGTCGACGTATGCTAATTGTCCCCTGACCCAAAAGTCTCTTACTGCCACATCGGTTCTACAATCCCGGACAAAATATTGTGGCAAAAGCATGAAATTCACGTCATGAGGCCCCCCTTCCCCCATCATCAATGTTATCAATGTTTGTTGGAACCTCTGGCTGGACACAACTAAAAACATTGATGCTGGGGGAGGGGGTATTTGAATTCTTCATGAAAAACAACAGTTTTGCCACAATTTTTGTCCGGGATTGTCTGAATTTTAAGAATAAAAATGGAAAGGGGTCTTCCTAGTAAAACGACACATTCTTTCAAGACTGACATCTCCCACAACATGTGTTGGCAGCCATGTTGCCCCTTGTCACAGTTCGTGTAATTTTACACAAAATCAAAACAAAAGAACATGGCCCTACTGCAAAACAGGCTTTTGCAGTTTGTCAATATTTGTCAATTCAAACATGTACATACTCTAAACATGCTGTCAAGAATATGTGATACAAGAAATAACCAAAGTTTACGTGGTATACTGGGTCAAATGATGAACAATACAAAGTCGTCTAGCAAAACCAAATGTATGTGAAAATAAAACAGAAAGATAATTTTTCTCTGACAAAAACAGATAATACCCTATATATACGTGTCATAATAATAACATAATATATAATATTATAAACTTGTCTATGAAAATATATACAAAATGTGTGTGAACTCAACAGAAACTTGTTTCTTTCAAGCCGTGTAAACAAAACTAAGTGAACACCAAAATGGATGACAGTCAGTGGGACGCACTTGGTTTTACGCAAAGCCTTAAGTGCTTAGTCAAGGAAGGAATTTTTCGCTTGTTGCAGTAGGTCACATTCCTAAAATATCCAAAACAACGTTTTGCGACACGTCACCAACACGTCACCAACACGTCACCAACACGTCACCAACTGTAAAGAGTGTTTTCATTGGGAATTGTAACACGTCACCACACGTCACCACTTTTTTTTTATAAGAAGAGTATATTATTTTATTACTATCAAAGAAAGTTGGTGACGTGTGGTGACGTGTTATAATTCCCAGTGAAAACACTATTACAGTTGGTGACGTGTTGGTGACGTGTTGGTGACGTGTTGGTGACGTGTTGGTGACGTGTTGGTGACGTGTCGCAAAACGTTAAATGTAAAGTAAAAGTCAAAGTGAAAGTAAAAGTTTGCTTCGTTTGTCCAAAACTGTTCGTCTTTCTTTCGATAAGCCTTTGCAAATCCAAGTCTTTGTTTCTTATCCGCTTCTGTGAGGAGGCGTACTCGTATCCATTCCTTCTCAAAACCCCGCTCGCAGCTTTGTTGCTTGTTGTGTTACCCAGTCCGACTTCCTCCTGAATACGCTTAAAGGAAATTGTAGCACTGCCATTCCTGTGTGCCCGTAATGCCCCCTTTCATCATCCCGTTCCATTCGCGAAGTTGTCTACTTGGGCCTTCCCTTGTTTTTGTGCCGCAGATCTTCTTTCTTTTCCATTGGTATCTTGGCATGGTAGTAAACGTCTCTCTCTGCAAAGTGCAGATACCTGCCGCAAAGCAACTGACACCAAACTTCTGGTGGAGAACCCTCAAATCGGACGGATTCTTCCACGGTGATCTTTTACGTGGTCATGTTTTTGTCGATATGTCTTGTTTATTATATACCTAAAGTAAAGTAAACAAAATGCTTTGTTGGTGTTTACATTGCAAATAGTATTTTAGATTACCTATTTGTAACTTTTGTTTATTTACCAAAGTGGTAGCAACAAACAAAACTGTTTTGTAATTCATTCCTATATCCCCACAAACTTGTTTACATTTACATTGTTTACTGAATAACAGAGACAACAATAACAATGGAAAAGTACACAAATTGCATCTGTAACCCTCCAAGTAAAATAAAGAACTTCTAAGTAGTCAGACATTACCAAATAAGCAAACGTAAACATTAGAAAATCTATACACAAAATGACTAAGTCATGCAAAAATTCAGACAATCCCGGACAAAATATTGTGGCAAAAGCATGAAATTCACGTCATGAGGCCCCCCTTCCCCCATCATCAATGTTATCAATGTTTGTTGGAACCTCTGGCTGGACACAACTAAAAACATTGATGCTGGGGGAGGGGGTATTTGAATTCTTCATGAAAAACAACAGTTTTGCCACAATTTTTGTCCGGGATTGTAGATCCTTCGCTTTTGATGGCTGACTTGTGCACCAATTGTTCGCCCGTTAGTGGAGTGAGCGTTGGTTCGACGATAACGTGGTTGCTGACTTCTCTTGCGATTTCGGCCGTCAGGTCTCGTAGTTCATTATGTCTTGAGATGATGAAGCCACCACGGGGGCAGTTCATCGCGTGTTGGATATCGAATGGTGCACCACAAACACAAGTTGTCGGTAAACGCTTTAACGGGATGCTGTATCGGATGAAAATTGCATCCCAGAATGCTTGTTTCTCGAGATGGAAATTGTTTGATTTGATCGGTAGTGCTGTCAATCACAGTGACGCGCCATTTTCGGTGGATGCCTCAATTGACTTCTTCTTCAATGGACATTGCACTTCCTTTTTGATCTCCTCGAGCCGCTTTTGATTTTCTTTACGCTTGGCTGCTCGGATTTTCAGTTTGATTTTGATCTTATCTTGGGGGATCTCTTCGTAGATTGTCTGGCTCTTCAGTTTCCCTTTGATCGATTGGGTGAAGTTGACGGAGTGCTCATACTCAGTGTCACACATCTGAGATGGAATGATGAGTCCCATTCCACCGAGACTTGGTGGAAGGGAGAGGAGTTCACGATCGACGGTGTTGAATTCGTGACCTTGGAAGAGTGTCTTTATAAATTTGTCGATAGCTTTGTCCAGAGGTATCAGTTTTTCCTTGATGTTGGGTGTTGTTCTCATGAAGTAGACGTAGCGATGTCGTAGACCATGGATGAAAGCGGCAAAGGCAAGATGTGGTTGTGTCTTTGCAACTTCTTGAAGTTGATTCAACTCGGTAGTCCAATCTACGACTTTGTTCTCGATGAAACTCTTGGTGGTCATGTCATCGCCTATCACGGTACCGAGATGTTTTCTGCCATGGGTTGTTATTTTGATGGACGAGCTGTCAAACATCTCTTTCGCAGTATCGAGGTTTTCTTCCTTGACAACTAGCCACGATTTTGATTCTTCAACGTGATATCCGAGGAGTGGACCATGTTTAATGATTGCGTCCCACCAGACTTTAAGTGGTTTTAATCCTCCGGCGTCAGTGATATTGTCGGCGAATGCAACTTGAAGGATTTCGTTCGTTTGCAAGGTCGATAGAAGTGGTGTTAGACCGATTGCGTACATAGACATTGCAACCGGATCACCTTGCGTGGTGCCTTTGTTTGACTTGATTTCTCCTCCCCCGTTGATGAATAGACGAGCAGGTCTTGAGTAGCAATTTACAAGGTAGGTTGCCAATTCTGGACATAAGATTTTGATGTTATGAAGGGCATTTTGACGATTTAAAGAATTAAAGGCGTTTCTCGCATCAACTTGGATGAATGCTTCAGTTTCGTTTTCGTCATACGTTTCGCGCATTGCGTGAACTGCGACTTCTACTCCTGCTTGTTGACCGGCGCATAGTTGTTGGTATCCAGCTGCGTTTATTATGTCTTGTTTCACGATTTGCGATACAGCTTTCCCCATTATTCGCCTGAGCACTTCGCCTATTCCGATGGGTCTAATTCGTTTTCGAGTCATAAGAGCGATAGAATGACAGAGATCGTTTGCAGACGTTCCGAAGATCATGTTGTTTGTCATTCTCTTCCATGCATCGGAATCAAGGTTTGATGGGCCGTGAGATCCTTTCGTTCGAAGCGCACACTTTCGTATCAAGTCAGCGTTTATACCATCGTAGATAATCACATCGATATCGCGGATTGGGCCGGCTAGGATCATATCGTCATTCAAAGGTGAGGCTTCTGGGTGTTTCTCCATCAAACCGTTGATGACTTCAGATGTAGGTGGTAGAACTCCTTTAGATGATTTTGATAGGAGTCTTATCGCTGATTGAACTTTCCCCTTTAACATTAGCTTTGTGAACAATTTGACTATGTCGTCAGGGTTCGATTGTTTTGTTTGTTGCAATCTTCTCTGAATGCTTTCAGCTTCTTTCACGACAGCATCGATGTTTCCTTCCTGCCAGAGTTTCATTCTTCGTTTTACGTGCTCTTTGATCTCGGACGTTTTACACTTCTTAGCTGTTCTTTGAAGAATAAGGTTAGGAAGTACCATTGCAGCTTTAATTGCCCAGTGATCTGATGCGATGATGCTTCTGTGGTCCATTCGTTCATCATTAATCGGGAGATCTCGTCGATGAAATATCTCCCAGACGTACATTTTGGGATATCGAAAAGGTTGTGTTTCCAATGGACCGATCTCTCGTACGCATTGTGGACGATGTTTTCTTTATTGATTTTTTTTTTTTACCTATAATAATATACAAATATAGTACATGACTTTTATCTTCGTGAGTAGGAATAGTTGGATCGGTAAAACGAATCTGATGATATGTTCAAGCGTCCTGAATCATCGATGTTTGATGAATTAGGTCCAGATTTTCCAGCGAACAAGCCTTTCTCGATCTGGAACCCCGAATGCATCTGATCATTGATCGGAGTAGTGAAAATGACGTCTTCGTTCGAATCGAGCTTGTGGTGTCGCTAACTCGAATTTTTTTCTTTTCGGCATACATTTCAGCTAATCGTTTGTAGAATATGATGCATTCCTTCGCCATCGCACCATTCGTCGAAAACACGAGTGGCGTAAAGGAGCCATTCTCAACTTGCAATACTCGTTCGTTTTCTTTATTGATTGCGTCATTTATATTGTTTGAGATTTCTGACGTCACTTGGTTTGGTGTTAGGATTTCGGTTGGCAATGGATTGGCTTCTTGATTTTTGATACAACGATTTCTGTGCCTTGTCCTTCCTCCCTTATTCTGGAAATCTTTACCACATAAATCGCAGGGATAAGTTTCGGGTCGACTCTGCGTTGGTTGGGATAACGGTAGGATTTTGTCGGCTAAGAAGGGTTCTAGGAAGTCTTCTAGGTGATCAAGAAGATATAGAAAGGAGGAAATCCTTAGCCATATCAGCCATGAAAAAGATGAATAAGTTATGGGTGAGAAACAGAAAGATTAGCGCTTCAAAACGAATGAAGCTGTACAATGCTCTAGTCAAACCAGTTCTCATATATAATTCATCAACATGGGGACTTACCCAAAACGACGCCGACACACTAGATGCCTTTCATCGACAACAGATTAGAAAAGTATGGAATTTTCGTTGGGAAGACAAGATCTCAAATAAACGTCTGTACAAAATCACCAATACCAAACCATTGTGCCACGACATCGCTGTTTCCAGATGGAAATTGTTCGGACACGTCTTAAGGATGGATCTTCAAACCCCAGCGCAAAGAAGCATGACGTATTATTTCGAAAATACAGAAAAACGTAAACAGTTCAGAGGAAGACCTCGAACAACGATAATTACAACACTAGCTAGAGACATATCGAACCTTATGAAAGATTCACAGTTGATGCCGTTGAAAACGCTGAACAAAATGGGTGACTTGAATGAATTGAGATCGATAGCAAAGAACCGAAAAAAATGGATGAAAATAGTATCGTCCATTGCCGAAAATTTTCTATTTTAAATTAAAACAACGTTATAGGGAAGATAAACCACGTTTCCAATTATTCTTCTAAGTCTGATAATTTCGACAACAGTTTATTAAAATGTGGTATCTCAAACCCTATGAAATGTCTCAACCTCTTAGTGTAGCACATAACTAACTAACTCCAATTTCAATATTTTCAATTTTCAGATTTGAGACCAGCTGTTTTGTTTTTCAAAAGCTACACTAAGAAGGCCCAAGTCCCGTTTCTCTGGTCGAAATGAAAACCAACAAAACTAACTTTTTGAGCTGGCATAATGGGATGAATTTCACTTTACTGAATACATCCTTGGTCGTTTTTTTTGTTGTATCTTTTTCTTAACATTTCTTGAATATTATACGAAAATAGCATATCTTAATGCCATCGGTAAGATGATTCCTGAAATGAAAATGGATAAAAGAAAAGTATTGGTGAATACGTTTTTCAAGTCTTTGTTTAATTATTGTCCGTTGGTATGGATGTGCCACAGTAGAGGTTATAATAATCGTATTAATAGGCTGCACGAACGCGCCTTGCGAATGATATATAAGGACAATTACTCATCATTTGAAGAGTTACTTAAAAAAGATAGCTCTGTCACTATACACCACAGAAACCTCCAATTTTTAATGATTGAATTATATAAAATTAGAAGTAAAACCGCACCCACGCTTTTGCAAGAGTTGTTTAAACTTAAGCAGACACCAATTTATAACTTACGAAGTACTACCGAGTTCGTAATACCTAAAATAAGAACAACCAACTTTGGGTCTGAAAGTTTAAGATTTCTTGGTCCGAAACTATGGGAAACTGTTCCTCAAACAATTAAAGATCTTAAATCATTACAGGAATTCAAAAGAAGTGTTAAACAGTGGATTCCTAAAGATTGCCCTTGTCGCTTGTGCAAAAAATATATTCACAACTTAGGATTCTTATAGCTGTCTTTTATATTTTTATAATTTTCATTTAAATTTCCTTGTTGTTAATTTTATATTTATGTATTTATTTCACATTTCATGTTGTACAGTTGACTTAAATTAGCGTTCTCTTTTTTAGAACAGCTAGATTTTAATAATATTTTTAGTAAATTTGTAAATTTGTCAACTGAAAATAAAGTACTAATAATAATAATAATAATAATAATAATAATAATAATAATATCATGCTCAAGCTTAACATGATGTTGATTCTTATGTCTCGGACATCAGAACAACTACGACTCTTCCGGTCCCACCAGCTTGAACATTTTATACGCTATCATAATTTTCTAATTAACATTTTCGAATCCCGGACAAAGCAAGAAGTTGTATGATTTTTTCGAGGCCTCATATACGATGGCGCTTCGCACCCCAACGCCCAAAAGGAGAAATCATATGGCTACAAGCTGAAGTTCTTATAGTAGTAGTAAAGCCGGTTTTCCACTAGGCGGAATATTCCGCTTGAGTCTAGCGGCTTTTGTTTTTTTAAGAAATTCCGCCGAAAGCGTCCGCGGAAAAGTCGGATCAAGTTCAACTTTTCCGCCGCGGAATATTCCGCCAGCCAATCAAATGGTTCAAATAGTGATCGCGTGGAGAAAAACAATAACCGCACCACGCTGAATATTCCGTCTAGTGGAAAACCGGCTTAATAGAGGGTTCTTGGTTTCCACGGGATTCGGTCTTTTGAGGGTAAAGTTGGAAAAAAGACTTCCCCTGTGGTAAACGTTTCGTCGCTGGAAAAACGGAATTTTCGGTAGGATTGTTGGTGTTGAGTTTAGGGTCGGTAGTTTTGATATGTCTTTGGTGTCGTCACCTCTACATCCAGTTGTCATTTTTGATGTCGATTGGTAACCCAAAACGCTCTCTCTCCAAAGCGAATCGGGGACAGAAAAGGCTTGAATGGAGGCAGGAACACTTCAACTCAACAGGGAGTCCCCCAGGAACAAGTCCTGGTCTTCTCGCAGAGCCCGAATGAGTCAGAAAGAAAAAGATTGTGTTAAGTGTAAAAGCCGGCTCACAAGAATAAGATGAGCGAGCCTTACGGAATGACTTTCACACAGAGAGATTTTTTTTTTTAATCAAAGAGATAACCTGTTTCCCTTTGAAGTCTTGATTTCGTTGAAAAAATGAATGCAGAGGTGAATGGGTGTGTAGTGGTCGATGAAGTAGAAGCGGTTTGGTATCAATCGGTTTTCCGTCTTTCGCGAACAATTGATTTCTCCAATGATTCTTTTCGCCACGATTGCTACACGTCCGTTACGTCCGCCATCACACATGGGGATGCCGTAGATTGCTATCGAAAATTCGTAAAAAAAATGCGACAGATCGCTTTCCCAGTGGGGGTGGACAAAGGTACTAAACAACACAAAACGATAAAATAATTTTTAAGATGGCGGATGAAGTTATGGTCCAGATGAGTGATAACCTCAGTAATAAAAGCGAAGAAAATACGCTTATTAATGGAATAATTGACGACATGGGAGTACCTCCACGACCTAGAGCCGCATTAGCGTTTATGGAGGTGTTAGATATTGTTGCTGCTAGTTTTGGAGAGGTATAAATTTATGAATATTATAATTTTGCTTTTTTGTTGAGAGCGCGTCGTCCCCCCCAACAACCTCACATAGACACACCACAGGCCGAAAATGTAAAGTTATTGTTACCAAATCACCCGAGCAAATATAAATGAGCAGTGTGGTAGCATGGATAGCATCAAAACATCTGCAGTGAAGCTGTGCAAATATTTTGTCATTGTCTTTAAGGAGCGCACAGCAATGAATAAGGAGACATGATCTTGAACTGGGCGCTATTTCCTTTTCGCACCCCCTAGATGTATCAGATGCTAGCCCTAACCATAACCCTGACCCTAAAACATCCTGGACGGGAGAGTGGGGAGTGCGAAAAGGAAATAGCTCCCTTGAACTGTATAGAGAGTGTATTATCTGCAAAAATGGAAGTGCCTGAAAGACAATTAATAATAAATATATTCATATATTCACACAGGAAAATGACTTGATCAATAGTGTTTCTGTTATAACATACAGTGCAATTATCAATCAAAGAAATCTAATGTTTGTGAGTATTACAGTCACTTCGGAACAACTTATATTTCTATACAATCAATGTGAGTCAGTTGGTCAGTTGGATATATAATCCATAGAGCCAGTATTCACCAGTCACATTTATGTTTTTCAATTGGGAGGATTATTCAGTCTTCTCCTTTTGACAAATGCGATCGCACACACGCACGCGCTGCCACACGTGTCGAAAGTCCTAGGGGTATCTTTAATCACACACATCAATTTGTCATCATTGTGTAATTCCACAACATCTACCCAATGTGTAAGTCCAAACAAAGATTATTATGCAAGATATTACTTATTTCATTTACACAAATGGAAGATTTTCCAATCACGTAACATATCAGATCACACAAGTAAATTTCAAACAACATGTGATCGCACTGGGGAGGTATATACAATGATGTGTGCGATTGAAATCACACACATAGGAAATTTTACGATTGCGATTTACCACACGCATCAAGATCTAATCTAGAATGGACAGGCAGCGTCCAGCAGAAGGAAAAAGGGCACATTATGAACATCCACTTTTTTTAGGAAAAGGGCAACCTGAGCTTTATTTCGGTGGGTTAAACCTGTGACCCCCTATACGTGATTTTTGAAGTTTGGAAAGTGAAATAAATTTTTCAAAAAAAAAGAACATAGGGAGCAGGGTCCAATCAAGGGACGCTCTTTCGGCCTAGATTAGACTCTGTGCATGTCATTTTTAAAAGGAGAAGACTGATTTTGAAAATACCCTAAAAACTCAAAGTCAACAAACTTTTTTTCCAATATGCCTTTTCTCAATTTTTCTTATCCAAGGCAAGTTGTTTATTTGTCCCACACAAAATACAATTTTTGATTGTGTCCTAGTCACTATGATTTCGTTGTTTATATTTTCTATTTAATTCAAGACAGCCTTAAGTCCATTTTTTTCAAAAATTGAGATAAGACCATGCCCCCATATTTCTGCATGTCTGCTTTCGAAAAATGGCCTTAAGTCCACCAAATTCCTATGGGAAAGTGGTGTTTTTTTCAATTCAAAGAAAAAATAAGGATTTCAGATTTTTGCGAAATCTTAATGCAAAAACAGCCTTAAGTCCGTCATTTTAGCTACAGAAAGATACCCATTATTATACTCCTATAATATCAAAAATATAGACTTATCTCAAAATGGAAAAAATAGACTTAAGGCTGTCTTGAATTGAGACGACGAAACATTATCAAACTTTTTTTGCTAAAGTGTATTATATTTTCCAAACCTGCAGCTGTCGTTTCACTGCTCTGTGTTTAATCACAGATGATTTGCCAGGTTTATCATTAAGCATTTGCAACTTGAAAGTGAATTGAAAGTTATCTAGGCAAGTTAGATTTGATTACTATATACATACCAGTAAAAAAGAAACAATAAAAATGTAGAGATGCCAGTGCTATATTTTTACAGTCACATTGTTTTTGTGGACTAAATTTTACTTGTCAATATTTGAAATTAGTATATATATGCAACATTGACAAACTCAAACATGTGTGAGAAAAGATGAATATAAAGAAACCAATAAAAAAGGAAATTCAATAAAAGCTTGGTTTTTGTTGGTTTGATGGCTCTCTTCTACCGTTCATACATGCCATAATATCAGGCAGTCTAAAGTAATTGAAAGACAACTCTGAGAAGTGCATGCTGATAATCGTCCTTGTTTACGGTGACAAAACTTTTCATTGTATAACAAATAAGAGAACAGATGTATTGATTTCAAGGCATTGTTTTGTACTTTTTTGTTGCTTCTGATTTGCATGAAGCATTTAACAAGCCTCGAAATAGCATTTCCGACCCAGACTCAAAATTGTCCGACTGAAATCAGTTCTGGCCTGACTTTTTGTCCGACATGTTTTCATGCGATAGTTTACTTCGCAAATACTGCCGTCGTTATTGTAAAGCAACAAGAAATAGTTAGGTCTGTAATGTTAAATTTTTCTTCTATTAGTCTTCCGCGATTATATCGGAAATCAATTTAAGACTCACTGAAAAGGACTTGAATGATAATCTTTCAATCGATCAATTTCGAATGAAAATGAAACGCACGTACGTGACCTTAGAAAAATGTAATCTTTTTTAATTCATTCTACTGCACGTTTACGTCATAGCAGGTGTGTTGTTTATTAAACTTTTTCTTCTTTTCTATAAAGGCCAATTTTCACTGCGCGATATTAAATACTCTTCCAAATAATATACATCGTGGAAATATAGATAGCAGCATTTCGATATTTGATTGGTGAAAAACTCTGAAAAGTTACGAAACTTTCCTTTTGTGCATACAGTAGTTGATCTCTTGTTTTAAAAAATAAAAATGCCAGGTGCTCAATCGGATTAAATTCAATTCGATTAAAGATTCATTCATTTCATTTGCGCAATTTTTTATCGTGGAAGATTATGACCCATCCAATGCCATAAAATTGTGGGTGGAGGAAAAGGACAGGCGGCCAAATCAATGAAAGAGATCGCAGTATACACCACGCACTGGTTTGAAACGGAAACTTGCCTCGCTAAGTGATTGTAGCTCGAGTGAAAAAGAGGCAGATGATACGTTTTTGAATGATTTCTTTGGCGATGATATGAGGACTTCCTAGGTTTTTAATACGTCAAACCTTTAGTTTTTCCATTTTTCTTTTGAATTTTGTTTATTTGTCAGTGAGATGATTAATTCTGAAGTCGAAAGTTCTATTTATTGTGTTAAGGCAAACTCAAAAGTTCTATCGAAGAAAAAGCCGCAGCAATAACAGACTAATCTCTCATCAAAATAACATACTGTTTGTTGCTAAGTTGTTTTGATTTTTATTTTTCAAGCAAAAGTAATTTATTTGTGTTATCAACAGTTAATCAATTTTATTATGTCAGAAAGTAATGGTTATCGGACATGTCCGACCAGATTTAAAATGTACCGGACATTTTGTCCAACTGTCCTCAAAAAATTATTTCGAGGCTTGTTTAAATGTCAAAAGCTTGATTAGTAAAGTGTTCCCACAAGTACATACTTGTTATATCTGGTACGTAACAATGTATGAGTTTATTTATGTATGATGATCATTATAATCTTTTACATTTTTTTTTTTTTTTTTGAATTTATTTTACTGAGGCTAGAATTGCAGTGAACTCACTGATGTGGGCCTCCACCAGAAATGCATACCTCAGATTTTAAGGCAGAGAACTTGCACATACTAGACTGATAGGTAGTTGTGGTCTTATGAAATTTTTGGCACTCCTTCATTCATATCATACACAATTTCATACAGCTTTCTACTGCATATGTTATCATTTTTAAGTGAAGATATCACATTAGCATTTTACAGTGCCGGGGTTTGAACGACTACCAACTATCACTCTTGTATTACAAATCCACCGTCTTACCAAGTGAGCTATACACCACCCACTAATAAATGACAAGTCCAGGTTCGCATTTTCACCACCCTACCTTGCTTCTGCATAATATACATAATGAAAGACTTAACCAAGAAGCTATACTAACATATGTATATACTATATAACACTGTATAATGTGACATGCGATTCATAATGTCCTATTTTATTCATAGGAATAAATAGGAATAAATGAACAAAACCGTTACATAAAATTAATTCCACTTCTCTGCTGTAGCATTTCTTTGGTATTACTTAGAATGGTAAAAGATGTTATAAGATTCACTGGAAAGACAGCTGGGTTTATCATGACCACTTATTTGATTGTCAAGAGCTTATTGCCAAATTTTGGAATCAGCAAACTGGAAAATCTGATCAGGTAAAATATTTATGCATCTTATTCCACGAATGTTATTATCATGGCTGAATTAATGATTAGAATGTGAAACCAATAGGTGCATCAGTTTGCAAAGAATTGTGTTGATCTAAAAGAAGCGATAGATTCAAACCAAGGAAAGGACCCTAAAACCAACGATAATAATGTCACAGTGATTGTAATGAGCGAAAATGATACTCATAGTGAGAATGGTAATGAACAAGACAATGATCTGGATACTAATTGGGGAATAGGTAATACTCATAATGTAATTTCTTTTCAAGTAATATGGTGAAGGAAGATGGAATTCAGGCTTTATTTTTCTTTTGCCAGTTGATTTTAAGATGTTAAGAGTTTATTAGCAACTGTGTAAATATGAAACTGTATAAAAGAAAGTTATTTGAGAAGGTTACAATATGATGCTTCTTAATCGTTCGTTTGAAATAATCGACTGAAAAAAGTTTTTGGTTCCTGTAGGTGTAAGTGCTGAGAATGATAGTGACGCTAAAGACACAGATTGGACAAATGAAAATTATAACTCGAAAAGAAAGAGAAGTGCAATTCTCAATGTAAAAAGGCGAGATGTATTATCTTGTCATATTTGTGGTGATGAATTTGATATGGTTGCAGCCATCCGACGTCATTATAGCGAAAACCATCCTGGTGCAAAACCATTTGCTTGTAATGTCTGCAATAAACGATTTGACCGGAAAGAAAATTTGAATCGGCACATTAGAATTCATACTGGTGACAGACGATATGTTTGTACACATTGCGGCAAAGGATACACTGATCCTTCAGGCTTAAAAAAGCATGTTCTGTCAAAACACTCGAAATCATCTCTGTCGTGTACAGTATGCAATGCGACTTTCAAACTGAAGGATTCTCTCAATCGTCACTTGACCAAACATCTGACTGAACTGAAAAATAAAAAGATTGATGCAAATGACAGATTGGATAAATCGTCTGTTCTTCCTTCCGATGGTGATAGTGTAGTCTTTATTACCAAAGAAACAACAGACATAGAAATGAAGAAGAACGGTTCACAACTGCAAGCTGTTTTAACAGAACAACAGTTCACAGATTCAGGCGGTCAAGTGCAAGTTCGATATATTTCTCATCATTCTCCCGAGACCATGGGTCACGAAGATAACAAAGAGCTGGAAAAAGAAAACTGTGGAAAAGTTGTGTTTACAAAAACTGACCAAGATAACTTTGTGCTCCCTATTACAGACCAAAATATCATTTCATTGACTGCAACTCATAACTCTGTAGCTTCACAACATATGGTTACCGCAACTGGAAATGCACAGCAAATACTGACCATTCCTATTGTTTCATCTGCCAATTTTGAATATGCAGGCAGTATGAAATTGGCTGATTCTCAATCAGAAAGCCTCCTATAGTAAATAAATTGTTTCAAATGAACTGTTACTAATCGCAAAATCACGCTTTAGTGAACAACTTTCTCCTAAATTATGTTTTTTAGTGTAATTTTGTTACGACATTTCGCATCTGTGACATGATCTTATATTTATTGGAAAACTGTTTTATATCTATTCTAGAACTTCATTGAAACACAATCTTTATTTTGAAAAATGTCTTATGTTGAACAATAGTCTTGTGTAAAATTCTGATTGGTTGTGTTCTTGACCCAGTGGGAAAAGTTGTTGAAAACCACTGAATGAGTACATTTCTGTTTATACTATTACAAGAAAAATGCTCTTCTCCACATTGTCTTTTTGACGATTCTGGCTACTGGGTGAACTTTATACGAACCCCGTAGAATTTAGCAAGTTACTTTCAATATCTCATACATCCATGTTGATTGACAGATTACCGTAAAAACATACAGCAACCAGTGTGTGGTGACTGCAAAACCATGATGGCGGTAAGTTTTTGTGTGTTCTTACGTGATTCATATCATATTATCCAATCTTGTCACAAGGGAATCTTTTTATTTAGAAAAGTGAACTTATTGATTATATGTCTGTCAGAAAACAGAAGTTAGATATATGGTTGGGGAAAGACAGTTGTCTGCAGACAAAATTGCAATATGGTCATGTGGCTGAAAGAGAAAGTGAAGCAAAGTATGTTTTCTTTCATTTAGTTAATGAATCACATGCTTGCTGTAAGTTAATGACATGCTCTATGTGGTTGTCGTGTTTTACCTGCTTAAAACAAACAAAGCTGTATAAATTTAAATATTATGATTACTGATAGATATGTATTGATGATAATTGAAAATTCAAAGTTTTAAATATTAATTTAGTCATTTACTTGTTAGCTTTCTGTCAAATGGTCAAAATTTTATGTCAGTTGAGCTAGAGAGCATCATGACAAGAGATTAGAAAACTAACAGCATCAACCTTGATGTGTGATAAACTGTATAAATAATGAGTGTAAATAACAAAACGAAACTGCAACTGGTTAATCCTTATCCACAGATTCTCTGTTCTCAACCAAAATCTGAAGACATGAGGTTAATAACGGTATATTAAGAAATTCCATCTTCCTTAAATCTGAATAAGCATGATATGTTGCAAATCTTCGAATTGTTTTGTAGTTAAACAGGAGTACATTAGACAGTAGCAAAGCAGGGGTTTGCAGAATATTATACCTTTAAGGGAAGAAATTTTCGCAGAATTTAATTTTGTGGTGATAAAAATGACCAATTTTTATAGAATTTAATTTCGCGGTTGAGAAGGTAAAAATGACCAATTTTCGCGGAATTTAATTTCGTAATTGACCAATTTTAACATGTATCGCTGAATTAAATTTCGCTGTTTTTGATTTTCAAACAAATACTTAAAAGAACAAAATGCCTCATTTTTTCGTTGTGAATCGTTTGCTCTTTTATTATTTAACATGTAAAACATATAGAACTAAAATGTAAGAAATCCAAAACAGCGAAATAAAATTCCGTGAAAATTAGGTATCGACTGCCTGTGTAATCTTTTGCATTTATACATTGTAAACATCAATTAGATATTTTCAATTAGAAAAGGTTTCCATTCCAAAAATGTAGGAGAAAAGAAAAGTAATAAAATTTCAAGACAGATGAACATTTTGCTTTTTATAAAGAAGGGCTTCTATGAAGAAGGGTTTTTATAAAGAAGGGCTTCTATGAAGAAGGGTTTCTATGAAGAAGGGTTTCTATGAAGAAGGGTTTCTATGAATTCAGTGCCAACAATTTACTTAAGACCATTTTGGCTGGCTTTTATTAAAGAAAATTACCATATTTCTAGACCTCAAGCACAATTTCAAAGTTTCAATTTTTGCAGTTTCAATTTTCGTTGTTTTTTTCCATTTTGATCGATACATTTTTTTATAAGCAATAAATTTATAAGCAACACTAGTAAATTTTCTCAAAAAGTTAAGCCCACAGTACTACCAGAATCTGCAACACAATTTTGAAATAATGCAGCACTTGCATTGCTACAGCACATTTAAAATTGTTGAACGAGGTGGTTACAATAGGTTGCAGTACTAGGTTGTACGCTTGATATAATGATTTGAATGTCTTAGACTTCGTATTTAGATACTTTAGTTAAACAACTCAAACATACACAAAGGTTTTCTAGACTGGAAATACATATTTTTATGACGAATGCCAAGCAGAATATTAAGCAACATTAGTACTAAAAAATGGTCCTTTTTAAAGCAACATTACTACTAGCGTTTGACCTTGGTTGCTCATAAAAAAAACATGTAAAACATTTAGCAAGGAAACCTTTTAGTAAGACCTATATCTGATAAATACTTCTGCATGCCAAAAAAATGAACATGAATTATTTCATTGCAGAGACCGAATATTATTGAGTCTGGTGAACGATGTGAGTGACAGGTGTCAGTCATATGTTGAGTTGTGTGAGAGAAACATTCACAAGCACGTGCAATATTTGTTTGGAAAAGGTAAAGTTTGTATCAATCAATTGAAGTGAAATTTGTTCAATTCAAGTAAATAAGCATTCTGTAGATAATTTCTTCTTTCTTGGTTTATGTTCAGATGATGGTAAAAAGGAAACTGTTTTAAAAGATGTTTACCAGAACATAAAGCCTTCCACTCAATTGAATGGTATATTTTGGATTCATCTGTTTACCATAATTTTTATTTCCACTCATGTTGTAAAACACTTAAACTGAGTTGTTGTGTTTAGATAAAGCTTCTAACATATTTGAAGATCGATTATACAGCAATGTCATACTAACAGAACAATGTGCGGACTGCATCAATATGATGAACTGTTTTGATGCAAATTCCTTGTTAAGAGCATATGCAATTTATGAAAAGTGTAAAAACCTACGTTCTGCATGTTTGCGTTTCACTACACAACGTCGTGGTGTATGGGTGCGTGTTATGCTTACATCAGCATGTTCCAGTTGTGATCTCAAGTGAGTATAGTATCATTTTAATGAAAAATTTCGTAAGCTTAGTCCTCACCAGGCGCTAAGAATTAGCGCGAAATCCTTAGCGCAATAAAATAAAGCGATAATTTGGTGAGGACGGATTTCGCGCTAAATACTTGGTCTAGCGCCTTAAATAAGCACGCAAAAATTTCGTGATAAATTATCAAAATTGTTTGATATTTCAACGTGCTAGCGGCATATCAAAAGACATTTTGTGATCTTTCATGATCTTTTGGTACTTTCAAAGAAATTTTACGTAAAACACATCAGTTATATTTTTTCACATTTTTGGAGAAAAGAAGAAGAAGAGAAGGTTTTAAAGATGGGGAAAAAATCAAAAATCAAATTTGCAGGAAGAAGTCCTTGCAGAAACTGTCTGCAAATACCCATGTTGTATGATAAATCGTCTCCACATAATAAAGACAAAAGGAAAATAGAAAATGCTTGGAAAAAGTTGGAGAAGAAACTGGAGTTGAAGACGGGTTGTACATTTCGTTTGTTGTTGTCTTCGTCTCAAAATTACAGCAGCAGCTAATAATAGTTTGTCTTCACTGTCCAACCCCATTTTGAGAATGTAAAAGAATTTGGAAGCACAGTTTAGTTTTAAGAAAATAACGCGATAGTAAGTTAGGACGTTAGCGCGAAAAATATCATCTTTTCGCGCCAGACTTTCTGGCACCAACGCTAAAATTAATTTTGCCGTAATTCTTAGCGCCTGTTGAGGACTAAGCTTTAGTGACCAAAACATTTTGTGTGTATTTTTTCAAAGTGTCAGAAAACTAACTGTAATTAATTTTACATGTTTCAGGAAAGATTCAACGATATTGCTTGAGACATCACCGAAGATAGAAGATGTCCAGAAAAAACTTCCTTTACTGCTAGAAAATCCTGATCAGTTTGTGAAATCTGTCATCTGGGAATGGATTGACGAATATTTCAAGTAATCTTTTCCAAACGTAATTTTCATATATATAAATTTTATTACTTAGCAAAAGATATTGATGACCCGTGACTAGTATCATAATAGTGACTATTGAGGAACACTGCTCCCAGAATACTATCATGGAAATAAAGTGTTTTTAAGAAGGTTTAATCTGTAAGGTGGTCATAGGGTGATAAAATTAAAACATTTTGCTGTATTGGATGATAATTCATTTCCTGGGGTGTAGTACCAATTTCTCCCTATTAATTGTGAAGCCTTATTTTGTCAGTAGAAATATTACTTGTTCCCTTGCCTGTAGGGCCTGCTTGTTCCTCCCAATTATAAGTAAATTGTCCCGGTAAGTTATGATAAAATCATCACCCTTCTTAGCACCATCAGGGGAACTTTCATGAGTTTTATAAAAATATAATCCCAAGATTTTTTGATGGAATGAGATTTGAAAAATCATGATTTCTTGTGGCAGATGGAAGGCCCCTTCGAAAGTGCGAATTGTGTCTCTGCTGATTGGTATTAGACGAGCTTGAACCAGCTGCACTATTGAACAACTTCACACATTTCTTTTTGGATTTCTGGATTTTTGCCAAACAAATCGGTACTTTGACCAAGTAACTCAAATCTTTCATTAACATGCTTCTTGGCATCTTTCTTCTCATAATTCCCCGAAGGGCATTCAGATGTCTATAGTAGGTTAAGCCTTAAAAGACCTGACCTGACATAGTTATAGTTTGTTCTACAAATTGTAATAGATCTTCTAACTGGATCTGAACTTTGAGTTTCTTGCTATTATTTGGATAAAGCAACCCACAGACGACTCAATTGTTCCATGACGATTCTCGATTTTCTTGGAGCCTTCTGAGGTCCTTTTCCAGACTTAATGTCTTGGTACGGTGTTTTTCTTCCAAAATAGATTTCATATAATCGTCAAGATTCATACATGTGTGTAAATTTGAAGGTACTACGGGTTTATGTTATAAAATTTTGCCCTTCAGATCTTTTTCTGTTATCGTTTGCACACTGAGCCTTTTCTGTTGGTAAAGCTCACAAATTTCGCTGTTCTGAAGAAACTATCTGGTAACGCCCAGGTATTCGCGTGCTTACTACATCATGATCCACACTGGAGTCATCACATTGATCCTCATCTGCTGACGATTCAGCAGCAGAAGAGTAATAAGCATCATCATGATTATCATGGTCAGTTTCACCATGTTTTCGTTTCTGCCTTCTAGCCGGATTGGCAGAGTGGTGTCCATGACTTGGATGTCGGTCCACATTTCCATTGTACGTTTAACGTCGTTGGAGGCAGATTGTATGGGTAAGTCACTCATTGACATCGTTTCTGAATCAGAACGAGAAACCCGTTAATCACTTCAAGTGAACAAAAAAGTTTAATCTATAACCTCCAAGGGATATACCCAATAAGGTTATTTTGTAATTTGAGTCGATTTAGAATCGTAAAGATTTGACAAGATTTAATTACTGATAATTCTTTGTTGTTTTCTTCGTTACCTTCCTTAGAGAAAATTAAGAGAATTCGACAGCAGAGCACACTTTGTGAGCTGAGGGGATTAAGATCCGATATTAGTCGGTGGAGGTTTTATGAAATAAAATTATCTTTAAGGAAGTGGAAACATGGATAAAATAATCATGAAGAAGTATACAGAATCAGTCTAATTTGTCACCATTCTAGTAAAAAGATTCTAATTCGACTCAGAAGAAAATATGGAAATTTTGTGAACATACTAAAGTGATGCGATTGGTTTTGGTGTTTAGCAACCCCTCTTTTTCATAAAACTCTTGCAACGTTTCCAATGGATTTAATAATCTAACGTCCATTGCTTAGCATCATCATGAAGAAGTATACAGAATCAGTACCGCTTCCACTCACTTTAGAACTGTCCACCTTAATAATCTGCACCATAATAATTTCGTAATTTTGATAACTTTTCTTGAACTTGTTTGGTGGTAGCTTCTATGTTCACTTTTTTTGAAGCTTCAATAATTTTATCGATAGCTTTAACATGCGTATTTTTGTTCGTGTGCGATTGGTGCTTCGAATTGAAAAGACATTCATACTTGACCCAAAATTAGTATGTCACCATCTTCATCCCGTCTTTCCTTATTCCCTTTTTTAATCAGGTGATCACGTTTCTTTCCCAAGTGTTCTCATAAAAACTTGTGGTTAGGTTTCGTTTTCTTTGCTATGGACATCGTTAACTTGTGAATGGGTTTCAATCTTACTATACGCTTTTTTTTATAAGCAAAGTGAAATTTCGTTGAGGGTGAAGTATTATGGTTTACCAAAAAATAAGGGTGTAATATTCTTAATGTAATCTTATTCTGAAATATAAGAATATTTCAGAATAAGATTACACGATATACAACAGCATGTAGCGAACTTATGAAGACTGGCATTATTGTTTGATCGTTTATTCTTATTAAGGTGGTAGTCTACTGTCGGGAATATGAGTTTTCACCACGACAAATTGTCTCTATGAATACTATATATTCTCTGGAATATGTTGTACAACTAAAAGCTATATAATCTCACAGCACGTTTCCGAAGATGTGTCTACGGCACGCTATACCTTCTCTCACTATGACCAGCTACATTCTACGTCTGGTCACGTGACATAACAAACAACTGCGACACTACCTTGGAAATCAAAATGCTTAATATCAGTTATTTCTTTTGTGTTTTGCAATTCAAATACAATAAAAAATAATCATTCTAAAAATTTTTTGAAGAAAAAATTGTCTGGGGTTTTGCCTCTATTATTCAGATTTTCACCTAATATTTAGTACATAGTTTAAAATGGTTTTTACAAGTTCAAATGACTTGAAAGTTTCAACTGAAGTTCCATATAGGAAGGAAGAGGAAATAATTGCAATATCTGGAAATAAATATTTCCATAATGGCAGATATTTCACCAAAGCGAACAAAATGACCAGACCTGTGTTATTACAAAAGCAATAGTATTTCACAGAGTATTTGATTGAAATACCCCAAAGTATGACGTTTCCTAAGTTAACATGTAAGGAGACTCTCCTGAAAATTTATAAAACATATATAAAACATTTTCAAGATATGCTGTTTTAAAATATTCAAATCGACAAAAATTTAAAATTAAAACAAAATAATACAACTCTATTGTCATTAAACATATATGATTGCTTAATAGATTTTTAGTCAATGTTTATTTCCTTGTCTAAATATCCCTTTTTTGTATGTGCAAGTTTTTTTCTACGCGTTTTCAACTCCTTGGTAGATTTTTTGTTCATGCGAATGATCGGTTGCGGTCATCTTTAGCAAACCCATTCTTTGTAAAGACACCGACATGAATGTTCAATTTCTGGAAGACTTCAGTAAGCCCACTGAAACCGTCATTTAAATTGATAACAAAGGAGTTGACTGACATCTCCAACACTTTTCGTGACACAAAGACTGCCACCGCTTCCAAACCAATGCATTAAAACATTCATTCGCATTTTGTGTTTGACCGTGGAGGCATTTTTCCAGGAGACAACCATCTGACAAATCTTTAAATGTAGGAATCAACAGATTTTCACTGCTAATGGTAGATTTAATTTGATCTTATAACTATTTTTTCCCAGTTATTTTGTCTTGTTGATAAAGACACAAACTTTTTATATTCCGTGAGCAAAACTTATGCTGCTCTTCTAAATTTGCTATATTGCTATTATGGAATAACACTGCCCACACGGACTTTTTCATTGCATACACATTGTTTGCATTTTCTCTAATGGCAATACCCTAATAATGTTGAAGGACATTGATAGCTTTGTTGGTTAATCTGCCCTTTCCACTTAAAGGCTTTCCATCGGAGAGTTTTTTTATCTTGTATTTTCACGCATTGCCAGTATCATATATCTGACTTGACAGCAATTAACTTTCTTTCATTGAACATATTGTTCTAAGCTGGGATTATCAACATAGCCACTGCACACTATTTGCTTACAAAAGATTCAGTTTATTGGACAAACAGTCTTCAATTCCATCCAAATAAAATAACAATGGCTCAAGCTTGATGAATGAAGGAATGCATTGAAATGCAGATATATAAACCTCAATAAAAGGGGTAGCTACATATTTAGCCTACCATTCTGCACTTAAATTATTAGAGGAATCAAATAAAAGAATAATTATGTACAATATCAAGTCAAGAATTTGTATCATATTAATCACCAGTAATTCTAATACTTTCAAAACTCTGCTATAACTATTTTTGTCCCTCGCACAGTCATTATCTCTTCTTGTCACTCATTGAAGTATTTTAGAAAGATATTGTTTGTATTTTTTTTAAATATTTCATGTACAGATCTATGAAAATCTATCATATGAAAATAGACAAACATAGTAAGGAAAACTGAAGCAGCCAGTGACACAACACACTCAACCATAACCACAGTGAAACGAAGTGATTTCTTGCACATAATAGATATTCATTCTGAGTTTTTGTTTTTTTCGAAATAGAAAGTTTCTACCATTTCATTATAGGTGTCCTTGCAGTTCAGAATAATATCACATGACATACAATAAATTAGTGAAAGTCACGTGATTAACGGAAAAAGATATAGATGAAAAGAAAATGGCGTAGATATATATCCCAGAAAAATGAAAGTCGTGGGAGATCGTGGTCTTCCCTGATTATATTTTTACGAGATTTGATAAATTTAGTGCTTTTTCTTACCTTGCAAATTAGCAGGATATCAAGGAATTCCTCCTTCCATCGATATAACACCAACAGATTTGTTCTGTGTCAGGCTATAAATGGCTGTTTAGCATACTTATAAGGCGGGATACAATTTAAATCTTATTTCAAAACCTAAAAGCTTCTTAGACGGAAGTCTACCTGAACTGAGATTGGACAGAAAACGTATAGATGAAGTAAAAAGTGGCTTTTTGTGACTTATCATTTTGATCGCTTCATGCCGCTTGGTTTGACAACACACATAGGACCGTCTTTGTTTTCTTAAAACAAAAGAAATTCAATGAACATTTTTGAATCTCGCTCTGCATCCAGCTGCGCGCTTTAACATATCCCTGTTGAAACTCATTATAAAGTTGAAGTCGGTTAATTGTTCTTCTGATTCTGATAAAATATTCTTCTCGTTGCTATGGGTTATTTTTTTCACCACGTGTATAAGAAATGCTAATATCTCACTATATGCACTATAAAAGGTTTCAAATTTTCAGAGAACCTACCCAGATGCTGTACCAATATTATGATATGTTGGGGATGCTGCTATTATAGTGAGCCGGAAAGTGCAACTATTGTATTTTCCAGCTAACTATTATAGCTGCTACGTCTTTCCCGAAAATTGTCAGCTACAGAACTTTAATCCTTTACTCCTGTCGCATACTTTTATGCTATATTACGGGCCACATGAAGTAACACTACAAATAAGAAAAGCGTTCTAAATGGACATACGAACACATATTGAACGCTTCACGAAGGCACTTGCGTTCAACAAGCGTTCGTTACGAACGCTTCATGAACGTTTTGAAATAATGGTGTTCGTCATGAACGCATATTTGTTCGCGTTGAACGGTAAAGCGTTTGTGTCGAACGCATAAGTGTTTGTCATGAACACATAAGTTATAGTGAAATATTTAGCGTTCGTTTTGAACGCTTCATGTGTTCAACAGTAACGGATACAATAAAAAAAGTCTCAAATGAAGTAAAGGAATCGATTGAAGTGTGGAATTGCCGTGTGAAGTCTTTATTGAAGGTTGACTTCAGAGAATTTTGAGTAATCATAAATCAAATAAAAACGTTCGAGTTACAAAAAAAGATGGATATAAAAACTGTGGAAGCTTAAAACATTACTTTCATGATGATAACAGCAATTAAAGTACAAAAAACACAGAATACGATGTTCTTACATTTTATGAAACTTTCACTTATAAGAAGGCAGCCCTCTGAATTTTCGACGGCATTCAGCTTTTGCCGTCGTGAAGCTGCTGTAAATAAAAATTATGACGGCAAAATTTTGCCGGCAATGTTTTTTGGAACAAAAGGATATTCCTAGGAATTCCCCTGACATCTTCTGTTTATTCTCAAAAATTTTCTTTCTATAAAACATTTGTTTACGTCACGTCATCGATTAAACGATACTCATGTAATGCTAAATAGAAAGCCTTTAGGAATGTGTATTATAAAGTATGATAAAGTCAGTTTAGGTTTTGTTTTTGGATGGATTTTTTTTCTCGATAAGTTCATATTCTATTCAAGTCAGTTTCGGTTTTGATTTCAATACAGATTGTTTTGTGATTTTTCTTTTCGCTTGCCGTGAAATTAGTAAAGAAACAGTAGCGCGGTTCGTTCTTTTTAAACTATGAATAATCAAACAATTAACAGGACAAGTTCACAGCAAATCCCCTGTGGTTTACAATTTTAAATCTTGTAGCTTCTTGTTCCAGATAACACTATTGATTTATAAACTATTTGGTTTCTGTTTTGTTAGCCATTATTCTACACCAATATTTTTACTGGAATAAACCAATCAAGTTTTGTCGACGTTAACATCTTACACGCAAACATTTTTTTTGCCGTCGTAAATAATGATCTGCCGTCGTGTTTGAAAATTGCATTTTTTCGCTGTCAGTCTTTGTTCCTAATTCAGAGGGCTGTAAGAAGATGTGAATAAAGGAAAATTTCGTGAAAATTTTGCTTTTTCATTTTTTTTTCACTAATGACCTGAATTTTCGAATGGTGCAATTGGTTCTTGGAAAAATAAATTGGAAATTTGTTTTTTCATTAAAACATTCCTTTTCCTGTTTATCACTTCATTAATCATGTATCAAATACACAAAACATACGATCAAATAATACACGACACGAGAACTCTCTTATGTGTTCATGACAAACACTCATGCGTTCAAAACGAACGCTTTACCGTTCAACGCGAACAAATATGCGTTCATGACAAACACCATTATTTCAAAACGATCATGAAGCGTTCGTAACGAACGTTTGTTGAACACAAGTGTGTTCGTGAAGCGTTCAATATGTGTTCGTATGTCCATTTAGAACGCTTTTCTTATTTGTAGTGTAAAGGCATTACAGGTACCACCGGTCAATTATTCCAGGTTTAGAATTAGTTACCCACATCTTCAGCCTTAAAATCTTTATGCTTGAAGTACCAATGCAACCATAAATTAGCAAGGGGGATATACAGTTTTGTGACCCCATAAGCTTATAATGGCCATCCAGAGATAATACACAATCGGAGCTTCTTTGACGCATCCATCTGAAGCAGAAGTTGTGATTGGGGCTGTACCAGGCTCCTTCCATTGCAAAGTTTTCCAACCACCACCGTAGTTCCTGTAGTGATGATTGATTTAACTTTGTTTGAGTTTGGTAAGATTGTGTGTTCCTAAAGTTTCACATTTGCTGATGTTGCAAATTTTGGAACTGCAATTTTGACGGAAGAACAACCTAAATTGTGGAAGTGCTAGCTCCATAACGTTGTTATTGGTTTCTGGTATATCCTCCAACACTTTGTTGTGACAGATGTCATCTTCTCCTCTGTCAATGACAAAGAGAATTATTTTGCAGAGTTGACCTTGAGATGCCACTGGTGACTAGTGATTTGGTTTCTGGAACGAATTCCCAACAAAGCTTTCGGGGATTCCTTCTTTGCCTTCATGACTTCTATAAAATGATCCCTGAATTGTTTCTTTTTAAGAAGATGAAACTGATGTAGATGATACCTGTGAACTGGTATACAAACAAGATAATGCATTTTTTAAAAGTTACTTGTTTCTCCAATTACTTGTTTCTCCAATCAATAGAATTGTTTGTTCAGTTCCCACTGTCGGAACATCCTCTTGATCCCCGCCATCTTTGGCTTCATCAAAAAGCCAACCATACTCTTGATAGGGACCCATCACATTCAGTAATTTCTTTCGGGTCCTTTCTAACACACACTCCATGTTCAGTTCCAGTTTGATAATCGAAAGTTTCAACGGAACGCTTACGTCATAGACACTACTCCCATAACCGATTTGATCGGTGACTTGTTTGCGTACCAGCATTCGAATTTACTCTTGAGAAACTCTTTAGCCTGACCATTGGCGAATCATCCTCCTGAATTAACTTGGTGACTTTTTCTGTGACTTGGCCTTTGAAGACATCAAACATCATCATCACCTTTTGTTCCCCCAGTAGTTCTAACTGAGCCTTTTTTTTCTTGAGGTATGGAAAAACCGCTGTTTCCAAATTCTCAGTTTCAGATTCTTTGCTCCAGTGATTGGCAGTGCATGTCACATTCCAATCCTTAGAAAACTCCACCCCTTGTGGCAGACAATGAATTCTGGTTGCTTATCAATTTTCCATTTTTTCCAAACTATTTGGTGTTGAGTTTATCAAGTCATTACTTACACCATCCATCTAACCCAGTGGGCACAAAGACGTCCCCGGGACGTCCCATAGAGGTCCAAAGTGGACGACGGGACGTCCAAAGCGAACGTCTTATGGATGTCCTGGGGACGTGCAAAATGTATTCAAACCCGTCCGTCCAAGTGGGACTTCAATTTCGTCCAAAAGAGACGTCCAAAGGACGTTCTTAGGACGACATTTAGACGCACAAGGACGTCCATAGGACGTTCTTAGGATGACCTTTTGACGCAGAAGGACGTTCTTAGGACGACCTTTTGACGCAGAAGGACGTCCATCAGACGTGTAGGCGTCTCATGGAAGCAACGCGTGGACTTTAAAACGTTGTAACTTTATACAGGAAAATGAGAGACGAGATATTGATAGGGTGTTTGCTAAATTGTCCAATGATGACAAAACTTGTATGAAATTAAGTATTGTTTTTTGTTGCAAGAAAGCAATTGAAATTTACAATGTTCATAATATACGATTAAAAATATACTCAATCAGATATCATTATACAATCCAACAACTATCGAAAAAAATACAAATAATATATTTTCCCGGTAATACTCTCTGGTGCATGAGAGAAGGGGTGGTGACTACTCAAAAGTACTTCTATAATATAAGACAAAATAAGAAATCCAAAAGAGTAAAAACAGAAGATAACCGGGGGAATGTGAAGTCCTCATGTATTTTTGGTATTTACATGTTCTCGAGAATGCCAAAAATGAAAATGTATTTGTGAAAATACACAACTTTTGTAAGAAAGAACAAAAAAAAAACATAGTTGCTAAGTAATCTACGAGAGAGAAATTTAAACAACAACTGGTAGCCTCGTGGTAGAGTGCTCGCTTCCTGATCGGGAGGTCGCGGGTTCAATCCCCGACCGAGTCATGCCAATGTCTAGGATGGTTGTCTAGTTGAGCGGTTCCTGTCATTACAGATTCCGTAGCCCAAATGAGGGATTTAAATGCTCTAGGACCTCCTTCGCAGGGCCCTCATTGATAACAGTACCTTAAGGAACTAAAGAGGCAACCCTGTGTAAACATTAAACTGGAAACATGGAAACTGAAAACAGGGAAACTGGAAACAGGAAAATCTAATCAAAGGTGCTTGGAAATGGATTAGTAAATAATAATAATAATAAATCGCAAAACCCTAGTTTTCTGCGGTTTTCCTCCCAGCTCTCTTTAACAAATCACCAATTAAAAAATCAATCTCTTGTTTGGTGTACTTCTCCACCAATGCACCTGAAAAAAGATGTAGTTTGAATTAATATAAGTAAAATAATCATAAATTTTCATAATCGTTGAATTAAGAAATTTTTAAAACAACTCGAGAGAAATTCGTTCAAGCAAATAACCTGTCGGTTAATACACGCGTGTCTTTTTCAACCGAACTGTGGCTAACACTGGATAAATTATAAAGAATGTTGCATGGCTCACTATCAATTAAATAATGAAAATATGAAACATTAAGTATATTTACCGAGTAGACATTTGTAATGGCGTGTTTTAGTGCAGGCCCTCTTTCCCTTCACCCTGTCTTTGGAAAACAAAACTTGCACCTCCCTCTTGAATAACGAATCCAGTGCGAGGCGCACACTGGCACGTGCGTCCTTGCCGCCAATTCTCTTGATTTGAGTTCTCTAAAAGAAATCAAACAGAACTTTCTAATCATCGCAAAAAGATTTGATTGATTAACTAAGGACTTAAGACACTTTTCATGTGTATTTTATTTCAGGCGTTGATTTGCGAATTTCCCTTTGTATCCAAAACAAATATAACGTGTTCGATTTAGGAATCTAAGTAAGAAACTTCAATTTCAGGAAATAAACTTACTTTCCTATTTTTGCTGATTTCCAGCGATTCTTCCGTCGCATCAAATTCTTCGATGCTCGACGCGGGAACTGAAGGTAGAATTTCTTCGCTAAGTGTTTCTGTATTTTCTGATGATAACAAAGCCAAGATTCTCTCTTGGTTTTCCTGGATCTTTTTTAGCTCCATCATCATAATGTACTGGAACTGTAAGAGAATCAAAATTTGTAAACAAATAAGACGTAGAAGATTCCGATTGAAAGGCATGCGAGGAATTTTTGTCTTGTCTAAATAAAATACATGATAAAACCTTTATGAAGAGATCTGAGATCAAATGTGAGAGTTTAGTATGAAATAAATTATAATATAAAATATGTACGTTTATTTGGTAACTCCTTGAAGGAATCTCCTCCACTTTGATATTTGATCGTTGAAACCCCATTTCCATCTTAAAATAAAATATCAATATTCAAACATTCAACTGCTTTTAGTACATTGTTAAAAAAAGAAGTGTTTTGAATATAATCATAAGAGCATTTATACCTTTTTTACTCTTTGGATTGTCTGACTCTAAATGGTAAAAGAGATATACGTAATCATATTGAATTCATAAATTATATCGATATTATACTTATATTAAATTTGAACCAGAAAATGGTCGACATTTTCAATTTACCTTAACCTGCAATCATTCAATGTAATTCACTTATTAAAAAGTCAGATTTTTAATTTTCATTGAAATCGAAGCGCTTTTAACTTTTTGACAAAATTGGACTAAAATAAGACAGAAGTCAACGATGATAAAGTGAGTCATTGAGTCAATTGATCAACTCAAATGATCACTGAACTGGCGCTTTCATCAAAATTAAAGCACTTTTTACTTTTAATCATGTTTTTGAAAATTTGAAAAATAAATTAGTCGTACTTTTGTTTTTATTCATCTGCAGCAAATCGTTAGGTGTAGGTGTTGTTACCTTGCCGGCTAAAGTGAAAATGAAATTCAGATTGAAATGAAACATAAGGGATATTAGAAATTATAAGGAAAGAGAAGAGGATTTTTTATATTTTTATGTACATGAACTAAGACAATTGTATACCATGTTTGCTCCTTGCTTCCTCCATAAATGATGCACCAGGCAAAGATGATGCTATCATATTGGATGACTCTAAGAGATGAAAGAGAAGTTCTAAATTACTGATGTAAAGTCTATCTCGGTAGTACACATATAAATCTTCGACCGTACCTGTCCTTGTGAATTTTTCAGCACCCATTAAATACGCGACTGGAGTGCTACTACCAGCAGAAACTTCAATAGTGATGTCTTCGTCATTATCATCGTCATCATCGTCATCACCAAGGTCGCTTAGACATTCACTGATGAGTCTTCTTTTTTTAACCACTGGACTCTCCATGTGCGATATTCGAGTAGCTGCATTTCCAAGAATAGTTTAAGAATTATAAGAACTAACAGAAAAGCCAGAACAAAATAATTTTCAAGAATGCTGCACACCTGTCTTCTTCGTTGTGACGGGGCTACTGTCTTCTGACGTTGAAAATACGTACCTACAACATAGGTCGTAATCATCTAAAGAAAAACATAAAAACATCAAAAAAATATATAGCCTTTAGAGATTTTTAAAAAATCGTTGCTGCTAGGTTGGATAAAGATAAAATATACCAGTCGGTTGCATAAAGGAATCAGATTAAAAACACATTTTACCGTCTGAGACCACAACTTTTATTAGTTTATATGATGGCCACTTGGGGTTGATTGGCCGCTGCTCCTTCAGGTCACGCAGAGCATTGATGCTGGTGGACCAATAAACCAAATCCTTGTGAATCCACTTTGTGGGAACCACTGCCTCCTCAACCTTGCCACTCTCCCAAAATTTCACCAATGAATATGCCTTTTCCCTAAATATTATTGAAATTAGTTTATTCCATTTAAACATTCGAAATTCAGGGCTGTAATTTCTAAAACAATATTGAGGGGGCTAACAATATTGAGCGAGCGAAGTGAGTGAGAATTAAATGGAAATCTAAATTTAAATGAGGTACTGAGAGCTAATTATCCAGTGCCTTAGACAAACTATCTATATATTAATAGCCGATTCTCTGTTTGTCTGTTACGCAAAATGGTAGATTAAGTTGTGAGCGAAATTATTTCTTTTTTGTGTGCAACGTCAGTGCAAAACAAATTGCAACCCCAATCGAACGTGACTTTTTTTGACTGGTGAACCAATAGGAATAATGTTTTTTTTATTAAAATTATTATTAATTTTATATTCCAAGGACTACTGTTGACTTGGCTTTGAAAACAGTACATCAACTAGATACAAAGAAACCTACTGATTAAACATTCTGGACAACAAACAGTGGTGGCATAAGCGTGTTCGGTTTGCCAGTGTTGTATCCTAACGCTTGGCTGATTGCCTGAGATCGGTGAACCTTTTTTTCGAGCAATCAAAATGTTTAAAAACCGAAGCTTTCCTTGCACGAAAAAAGAGTATCATGAAACAAAATATTTTTTTGCTTTTGTTTTATTAATTTAATTTCTTTGTTATGCGCTTCTGATCGAACATATTTTTATTCACTTTTTATTCATTTAGCACGTGCCTTTTTTCTCTCCTCCCGTGGGATCTTTTTAAGAAGAGAAACCATTTCCCCCCTACGTTTAATAGCACCCATGTAAGAGCGCGTAAATTTTTTAAAACGAAAGCTGATAATAAGTCGAAGTTTTTTCTCAATACGTTTTGAGTGTATTGTTATACTGATCAACGATTGGTTTTAAAAAATAAATAAGTAACACATCATGAAAAACCTGAAAAATTGATGCAAAACTGATATAACACTGCATACCAGAGGTTGTGATTGTGAATCTGCTTTGGCTGAACACAAGTTGTACGAGCCGTTTATAAGGAAATTTGACATTTATTGATACAGTGATACAGAGCAGGTGGACATGGGCGGCGAGCGACGCCGCCTTGGCGGCTAGTATATATAATTAGAATAACAGAAGAATAACCTTTTAAAAATACGTAATTAAATAGTTTAGTACAATCTAAGTTATCTATCAATATGGTGAATTTTGAAAGAAAAAACCTAGAGAAAACACTGTGTATTATTTCCAACAACCAAAGCATACGCCGCTAATGAAAGGGTATAAATTTAACACAAATGCACCCTTAGTAAAAATAAACATAAAAAGATTAGAAAAAACTATGAAGGATTGTTTATCCAAACATGAGATAAAAAATATGGGAACCCTAAGAAAACTATAACTTAATAAACTAAATAACATAAATAAAAAGAATAAAAAGAACCATAGCAATAAAATTAGTTTACGCCATAGTTGTCCGATATTAAAGGAATTATGACGGATTCACTTTTATGCCCGTTAAGTTTACTTAAAGGAGTGGTTCGGTAAAAAATCGAAAATCTGATCTTAACAAATTTGAATTCTGCGTATTTTATTTGCTAGGAAATATATTTTCTTTCTTTTAAAAATTAACTCATGTCCTTTCTAAACAAATTTTTTTAACAATGCACTATATCTAATTAAATATTCATGACATCACTCGCGCACCTTCGAAAAAAAAAATCAAGTATAAAGACAGAATTAGAAGTATAGAAGAGTTGTTTGCGATTGAAAGAAGCGTTTATAGCAAAATAATCAAACTCGAAATTCATGATGCCTTGGTGTGTAGCAGTAGGATGTAACAAAAATACGTTTAAAGTTACCCGAAATAAAGACGTAACATTTTTCTCAATGCCAAAAGATGAGCATTTAAAGCAGAAATGGTTAACTAACATTAATAGGGAAAATCTGCCAAAACATCCAAAAATATGTTATCTTCATTTTGAACAGTTTTGTTTCAAAAGAGATTTACAGGTAAGAAGGAAAAAGGAATTCAAGCTACTCTTTATCAAGTAAAGCTAAGTTATAAATCCAAATTTTTTATGCAAATCGATTTCTTTTATATTTCACGAGCTTCTACAAAAGCCACTTCAACGCATGTCGAATGATGATGCTTCGTTATCAATGGATATATCACTAGTATTTCCATTTTCGTCTTCATAAGGTGATGAACTTGAAATCTCTTTTTCTGGCTAAAACATATATAAGGACTAAAACATTCCATCATTTTTCTGAGCTCATCCTAACTTTCCTCTCCTTCTGAGTCTGCCTCATTTCCACTAGAACGCCCATCTTGGTTAAAAAAGTTTTCTTCTGTGTAACTTTCTTCATCTGACATTTTTCAGAAATCATTTATAAACCTTGTGGAACACTTTTTCTCTTTTAACTTCACACACAAACATCTTTAAAAAAATAAATGAAAGTGCTGGTGTGACGTCAGCAAAAAGGTACAGATAAAAGCAATTTAAAAGAACATGAAAAGATCAAGCTTTTAATAGGGTTTATGAATAATTAATGAAGTTTGTTTACAGGATTTTGAATTTGTTACGTAAAATGAATAACTATTGGTAAATTTTAAAAATTTCATTTTTTAACCGAACCACTCCTTTAACGCTTGTTAACTGGCGGGCGAACAGTTAGCTTCGCGCTGTTGCGCTGCCATTATGGATTTCAATCAAATGCGATCTGCACCAACTAGACACCGGGGATGGAATCAACGCGCATATCTACTTTGGTCTCTTCGCAGACGGGCTTTTATACGGGCTCGACGTGCAGCATGGTTCTTTCTAAACTTCTCTAGTGCTGTGAACACGTTTTTTTCGCTGAAGCGTTGTTTATTGAAGTTTTCTTTCAAAGAAGATTATTTATTTGGAAGTTTTTAACTGCTGTTATATACTTTTGCGACTCAATAAAGATAACTGATTTGGTATTGCATTATATAGTGGTTTTGTTGTGGTGTGTTTTGTTTGCTTGGCTGTTCCACAAGTATGAGATTGATTCTGTTGCTGTTGGTTGCGGTACTTGTCGTGAACGCTGTACGTAAGCGAAAGCGTCGCGAAGATCCCGAGGACGCTAGTTATAAAGAGAGATCTCTCGAAGATTGGAAAGCGATATCCATCCAAGCATTGCGGCTAATATGCCACTCTCTGAATATTGTGGACACTGGCTCCAAAGATGAGCTCGCTCAATGTTTATATGTGTTTCACAATCCACCTGTTACAACGTCGGCTCCAGCTGGGACTGTCATATCTTCAGCATTATCGTCGTCAGCTGCTGCCAGAGTGGTCACTTCATCTGGTCCAGCTGCCTATTCTGTCAGTGTGCCATTGGTGGTGTGTCAATCTTCATTTACGTCGACTGCAGCCCCAATCATGTCATCGGGCTTTCAATCACCAGGAGATAGTCAACGGTCTCAACAAGATGTCGATCCGTTCATCGCACAGCAAATCGAACTGTATTTTCGCAATTTCAACATGGCTCCAGGTTTTAATTCGTTTTCGAACAATTCTCCAGCCAACTTAAATTCGACTGCTGATTTTAATAGACATCCGCCTCCTAGTTATGTTTCTCGGACTGTTAATAATTCGTTTGTTGCGCCAGTGTCTCAACCTGAACCATCCCTGGTGTCTGCGCAGCGGGTCGCGTCCGCCATCCCAGCTTTACCTTTGGCAGTTATTAATCGCATTAGGAATGGTGAGTACGTTAATTTTGATGAGTTATTACCTCATTCTTACGTTGCTTCCTCGGATGAGTACACATTTCGTTTTACTGGTGGGGCTTCACCTGGTTTGACCTTAGTTCCTCGTCAGCGTAATAGGCCAAGGGTGGTTGACTTTTCATCATGGATGGTTGCATGGACTAATTTTTTGCGGGTTCACAGTCATTTCTTTCCGGCTCGTACGGCTGAATTGCTTCATACGGAAGGAGCCACATTAGTTGGCTCTGTACTGGTTCCCATCCAGCATCACTCTGCACCCGCAGAGTTAAACGGTAGATTTCATCCCTTACCTACATCTATCATTTCACCTATCAATGTTGGCCGCCTTTCAGAATTGTTAGTTTCTCATCCTAATCAGTCTTTGGTTTCCTATGTTGTGAACGGCTTTCATGTTGGTTTTGATATAGGTTTTCATGGTTCTATTTCTAACACTAGGCCTCGTAATCTTCTTTCTGCTCTTCAAAATCCTTTGTCTGTTTGGGAAGCCATCGCAAAGGAGGTTGAGAGAGGCCATACTTCTGGCCCTTTCTCTTCCCCTCCATTTCTGCCTTTTCATTGCTCACCGCTTGGTGCTGTTCCTAAGAACGATGGTTCTCTCCGTATCATTCTTGATTTGTCGTCCCCTCGCGGCGATGCAGTGAATGAAGGCATCGACAGAGAACGGTTTTCAGTACATTATTCTTCTTTCGATGATGCAGTGACCTTGGTTTCTAGTTTGGGCCCTTCAGCATTTATGGCTAAACTGGACATTAAGCATGCCTTTCGTAATTGTCCTGTGCGTCCTGATCAGTGGGGTCTCCTCGGCTATTGTTGGCAGGGTTTATATTTTGTGGACACTTGTTTGCCTTTCGGTAGCCGTTCATCCCCTTTCATTTTCAATGCACTTATTGTGTTGGATTTTCTTTGTTATCGGTGGTGTCCAGTTCATTTTGCACTACTTGGACGATTTTTTCATTTGTGGTAAATCTAGTGACACGGTTGCTAGTGATCTGGCGTCTATGCAATCATTGTGCTCAGAATTAGGTGTTCCTCTCGCTTCTGAGAAAACTGTTGGTCCTTCTCAAACTATCACTTATTTAGGAATTGAAATAGACTCACAGGCTATGATGGTGCGTTTGCCTTCTGCCAAGTATGGTGACCTCCAGGCTAAACTATCATTTTGGTTAGGTAGGAAAAAATGTACAAAGAGAGAGTTATTGTCTCTCATTGGTTCTCTATCGTTTGCTTGCAAAGTAGTTCGTCCAGGTCGCATGTTTCTTAGGCGGTTAATAGATCTGTCTACTACAGTTTCTGCTTTGTCGCATCACATTTCTCTTAACCAGGAGGCAAGGGCGGATATTCAATGGTGGCTGGACTTCCTGCCTGATTGGAATGGCAGGTCCGTTATACCTGATGAGCCAGTCACCTCGATTAGCTTGCGTCTTTTTACAGATGCTTCTGGTCTGGGCTTTGGCGCCGTCTTCGGCACACATTGGTTTAGTTTATCTTGGCCTCCTGCCTATTTGCAATTCCATATCAATATCTTGGAGCTGTTTGCCATTGTGGCTGCAGTAGTTACGTGGGGTGACCAGTGGAGGAATAAGCAGATTTTGTTTTATACGGATAACGCTGCCATTGTTCACGTTTGGCAATCTGGCTCTTGCAGGGATGCTACTATTATGTCGTTGGTTCGTTTTCTCTTTTTGTTTGCAGCACGTTTGAATTTAAATATTTTGATGACCCACATTCCAGGTCATTTTAATGCTGCTGCGGAAGCTCTTTCTCGTTTACAGGTTGCCAAATTTCACCGCCTCATGTCAGCCGCAGACAAAGAACCAACTTTGGTACCGGCGTCGATTTGGAACGTCTTGACCGCCACGTAGTGCGTTTTCAATCGCAGTCTTTAGCTCCCTCGACTCGTGCTACTTATCTGGTGGGCTTTCGTGCATATCATCATTTCTGTTCTTGTATTCACGTGGCTGTGTTTCCTCTGGTGGAATCTAACCTGATGCGTTTTGTCGTCTCTTTGGCTCAAAGATTGGCTTTCAATACTATCAAAGTTTATTTGTGTGGCATTCAATTTCATGCTGTCATTCAAGGTTTTTCGGCTTCTATTTTTCACATGGATCGTTTATATTATACCATGCGCGGTATTCGTCGCGTTCAAGGGTCGGACTTTGCTAGGCCACGTCGGTTACCTATCACTTTCCTTCACCTACAAATTATGCACTATCGCCTGGACCTTCTACAGTTCTCCCAGTCGGACCGCTTACTATTGAAGGCTGCGTCGTCGTTGGCGTTTTTTGGCTTGCTTCGATGCTCGGAATATACTTGCCAATCAGCAGCACGCTTTGACCCGTCTACTGACTTGATGGTCCAGGATGTTTCGTTTTTTCCTCATGGCCAAGTTATATGCATCCACCTTCGTGCCTCCAAGACTGATCCATTCCGGTCTGGCTGTTTTATCTGAATAGGTCGCTCTGGTCAGGTTCTGTGTGCTGTTGAAGCTATGCAGCAGTGGTTGCTTCATCACCCTGGCCCGAATTTACCGCTATTTGCTTTTTCCAATGTGCGTTTTTTGGTCCGGCAAGACATAGTGAATTTAATCTCCCAAACTTTGCCGTTTTCTCGTGATATTAATACACATTCGTTTCGGATTGGTGGTGCATCGGCAGCGGCTTCAGCCGGTATACCGGATAGTACTATTCAGATCCTTGGCCGTTGGTCTAGTGACGCTTATCGCTGATACTTACATTTTGACAATGATATGGTTTCATCTTTTTCACGTCGCCTTTGTTCCACGTCTCCACTTACCAGGTTTTGGTCTCACGATTCTGTTTCCTCTATAGATTTAGTTAATTATCCTTGATCTGGGGGTAATTTGGGGGGTGCGTTCGCTCATTAACTATTTGCAGCTATTTTTACCGAGGGTGTCTGTCCTTGTAGATAGCACCGGTCGGTCTTTGTGTACAATGCGTTTCAAGATAATTTCGTTTATCAAGTAGACTGTCCTTGTTGACAGCATTTGTTTGTCCTTGTTGACAAAGTGTGTGCCAGTATCACCTGTCCTTGTTGACAGTTATGTTGAGTTCAAGTTATCGAGGCTGTCCTGGTTGACAGTTTAGATTGTCCTTGTTGACAAAGCGTTTACATAAAAGACCTGTCCTCGTTGACAGCACTGTGTGTAGATTATGATATATTGTATTTGGTTTGGTAACTGTCCTGGTTGACAGTAAATTTGTAGAGCGAATTGCATCTTCAGAATATCCCTCAGATCACCCAAATATTTGTATGTTTTTTCTTGTGTACTAGCCCAGCCAGTTAATATGGGATAACAGCACATATTTTCAAAAAAATCTTTTCTGTATTTTACACATTTCTTTGCTTTCAAGGACTTCTTTAACGAATAGATGTCTAATTCTTTTGAATCAATACCAAATACATTGAAGAAAGAAACCAACGAAGACTTCTTAAAACAGTCACACCAAAAACCTCCATCTTGACAAATACTTTTGACAAAAATAACACTTGACTTTGTCATAAAACAAGAATATTAGGCCATAGTTATTTAATACTTCATTCAGCATAACCTGCCCGCATTATGATTTTTCGGACAAATAATACGCATAAAATAACTATGGCCTTACTGAAAGAGTGTAAAATGAATATCAAGATTGATAATAAAAATTCTGTTCGATGAACTTATTTTCATAAGACCTATTTGATTTGTAACATATACTGAATAATAATTGACGTACCATATGCTAAAAATTATTCTGTATGTCAATGTATAAACATATAAATTTTATCAACCCCTGCTAATGTTTATCAAGCTATCATCAATTCTAATTACTTTGACGATATAATATACATAATATATAATAAATCAAAAATCTTATTCATCATTGTCATGCATACCTTTCTTTTCTATCTTTCTGAGACATGACAGAAAGGCCAAGATGCTAAAGCCAATGCACACCAACGCACTAAAACATTAATGCAAATGATCAATGCAAAAAAATAAATTCTTACGTAGATGGATACCTTAACACAATAACTAATGCAAAAACATTTCTGGCAATATATTACGTTGTGTTGCAGTTCATTGTGTTATGAAAACAAAATGACAAAAAGATTTTATTATGATTTTATGATTATGACGATGTCTTGTACTAAGTGGATCAATGGTAAATAAAAGGAAAATCCACAATCAGTATTATAATCACAACCCTGGACAACCCACATAATTTGTACAGGGTAACAGGATAGTACGAGGTGCAATAACCTAATCTTCTTTAAACCCTGTACCAGTGTACAGGGGTGTATGAGGGGATTTATTAGTGACAATGTTTTATTGAAAAAGACAATTTTCCTTTCTGCAATCAAGACTCGAAAAATAAATAAACTACGGGGATTATGGATAATGGTTGGTGATTTCTTTTGGCTTATCTTTCCGTCTTTCGTCACTTTTGCATACACGTAAGCCCCTCGTAATGCCCTATATACCTCCAAACATACCCTGTATGTCCCCTTACATACTGTATAGTTGCTATCATAGACAAAAGAGTCTTCAAGCTTGGAAATCAGCAATGCGAAAGTATATATTCTATTTCCTACTCGATACCGTATATCAGTCTATTTCAGGAAAAATCTACTACGTGTGTGGTCAATCGCACGCGCAAAAAAGACTACGCGAGTTGCCCCGTGCGACCAATATCTTACGTGCGAGTAGTCTTACGAGTGCGATTGGAGCTACTGCAGTTTATCGCGCAGCTATTGCGAAAAAAAGGTTAAGCGCAGATATTTTCAAGACAGGAGAATATATCATATCATGAAAAACTTGTTTTGGACGATTATGTTCTTTATCGTAAAATTTGCAACATCCAGAAAAAACTCAATACAATTAACGAAATAAAAATGAAATAAAAATCAAAATTAGTCACTCAATTCGGAATCATCGCTATATGCACTACTCCCGTCATCGTAACCCCCGGAGCTTTGATCGTCGTCACTATCATCATCTACTCTCAGAAACCTCAACACGTGGGACTTTAGCTGGTGGTTCTATGGTTGTGGGAACGGCCACTTTCTTCGTTCGGCGTTTTGAGAGATATTTCTCAACAGCTCTACCAATGATTTCTTCGCGCTCTTGCGCGCTCCAAATTTGATCATTGATGTTTATCAACATTAGCGTTGCCATCGTTTCATGCTTCATACAAAGCCTTCTGTTTGATAAAACATACAGTTAATCTAACAAGATCCGATCATTAAAGTTTGTGGTCAAAACTTTGTTATTTACGTCTGTAATAAACGAGCAAAACTGTTGTTATTGCCTCGTTCTTTCAAACGCAAATAACAGACTTTTAACCATAACGATAGCATGATCGCATCTTGTTAGCTTAACACACTCAAAAGCAAAGTTAACAGGCTGAAGGTGAAAAGACAGAAGAAAAAGCTAAAGAAAAAGACAAATAATATATTATTAATTATTAATGAGGATTAGTGGGAGTGACGTCAAAGAAGAAACAACGATAAAAGGAAAGGAAATGCTACATGTTGTTATTTATACGAGGACAAATGGAAGAAAAAAGCTACTTGCAGCTCACTTGCAGCTCACTTGCAGCGTGAAAATAATTTTTATTTTTTCAAGAAAAAAAATTACTAAGTTATATCCTATTGACGCGTGCGATGAATCGCACAGGCAAAATCACTTACGTGTGTGTGGGCGTGTGCGCGTGCGATCTCGTGAAATAGACTGTATATATAAAATAACTAAGGCATAGTGGATATATTCCTATATGCCCCCCCTTTTTTTTTTTTTTTTTTTTTTTTTTTTTTTTTTTTTTTTTTTTTTTGAGGCAACATAAACGAGAAAAAAAAATCTAGTTCAGCACGAAGTCCTCAAATCTGGCGGGGACTCGTCTGGAACGCGTCGACCTTCGTAAGTCAACAGTCTTGGGAGGGTTGACCGTTGGCGGTACTACGTTTTGATCATCAGACTGGGTGCAAATTTCTTCGCCATTGGTGATGTCAGGTGTGTCCGGGGTGGTAATGTAATCCTTCGTTGGAGGAGTTCGATCGCGTTCAGAATCTGGGTCGGTCATGTCTGGTAGTTCTGGCAGCTCCGAGTGGTTTCTGGAGGTTTTAGGGATCTCACGTATGAATCTTCTATTTCGGAGAGAGGTACGGCGGCTGCCATCGACTAGAACATGGTATTGTCTATTGGGGAGCTTTTCAGTTATGGTGCCTGTTTTCTCCCATTGTGAGGGGCGTGGTCCGTGTTGATTCTGCACAGCAACGGAATCGCCGACGTGTAACTCATGGAGGTCTCTTGGTGGGACGTGCTTCAACTGTGACAAATGTCGCTTCACCATCGCTGTTTCCCGGAGGTCCGCAAGGTCTATCCATTCCCGTCGAAAGTGAGTTGGATTGGGCAGATGATCACGAATGGGCCTCCCGAACAACAGTTCAGCGGGAGAAGCGCCGATGTCTAACGACGGCGTATTGCGATGCAGTAGGAGAGCTTTGGCGACAGAGTCGACGTCAAGATAGCCGTCGGCTCCGATGTTGGTAGTCAATAGCCTCTTCATGTGCTTTACGGCTGCCTCGGCCCTCCCATTACTTTGAGCGTAATATGCTGATGACAAGCGGTGTTCGACGTTCCATCTACGTAGGAAACCCAAGAAATCTCCTGATTGGAAAGGCGAGCCACCGTCGCTTGAAAATTCTTCTGGGACCCCAAAGTTGATAAAGTAGCGACGGAGGATATCACAGACGGTTTTGGAGTTCGCGTTTGTGTTCGTTGACGCAACCTCGGTCCACGCTGAGAAGCGATCAGCGTAGACTATGTAGGTGCGTCCGGCCATGTGAAATAGGTCACAGACAACCATTTGAAATGGGTATTCCGGTTGATTGTGATGTTTCGGGTTTGACGGGGCGATCTCATTGCACCTTTTACACTGCGCTCTCCGGAGGCTAAGTTGGGATCCCATTCCAGGCCAGAAGAAGCGTTGTTTAGCGTTGGCTCGCATGCTATTGATTCCTTGGTGGCCGAGGTGAAGGTGTTCGACCAGTTGGTTACGTAGTGCTTTCGGTATTAACACCCGGCCTTCAATGTAAACTAGACCATCCACAACGTAGAGCTCGTGGCGGTAGCACCAGAACGGCCTGACGTCGTCGTGAATGTCTGATTTCTGGGCTGGGAAACCAGTCTCGATACAATGAAGGAGCAGTTGATATTGCGTGTCGCTGAGGGACGCTTCCTTGATATTGGCTAACGTGATATTAGGGATGTCTTCTCCGTGGAAGAACTGGTGAATTGATGCTGCTGTGACGGATTGTTCGATGTTGCCATTATGTATTACTCCCAATACGCTGGTGGGTGGTGATATCCTTGACAATGCATCGGCCCCAAGGTTATCATTTCCGGGGATGGCGATGATCTGGAATTTGTACATGAGAGCTCTTTCTTTGATCTTCAGTAATCGATGGTTTTTTATGTCATCTAAATCGCGGTTGTTAAAAATACGGACGAGGGGTTTGTGGTCCACTGCTACCGTGAGTTTGGGACGACCCAAAACGAACATACGGCAGCTCTCAAGCCCGAATAGCAATGCCAGTGCTTCCCCCTCAATTGGGGCATACCGCATTTCCGCCTGACTGGTACACCTCGATCCAGCATAAACTAGGTCCCAATGTCCTACGCCGCACAAGGGATTGACTATGGGACAGGAGCATCGTTTTTGTGTCAGTGTAAAGCCTATTCCTGTTTTGCTCCAGTCGGTGGTCAGGCAGGTTTCTCTATCAAGTTGAAATGTTTTGACACCATTTTCGATCCTTCTAAGAATTTCAACTTTAGACTCCTCGAACAGTGCGTCTAAGGTGTCATCCCAATAAAACTTGGAGTTCCGTTTTAATAGTTCACGGAATGGTTCCATTAGGGGCGCCTGAGCAAACGGGTAAGACGCCTGATTAATCAAGCCGAACCATGATCTGACTGAAGTAACATTCGTCGGGGTCGGGAATGTTTTGATAGCGTGGAGGAACCTCTCGGTAGGCTTATAAACGTCGGATGTCAAGTCAAAACTGGCAAACTTGACAGTGTCCATGCTAAACTTAAATTTGCTGGGCTTGAAGACAATTCCATTATCACCACACAGTTTAATGTACTTTACCGTGTGCCAAAACGCGGTTGCAATGTCGTCGTCCCAAAGTAATGAGTTGTCCACGATTCGGGTGACGCGAGGGAAGCCTTCGGTGACATCGTCAAAGCGCTTCATATCGGGGAGAAATGCAATCTTCAACGGTTCGCCGGTCATGCATTGAAGTTTTTGGTGCTCGCATATGTTGAAGGCACTTGTGTGAAAGTGTTCCAGTATCCACTTTTCGAGGTCTTGTCTGTGTTTTGGGGTCGCCGGGAAGGGTATTTCGTTGGGAATCTCAGGACATGGTGTGCGGAGTGGGCAGCCACAAGGCGCAGTTGGCCTTTCTGGGATGGCAGTTACATCGGAGTTGGTGGCGAACACTTTGCTACAATCGCCGTTTGGGAAGTTCTGCGGTATCATGTGGAGCTTTTTGAGTGCAGTTTGGGAGAGGTACATGTGTTCGACGTTCTTGCAAATGTAAACGATTTCAGTTGCTTGGTGTGACTCTGTAGATATGTCGGCAACAATTGTACCCAGGATGAATAAGCTACGGCCATTGACAGATTGTAAGCCGTGACGAGTTCGTAATAGGGCACGCTTTGGGAGACCAAGTTGCTTCAATAACCCGATCCCAGCAGCGCATGTTTGCGCACCCGTGTCTGCTACAACTTTCATGGTGGTAGATTCACTGTCAATGTCAGAAAGTGAGTGTCCAAGTTTTCGGTATGCAGGTTTGTTGATAGAGAGGTAGACAGAAGCAATAGGCGAAGGTTCAGGTTTTTGTGGTGTGAAAGATCACCAGTCCATTCTCCGTGTGGTAGTCCCTCGGTTAGTCATAAAGCAGCAGGTTGTTCGGTGATGCTAGATAAGAAGGAGGTGTCGTCATTATTACCGTTATCGTCATTGCAGATGCCGTTTGTGATGATCTACTCCTGCAAACGGAAGCAAAGTGGTTCATCTTCCCGCAGCCATAGCATTTGGAAAACTCTGGTTGGTAATCAGATTTTACAGGAGCTACTTCAGATGGGACCACCGAATAAGCAGGCTGGAAATGCGATGCTGCTTGTGCGGTAGACTCCAGAGTAAGGAGACGTTCAACAAGTTGATTGAGGGTCTTCAGCGAGCCAACTTCACTTAATACCTTTGATTGGTGTGACTGGTTGTACAATCCTGCTATGAGTTGGGATGTGATCATGTTCGCAGAATAAGAGGTTTCACAGCCATTGTCGCACTTTTGAACAAAGTCGCACAGCATGGCATGGGATTTCAATCTTGACACAAAGTGGGTTATGGATTCACCATCACTCTGTTTGATGCGAAAGAACTGTTGCCGATAAACTTCAGGGTGGATGGCTTTCACAGCAACGGATTTAATATTTTAAATCTAGCTAGCTTCATTGTCAGTAAAAGTCTATCTATTATACAAAAAAGTCAAAAGGAATTGATAATTCCCATTCTGCAACAATGCAATGAGATTCTTTTTATGAATGATCCTTTTAAAGACTTTTTAAGATCAATACATATCCAGGTAGCTAAAATCAATTTTCATGCATGGCTTCAAAGATCTTTGTCTTCATCTATATACTATATCAGTACTATAACCCAAACACACGAAGCGATATCGAAATAAAAATGTAAACAACTAAGCTATTCCAGAAAAAAATGGATGCCAGTTTTGCGTCTGCTCTAAGAACGACCCTCTTCTTCGATAGCAACAACAATACATTCAAAAGTTGCATTTAAAAAAAATGGAAAAAGCTATTTGTTTCCACAGTGCGACCTTTTTACTACTTCTTGTTATCTTTGTAGCATAGCATCCATTATGGTTGAACGAAGTACTTTCGGTTTATTTTTTTACACCTCAATGAACACAGACAATTGAGGATTGTGCAAGGGCGCGAAGCGCCCGCAGTGCAATCCCGATTTTATAAATAAAATCGAAGCCAACGATCTAATACTGGTGTATACGCCCATTCACGCCTTCCGGCTGAAAGTCATTCTTCACGACCTCTGTTCAAAGCGTAAAACTGAGGATTCGTATGCATCATTCTCTCCCACCCTCACATCTCTGTGATAATACTTTTCAAAAGTACTAACCGACGACCAATGACCTCTTTTAACAATTTCTGCTATAGGAACCCCTTGACATTTTGCCTTTGATGAAGATGCAGACCTTGTAGAATGTGCCTTAAATGTTGAAGTATCTACGCCTGCCAGGGAAAGAATTTCTAAGATCCACCTAGAAACCGTACATGACTTTACATGCTTGTGAGGTTTAACTATACCTAACAACAAAAAACTCTCATTCCCTCTCCATAATCTGGTTCCAAATAAATATCTATATAGTGACAGACACATAACTCTTTATTCTCCTTAAAATGGGAAAACTTTATAGGAGATCTCAACTTTCCTTTTCTTGCCGTTTTAGTTATCTCTCCGAAATGAAAAGTATAACCTGTATGATGTTTAATCAAGTACTTGGTGTCTAGAGAACAAATTTCGTGTGCCCTGGCTATAGAGGTTAAAGCAAGAAGCATTGTTAGTTTCAAAGTCAACATTTTATCAGAAATATTCTCAGTCTTAATAGTACCCAGGTAAGAAACAACTTTGTCAACATCCCATATAAAAGTATATCTTGGGATAGGACATCTTTTATTAAAAACACCTGCCAGTAAAGCTGACACTAATGGGTGCTTTCCCACGGAAACACCCTCTACTGGTTCATGAAATGCTGACAAAGCTGATCGATAACCTGCAATTGTTTGGTATTCTAATCCCTTTTCAAACAAATCTGAAAGAAACTCGATAACTAATGCTATAGAGCATCGAATTGGATCAACCTGTTTCCCAGAACACCAGCTAGCCCACTTACGCCAGGCCGATTTGTAATGAGAAACTGTTCCTTCTCTCCTAGCTGCAGTGATAAGGTTGACAGCCTTTTCTGATAAGCCTTCTGCTTGCAACTTTCCCCTGATACTGTCCAAACCACTAGTTGAAGGGTTTGATTTTGAATGAGAGGATGTCTTTCCCCTTGAGGATTCAGTAACAGGTCTGGGAAAGTTGGAAGCAGAATGGGATTCTGTACTGATAATTGAAGCAACTGAGAGTACCATGACTGAGTCTGCCATGCAGGAGTTACTAACAAAACTGTCGCCTTGTCTGATCTGACTTTCCATAAGACCCTGCCTATTAGGGAAATGGTGGAAAAGCATAACCTCGCAGATGTGTCCAACGTGTTTGAAATGCATCTTGCCCCTTGCTGTAAGGATCTACCTTCCAAGAAAAATAAATGGATACTTGATGCGACAGTCTTGATGCAAACAGGTCTGTACAAGGAGTCCACCTTGCGCGACATATATTGTGAAACACCTGTTGACTCATTTTCCACTCGCTTGAGTCCTTCACGCTGCGAGACATCCTGTCTGCTTCCACATTTAAAATCCCTGGAAGGTACTCGACAGTAATTGTGATCTGATGATCCAACAGATATTTCCAAATTTCTTTGCTTAACCCAGACAGGACTTTGCTCTTGGTTCCCCCCATCTTCATAAGATATGTTAGAGCCACTATATTGTCCATTTGAATGTGTATTGAGGAACTCTGAGGAAATCTGCGATGAAAAGACAATATTGCCAGTTTTGCTGCTTTTAATTCTAGATAATTGATGTGGTACTCCTTCTCCCGCCACTGTCCCCCGGTGTTGAGTCCCTTGCAGGATGCCCCCCATCCTTGTAGAGATGCATCTGATGAAATCACTAGTTGGGGTTGTGTCGACACTATTCCCACCCCATTGTGAAGATGGAGATTCTCTATCCACCATTTTAGTTCCTCCCTTATCTCTTGATTCAAAACTATTTGTACATCGTAATTCTGATTTTTCGCAAACTCTAGAATTTGTTGTCTTTGCATAGCTCTGTATTGAAGTGGAGCGGGAAATACCGCAATAGCCGAGGACGAGAGGCGACCCACAACTTTCATTAAATCCCTTACAGACACCTTTTCTGCTGCTAGAAGATCCTGACAATGAGACACAATCCTCTCCATTTTTCCCTGGGGAAGAAATAATTTTAAATTGTTCGAATCTATCTTTATACCCAGAAACTGAATAAGATGACATGGTTGAAGAACTGATTTTTGAAAATTGATAGTAAAGCCCAGATGTTGAAGAATAAAGATGAGAGTGTCTCTTGCCATCTCCACTTCCTCCTGAGTTGATGCTAAAATCAAGCAATCGTCCAGATAAATTATCAGACGAACATTTAACCTCCTTAATATTGCTACTGGAATTTTCAGTAGTTTCATAAAGATTCGTGGCGCTGGACCCAGGCCAAAACACAGGCAGAGAAACTGATAAATGTTTCCCTCCCATAAAAAACTCACATATCTTTGAGAGCTTTTGCTCAGAGGCACTGAGAAGTAAGCATCCTTGAGATCTATCTTTATCATATAATCCCCTTTTTGTAACAGTTCCTTCAAAAGGGATAGACCTTCCATCTTGAAGTGCTGATACCGAATATGCCTGTTCAAATTCCTCAGATTTATTACTGGTCTGTAACCCGACTCCTTCTTTGGGATAACGAAGATGGAGCTGAGGAAATGGCGCTGTGAAGGACTTTCCACAATCTCTATAGCTTGTTTGCGTAACATTTCCTGAATTTCCTTGTTCACTATATTTTTCTCCTCTAACTTGAAATTTGCACTGTGAGGAGGCTGAAGTTGAGACGGGGGGAGGGACTGAAAAGGAATTTGATACCCTTTTACAAACCCTAAAATCTGAGGATCTTGAGTCAGAACTTCCCAATTTCGAATGTACCACTTCAGTCTCCCTGCTTGAGGCAGATTGGGGACTAGATCTTGTGGAAACATTTCCTTTACTAATGGGTGAATTTTTGAAAGAATAAGCTCCGAGTTTCTTACTGGCTTTAACAAAGGAATAGGAATAATTCTTACCCCTCTGTGAGTTAAACTGGTATCTTCCTCTCGTGTTGAATAGCCCCCTGCCTCTCCCACGAAACAAGGGGCCCTTTCGAAAGGGCGGATTGGATGTCGACCTACTTGATGTTGGCTGGAAATTTGTAGATTTCTGTTTCTACCCAGTAAACAAACTTTCAGATTGTTTTAAAGCCTTTGCTTCCTTAGTCAACTGTGATTCGAACTCTTCCCCAAACAAAACAGTATTTGAGGCTACATCCAGAGACTTTGACTGATTCTTTAGAATGTCCTTCACTCTTGATTGTGACTCCATCAGAGCAGACAAGATATTTTCTCTTCTTTGATATGATATAGAGTTGAATACTTGTGTAAACAACATAATGGATTGATCAAACAAGGTTGATATTTGATCCAAGCCTTCATCTGGCGAAGAATCCTCTCTTTCCCCCTCCATAGTTGCCCAGAGCTGGGACACTGGACCAAACACTCTCCACAATTTTTCTTGAATCAATTTAAGATTTCGTTCATGTGTAGTTATCCAGTTCAGGTACCCTTTGTAGATTACTCGGAACTGGGGAACTTTGCAAAATCTGTTCCTCTATGTCCTTATCAGCAATATGTATGCTCATATATTTATGAACATACTCCAATAAACCATTGGGTAATTCCCAAGAGTTCTCATTGCTCTCTGGCCCCAGCTCGAATCTTGGTCGTTTAGCTGGAGGCTCATGTATTTCTTCCTCTCCTTCACCGGACGTAATCTCGATATCAGGTGGGTTATTTTCTTCAATGCTGACCTGCGCCTGGGGCTGAACAGAATCAGATTGATGTTGTGTACTGGTTGCTGTCTGAGTCAACCTATGAAAGAGACGTTTGAACATAGTCTCATTAGCATCAATTTCTTGCTAGAGTATGAGTGTAACTCTGTAGCACACTTTACATTAAATCTTATCCTTAATCACGGAATGATTACTCAGATAATTGGCGAATTAAATACCTAAACTTATCCAATTACTTACTGTGCGTCCATTTTGTTTGGCGAGAATTGACGAAAGAGGTCGTGAAGAATGACTTTCAGACGGAAGGCGTGAATGGGCGTATACACCAGTATTAGATCGGGCGGAGATTTTATGAAATGAAATCATAATTTAAAAGAACTTACACAACAAATCTGCAAAAATTAACAACACGTAGCGGCGTCTTCTTTCGGTTTCTGCCGTCCGAACCACTTCTGTTACTGAATATTAGTATTCGCAAACAAAAATAATCTTTTTCAAATAAAAAATTAAACAACTTTCACTTGAAAGAAATTGAGTTTTACAGTGTGTCGAGGCGTATACTGGGTTTCAACCACTCGCGATATTTTTGTCTTATCAAGCCGCCTGTTTGTACGTACTATTGGCGCCTTTAGTTTCCCGCTAAAAATGGGATTCAAATAAGACGTCATGGGACGTCCATTTAATTTTTTTTGCACATAAAGATGAAAGAAACTCTCAATTTTCCTAAGGTTGAACTATTTTTTCCAGGAAGTGCCTGGAAGTCTGTGTATTTTCCGAAAACGTTCTTTTAGCAGCTAATTAAGTAATTATTCGTGTACAGGGAAAGATCATGGAAAAATGAAACATATTGATCATGTTAAAATTCTGTTGTCATAGTGATTGGGTGGTGGACAAAAATATTATATTAAAAAAAAAAAACCCCGCTAACTTGACATTTTTTCCAGACCCCCGGCGATGTCCAGTTAGCGGGGGACAACTGTACATCATTTGACCAATAGTTTTGTATTGCAGGCAAACTATGATAAGGCATCAATAAATTGATTCCCAAAAATGAATATAACTCATTAGCAGTACTAGCTGGAATTCGACGGTGTTTTTGAGTTACATGATAAATTGGTTTGATACAAGATTTTCTCACGAATCTCAGCATCAATAAATTTCTAGAAGTAGTCGACTTCATTTGCACAGTCTGCAAAATGATCAACTACCGGTCCTTGGTGTTGGGTGATCAGTCTCTTGTTTTTCACATATTCTCCATAACCGATGTTGGTTAACTTCGTAGTGAGGCACATGTGATACTGCAGCATCCTCATGTCTGGTTATCATCTTGTTCATTCAACAATGCTAGTGACCGGTCTTTTTTGGTTGATTGAGTTGGAACATCCTCCTCAGAATCTAACTGAGGAAGATTCAATTACACTTGCTTTCATTTCAGGTTCAGGTTGAGGTAAATCATCTCATCTAAATCTTTATCTGTATCCAATGTCCCGTCAGGATTATTCATGCTTATATAGCTTAGTAGTACATGCAATTTTGTATGCCAAAACTCTCAAGTCCCATCGCGATCGAAAGGGTTAACATCTTGTTAATGTGATTTTAGCAACAGTTGATTTCTTTACCCTTTGTGTATTGGTTACCAGAGTAGTATTTTCTGATCCTGTTTACACTTTCCATGATCTTAAGACTTGCCAACCTCACGACTTATGAATATGAATTACTTCTCAGATGAGTGCCTTAAGGGAAAAATTAGTTTAGTTTTTGTATGGACCGCCAAATTGGGTTTTTTATTCTTCTTTTTCTCTTGCAAATTAAAATATTTGTTCTGATAACCAAAACAGATACACATTTTTTTTAATTCCTAAAACCTAAGAAACATGCTGAGGCTGAGAATTAGGAAAGGATACACAGATGATGAAAAACCTACAAACATCCCAGGTAAGCTGCGATAAAATAAGCTTTAAGATAAACGTTTCAATGTGTAAAAAATGTGGAACTGTAAAAAATGCTCAATCACAAGTTCAAAATATCAAAATTATTTCTATTGTCATCTTCAACCGGATCCATTGTTTCAACAACCATGTCAATTTCTTCATCGCCATCTTCGATATCAACGATGCATTCGCCATCTTTTTTTTTTTTTTGTGACTCCTTCAACTATATGGACGATTCAGCTCGTTGTGGACTGGGCTGCATGATGGACGGCGGTGGAACTTTGTAGTTTGGTAACCTTGGTAACCTTCTGGATCAACTAATCATCACCGGAACCATTCCCTGTCTTCTCAAAAATCTTCTGTCGGAAATCGTCATATTTCTCTTCATTGTATGCATCTCCAACCCAATGGGTGATCAAAATCCTTTTTTCTGAAGTTGTAAACTTTTTATCCTCGCCATACCATTTTTTGGCGTTTTCATCTGAATCCAACCATTTGTAATGTGCTTGTCGAACCTTGACCTTCAGTAATTCGGCGTATCCGGCATCAACAGGTTGCCAGACATCAGTTGCTCCAGATAGTCCGTACCAACAAACACCACCAATATCGGCTACTAAATTCTTCAGCAATCTGGCCCTCTAGGTTGTCCAAGAAAAGGACGAATCTTCCTTCAACACAAGGCTTCAATGTTCCTTTCACCCACTTGACACAAAACTCGGTCTCAGCCCAAGCATTTTTTTGAAAGTAGACATCAACATTAATTATCAATATTTCGTTTTATATAAAAGTCATTCAGTAATTGTTCTGCCAAGAGCCTTGTCGTAAATGTATCTCTTGGATTTGTAGAATTACTTTCATTACGTATGCTCAATGGTAAATGTTGAATACTTTGCTAGTTACGTCTAGAAATGAGTTCTTAATGTTTGACGTCGGCAGTTTAAAATTTCCTGCATTTCGTAGACGTTCATTTGGTTCACGAAACCGATTTATATCTCAAAATATAATAAAGCAATGAAAAAAGTAATCACATTTGAAATTTCCGATTAAAACATCCCAATTCCAAAAAAATGAAAACTTCCGATTTTTTTTATTTTTGACCAGGGAACCTTAAAAGAAAGCTTACTTAACAAATTGCTATCAGGACTATCTCTAGGTCCGTAGTGGAATCAAATTATAATAATAATAATAATAACGGGTTATATTTCAGTTCCAAGATTTACAAATTGGCTATTATACTGAAATAGCGTATATTGTGCATGCGAAAAAGTGTGCTAAAAAATAAAAAAAAAATACATATAAACTCTCAATTTTTTTTTTTTTTTTTTTAATATTATTGGATTTCTGCGGAAGCAAGAAATACATTAAAACCGGCTTTTTGGATTTCTGCGAAAGCAAGAAATACATTAAAACCGGCTCTGGGTTTTTTTTGTTTTTTTCTGCTGTCCAAACCTAGCGGTTTTTTGAAATTTCGTGCGTGCGCCTACATGGATTCATTACATCTATGCGCAAAGCCATTTTTTCGAAGCACGAAGTTTCTTCCACGAGAAACTTCTGGCGACTGGTTGTAATACAGAAATCGAAAACTTTCTTTTCTAACATTGGTATTTGAAACTTCTATCTTTTGGTGAGCTTTCTTCTTAGTGCTTTTTTATCTTCCCATTTGCTTAATTGTAGGCTTATATCTGGGTACATCGGAGTAAAAGTGAGGTCTGTGTGAGGTTTGTCAGCAAGCCTCTAGCTGATCCTAGCTGATCCTATCTTACCCTAGCTTCCTAGCCTATCCTAGCTTATCCTAGATAATCCTAGCTGACCAAGCAAAGCTTTGAGGCAAACTTGAGAAATACAAAAATTCATCGAAGTGGCTCATAGTTAAACTTTTAAAAGGTAAAATTTTTAAATGCTTCGTAGCTAGCTTAGGTAGATACGTAGTTACTTTAAAACATAGTATTTCCGATAAATTTTTTAATTGGTTTCTTAATTTTTTTCGAAAAAGTTTGTGTTTTTTTTCTTTCGTTCTTATACATAGATTCTTTTTTTAAAAAAACTGTCATATAAATCGCGTATCCATGGTTACGATTCGCACCTTTCTTTTCTTTGTATGTAATAGCTTATGTTGTTTTTAGTTAAGCCCTATTCACATATTTTAAAAGTATTTTTGTCTTATCTATGTTTAATCTACAGTATATAATATGTTTGTTTTCAAGAAAAAACTACTTTCATTTTGATACTTAAAGTTTCATTCATTAAGCAATCGTCTCTCCATAACCATAAAAGTAGTATAAAATCTTGTTAACTTTTGTGTGTAAAGTGTTCAAAATGCTCAACAGGAAAGAGGAGCTTTAATATTTTTTGGATCTATAGTATGTATCATTGATGCTTTCATAGATTTCTAGGGTTTCATGCTTCAGCTGGTTTTGCAGAAATCCTTATGCCTGCAAGGGCATCTTGTTTTTTTTTTTTTCTGCTGTCCAAAACTAGCGGTTTTTTGAAATTTCGTGCGTGCGCCTACATGGATTCATTACATCTATGCGTAAAGCCATTTTTTCGTAGCACGAAGTTTCTTCCACGAGAAACTTCTGGCGACTGGTTGTAATTGCGGTAATACAGAAATCGAAAACTTTCTTCTCTAACATCGGTATTTGAAACTTCTATCTTTTGGTAAGCTTTCTTCTTAGTGCTTTTTTATCTTCCCATTTGCTTAATTGTAGGCTTATATCTGGGTACATCAGAGTAAAAGTGAGGTCTGTGTGAGGTTTGTCAGCAAGCCTCTAGCTGATCCTAGCTGATCCTATCTTACCCTAGCTTCCTAGCCTATCCTAGATAATCCTAGCTGACCAAGCAAAGCTTTGAGGCAAACTTGAGAAATACAAAAATTCATCGAAGTGGCTCATAGTTAAACTTTTAAAAGGTAAAAGTGCTTTTTAAATGCTTCGTAGCTAGCTTAGGTAGATACGTAGTTACTTTAAAACATAGTATTTCCGACAAATTTTTTAATTTGTTTCTTATATTTTTTTCGAAAAAGTTTGTTTTTTTTCTTTCGTTCTTATACATAGATTCTTTTTTTAAAAAACTGTCATATAAATCGCGTATCCATGGTTACGATTCGCACCTTTCTTTTCTTTGTATGTAATAGCTTATGTTGTTTTTAGTTAAGCCCTATTCACACTTTTTAAAAGTATTTTTGTCTTATCTATTTTTGATCTACAGTATATAATATGTTTGTTTTCAAGAAAAAACTACTTTCATTTTGATACTTAGAGTTTCATTCATTAAGCAATCCTCTCTCCATAACCATAAAAGTAGTATAAAATCTTGTTAACGTTTGTGTGTAAAGTGTTTAAAATGCTCAACAAGAAAGAGGAGCTTTAATATTTTTTGGATCTATAGTATGTATCATTGATGCTTTCATAGATTTCTAGGGTTTCATGCTTCAGCTGGTTTTGCAGAAATCCTTATGCCTGCAAGGGCATCTTGTTTTATATTATTGCAGAGTCTTTGCCAGTGCTCTGTCCAGTAAATGTTTATGGGTCACTTTACAGAAGCTTTTGTAATAACAGTTGCGCGACAGGACTGTGGGAGATCATTGATCATTCTACATCTCGTAATGATGTTATTGTATTTTCCACCTAATTCTCATCATTCTTATCATTGATGATGAGTGAATATAAAGGAAGTATTTCTATTGGTTATTGTTTGTAATGGTGTTTTGATTTAATAAGGCTTTCTCAATTCATGTTCCCTTCACGATCGATGGATCGACCGTGAGGATGTGTTCAATGGATCGACCGTGAGGATGTGTTCGATGGATCGACCTTGAGGATGTGTTCGACGGATGACAGGTCATCTTTACGAATAAAATGTCGAAGATCTAAAATAAATGATAAATAAATGATAAAATGAATGAAGAATAATCGAAATAAAAATAGAATCTTTTAATTTTCTTTGGGTTGTAGCTCCGCCAAATTTACAAACAATCTCGAACTGCCAAATTAAATTCCTGCTAACAGGGTTCGAATTAACGTTTCAAAAGTGATTTGTGATAATTTAGTGATTTGCTTAGGATAGTGACTCCGTGAGGCGGCCCCATGGTGGCCGCGGAGGGGAAAATTTTTGAAATATAAGTGTCTAGATTGGCGGAAAATGCACTTGCGGCCAATGTATGTTGGTGCTGGATTTATTGATTTACAGTGTGATTTTCTTCGTTCGTTCGTTTTCTATAGCGAGTTGAAGCTGGCATTGAGATTACATGCTAGCACTTTAAGCCCTGACGTTTCGTTGATTTACGATCGAATCAGCAGCCCCATTTGGAACCATGCCACAGGAACCTGACACTCCGAAGAGCCAGACAAGTCTTAACTGATTCGCGTTATATTCAACTCAACTACGGGAAAGTGCGCACCACCGCAAGCTATTTATGATAGCCAGAACGAGGGAGAACCTCAATTGCCCTACGACGCAGTCGTAACTTTCAAGCAAACTCTCTGAACAAACAAACAAACAAACCAGCGCTGGAAATAAGATTTTCAAATGTCTCTTTATTTTGTTTATTATCATTCTTCATTTTACCGATGGTATTTCTAAACTAATGAACGTAAATAGGCAGAGTAGGGTATAAAGAAAAAGCAATGACGTAAAACTAATGAATAACTATTCATAAACTACCAAATAAACATAAGAATCACGGCATAAAGTTGGGAACGAAGTTTAATAATAAATAAATACAGTTAACGCTTGTAAACTTGTAACTTGTAAAGTTCGAGATAGTGAAAATTCGAGATAACAGAGGTTCGAGATAACAAGCGTCGACTGTACTAGGACAAGAATTTAAACATTAAAAAGTGATGCCCTTTCATTTGTATCATCATTGTCTGTGGAATCATTTTCCAGATCAGACAATGTTAGGGCCGCGATATCAACAGTTTCTTTCTCGTTGTTTCTTTTCCTCTTTTCGGGATACTTGTGTGAAGAAGAACTCAATCGACGTACTTTATCATTCAACCACTTTTCAATTGCTTCATCAGGTGAAAACTCTTCAATGGATGGGCCCTCCTCACCTATTCGAAGAAGACAATCCAGCCGATCCCTGCCGAGCCTATTTCTCCAATCAGATTTAACTCTAGCCATTCTTGAAAATGTCCTTTCTACTTTGGCGTTAGTGAAAGGTGTTATCAACAAAATTTCAAAAACATGAAGAATGTTACTACATTCAGTCAAGACATCGCTATTTGTAAAAATTCGTTTCCAAACATCCAAGTAATCAGCTTTAGGATTATTAGCGACAATAGGTATAACATAGCCTTTGAGAATGCCCCACTCGGCCTCAGCTTTGAAAGTATCGCACTTATTTTCATTAAGAAGGAGACGAAAATGAGTCAGCAATTCACTAACCTGCTCTTCACCAAATGAGCTCAACTCATCTTTCGGCCAAGTGGAAGTATCCAACAGTGTTACCTGATTTTTAAACACTGGCGAAAGCATTATATCTTTAAAGCGATTTTCCATACTATCGCTAATTCTGACAATAGTGTCCTGATAATGAGAGGATACAGCCTTTTTTGAAGCGTTGAAGCGATTTAGTTTTATACTCTGGTAATAGTGTTTTCCGTCCTCTCGAACCTCAATCTGACTTAACAAACGTTTATAGTTAGTTAATTTGCTGCTATTGCTTTCCAACGAATCATCCACTAATAATTTCAACTTCGCCATTGTCCAGGTAAAGTCTTGGATTCTTCTGACAGCTTTAACAGGATCGTGCTTTTCTTGTTGAAATCCCAGACTCAACCGGCGAATAGGGCTCAAAACATCGAGATAGATACTTATGTGTATTGGGTAGCTTGCGTTTTGCCATTTCTTTGCAAAGCCCTCCAATTCTGCTCGCTTCAATGCTTGTGAATCTGTAGTTGCAAGTGACTCTAAATGAGCCATGAAAACCCCATAATGCGCTAGTATGGTTTCCATAGCTTTATACTTGTGGTCAATCCACCTTGTACCATTAGCTTTGGCTGGCTTTGGTACTGCGTGATCCATAGCCTCTGAAAATATTCTCAGTTCTCTTAAACGTTTTGAAGATTTTTTGTACAAATAATGAAGCTTCAAAAGCATTAAATCAATCTTACTGAACTCTGAATGGTCGAACGCATCCTTTATGGCAAGTTCAACTCTATGATTAAAACAGTGTACAACCTCTAACCATGGTGCATCTTCTCTTAACATGGTTGCCACACCACGATGAACTCCGAGGTTGACACTTGCCCCATCAACATTAATTCCAATGAGCTTGTCTGTCAAAGACTTTATACCAACACGTTTAAAACCATCCTCGATACTTTGTTTAATCCCTAGAGCGTCAGCACTTTTTACGGACTCGATTCCCAGGTATTTTACCGTAAGTGTACCTTCATTCAAAAATAACACAAACAACATTTCCTGTTCAATGACAGATGTGTCTGTGCTGCCATCGTTTAAACAAGCAAAATATCTTGCGTTAGCCAAGTCCTTAGATAATGTTTCCTTCATTACTAAACCGATATAGTCAGTGAAAATAGCTGCGGCTCTGTCTGTTTCATAACCACGTGTGAGTCCTGGTACTTTATTTTTAGTTTGTAAATTTAAAAGATCTATGTAATCGCTATAAGGACGTTCCTGTTTTGCTAAATAGTACGCAGTATTAAATTTAATGTCTAGTGATACTTTATTCTTCGAGTGCATCTTCTTTAATCCACGACCAATAGGCGTATTTTGGACTACACTTTCAAGGTATTGTTCGCCACCTAAATCACTACTACGTTGTAACTTTATCGCCATGGTATGTTGTGCACTATTGACATGTTTTTTTACGCTGTCTTTTTCAACGTTTTTACTACCAGGTCGAATCCAAGTCATAGAAAAATTTTTACAAGTCTTTACTCTATGTTCCCAGCGTTTACAAACCTTACACACCAGTTGTTCAACTTTACCATGTACAATGTCAAATTCAAATTCACAGTTGAACTCTGACATCCATTTCTTCACAGTTTTAAAACTTGCACTTTTAGACATAATGAAAGTAAGTATTGCAACAAGATACGACAGGATGTTGTTAAAACTTCTACCAATTATCTTCGAATGTATAAAAAAATAGCTATTCGATTCGATTCGAATGTTGTTAACACAAAAAATTGTTTGAATGATGTTAACTTAAAATTCTTTGTACGAAGTCTAGTTTTATGGAATATCATTTCCTTGAGAATGGTTTATCACATGAATCGTCGATTAAATTTATTAATTTGTTGTTAAAAATTATACAAAAATGAGTTGTAACACATTAGAATTCACTTGCGAAAATTCGGATGTCGGCAGAATGACTGTCCTTGTTAACAAAATATGGCAGGCTTATGTAGCGAGCGCGTGACACTTCCTAATTTGGCAATCATTTTTAGGGAAGAACTAGCCAAAAAATACAGAGAGACCTAACTTTCCAACGGAAAAATTTAGTCTGATGTCAATGTAAATGTACATAAGGACATTGTGGTTCGTGATTTTATTATAATTTCGAAAAAAATTTTCGTGAAATTATGAAAATGGCTCGTGATTCACGAATCACGAATCGTTAATTCGAACTCTGGCTAAAAGTTCTTCTCTTTACTTTCTTCTGATTTTTTTTTTTAATGCTACACTCTTTTTTTTTTATAAGAATTACATAATTTGAGCTAAGCCTTATGATTCTTAAAAATCCATAATAAACATTCTTAAAAAAATGGCGTTATAAGTCGTTAAAACTGTCCGGGAATGGTGCGAATTCTTAAAAAGTAAAAATGACGGCAGGGGAAAGGGATATGAAAAAGCAACAAATCGCAAGTTACAGAAACCATACCATATCTTATAACAAATCATAACATATTTTTCTTGAAATTTGTTAACAGAAACAACTTTTAAAACATTCCTAGCCAGCAACTTTAAAACACGCACACTTCAACCATATAGTCCTCTGAATCATCATCAAATGTAACATATATTTTTGAATATTTTTGAAGATGATCATTATAGTACCGTAGAAAGGGGTGACTTGGGACAATTTTGAACTTTGTTAAACATTATTTAGGCTATGCCTTTTTGTGCCGTGTCTCAGCATATGTCATTTTATGAATGAAACCGCACAGAATACATACAAATAAGCATCAAAAATATTTTTTTCGTTTCCAAGCTTTTTTTTAAAAAAAACATGTCTGTCCCAAGTCACCCTTGATTGGGGTGACTTGGGACCATACTCAAAATCAACTGATTTGGAACAGTTACATGGGTGGGGTAACTTGGGACAGCAATGCCTTTTTAAAATACACTAAATAAAACTATCAAACCGACTAAATGAGTCATAATTTAAGGTTTATGAGCTCCGGGAGCAGATTACAAAAAAAGTGGTTATCAAAACTCAAACAAAGTCCTTCATCAAACTAACCTAAAGGTTAATCATGATTTTATGATGATTAATCATCTTTGGTAACAAAACAAAGAGGTTGTGTGATTCAATTTCAGGCATGCTATTTACCATAGAAAATAGGTGAAAATAGCTAAGTGTCAGAATAAATTGAAAAGAAATGTAACAAAAATGTCAATGGTCCAGAACAGCCATATAGCAATGTTATAATGAGCTCAAAAGGTATACTGCCAGGCTCTCCCAAATTTTTTAAGTTCAGGAATAACATTTGCTTCATAAACCAGTTCGTAAAATACGGCAGAATCCTCTTTCTCTAAATTGCTTGGTCCACCAACTGCAAACGGTTTCTCTAAGCACCTCACCAGAACTTCTCCTGCTTGTTTTTTTATTGTTTTCCCAAGGAAGACTTCACTTTCATACATCACCTTAACCCAATACCCAATCCTCTTCCTTCACTTTTGAATAAGGCAAGAGTTTCAAATTTGCTACATTTTCATCATTTTCCTCAGTATCAGTTTCATTACTATTGTCTTCTTCGTCTGATGAGCTAGATTCTTCAACTTCAACTTCCTCTTGGTCACTTTCAATATCAGCAGATGTAACACTTTTCCCAGGTTGCACTTGAACTCTCTTTCTTCTTATTTTTGGTCGCTCCTCTTGATGTCGCATGTTTTGTAACTGCTGCAATACGGCTAGCTGTATTTCTTCAGCGGGTTCTCCTGGAAGTTTTTTTAAGACTTCACTTGGATCCATAGGATATATCCCACAAGCTTTGAATCCAGACTTCAAATTTTCTAAATTCAAGGAATGCATCAGTTCCTTCAGAAGATTTGGAAATGAGTCCTTAGGTAGGGTAGTCAAACTTTGGTTCCTCATTTTCCATTCTTTTAGGATTTTGCGCCATTTTCTTTTCATGGGACCGTAAAAGGCGACATCAAGGGGTTGTGACAGATGAGTGCTATTTGGCATAAGACAAACAAATCGAAAGTTATTTTCTTCACAAAGTCTTATTATGTCAGGAGAAAAATGACTTGACAGATTGTCTCCTATTAGGACTTTGGGACCTTCAGTCCTTCGACACCAAGGAAGAATAACAGTGGTAAACCAGTCGTGAAAGCACACATTATCGAACCAACCACTTTTTGAGCGATTGTATCGCGCTCTTGGTGGCCCACCAGTTGTCCAACTATTCCACATATTGATAGCCTTGTAGACTACATATGGCTCAAGCAGATCTCCTGTAGCAGTGCCTCAAAACATGACGGATGTGCTCCCTTTCATATAGTTTTGGGTGCGTTCTGCGTATTTAATACCTCTTTTAAAGATCAACTTTTCATTACCAGGGTCATCTGATAAGTTTGTCTCGTCATAGTTCAGAATATTAGTTGGTGGAACAACTTTTAATACTTCTTTCAAATTCTCAAAGTATTTAATGAAATCATCTTTCCTCATTTCAGCTCTAGAAGTTTTAATGTTTTGACAGGTTCTGCGTCCAATTAGATTGCTATGGCGCTTAGGAAAACTTTTTGCCCAGTCTTCTCCTGGTGTATTGTCTTTAAAGCACTTCACTTTGCGACTTGTTCTTTCTAAGTAGCCCTTGACAAGTAAACGGAGATCCAGATTTGAGAATGGAAATCCCCATTCCGATACAACAATTAGAAGCTGAGCTCCTCCTCTCGGTTCAAGGCAGTTTGACCACCCATAGTCTTCTTGTTAGTACCTTTAATCCTCCTGTGCAAAGTAGATTTTGGAACTCCAAATTGGTCTTCCACCTCTCTGTATGAAGCTCCTAGTTGAAAAGCTATGGTTGCTTTTTCCAATACACCTTCAGTAAAATTATGTATTTTTTTTTCTTCGAACCAACCTTTGGCTTGTACTTTCTCATTTTACTATTATTGTTTACCCTGAAAAAAATGTATTTGTATCTTACATATGTATAAAACTATTCTGAGAAACATCAAAAGCAGGTATAATGTTGAAACAAGTAATTGTTTCCTCCCCCAGTCACCTGCATAAGTGGGGAAAATGAAAGCTAAGTACGGACATGAGGGTCGAAAATAAGGGATAATAGATAAGACAGATATTGTGTTAAACGATAGAAGTTTCTTTCATATAAACTGAAAATATATACAAGCGAAGCGAAATCAACTACAATTAGTTAAATCTACCACGACCACCATGATTACCACGGAAACGTCCACAAGTATTCGTATTAAACGTTCCTATAACAAACGATATAAGCATTAAACCATGTGTTTCCTAGGGCTGGAAGAGGGAGAGATTTTATTCACAAAATCCTAATTACACTACGGCCGTTGCGCTGTAATCCTCCTCAGTTTAAAGCGCTACCCAGGCCTATACCTTTTTGATACACCTGGGACTCACTTTGTACAAAATTATGGTAATGCCTTTGCCACGTAGACTCTCGAGACCAATTACCACAATTCAAAATATCCTGCATAGACATGCCAAGAACAGAAGCCTTAGAAGAAGAGGCTGACCTTGTTGAATGTGCAGTAAATAACTTAGTGTCAATTCCTGCTGCAGACAGGACTGACTTAATCCAACCTGCTACGGTGGACCTTTTGACTTCCTGATAAGGACTAAGTGTACTTAAAAGCAATTGCGTCTGTCCTTTAACTCTACGTTCCGCTGTTCGCTTTAGGTAGTCATCCAAAGTGCGAACTACACATAGTTTAGGATTTTCAATATAAGCTGTAAACTCAATAGATAGTGGGGGATTTCCCCGACGCCAACTCTTCGTTAACTTATCAAAAGTAAATTTGTAGCTCTGTGCAGTTTTAACCATGTACTCAATATTTAGGAAACAAATTTCATGACCCCTAGATGCTGAGGTCAATGCTAACAAAGCTGTAAGTTTCTGTGTTAAAAGTTTCACATTTAATTCACCATTGGAAGGTAGGTTATTCAAATAATCCAAGACCTTCTGGACATCCCAGATAAACACAAACCATGGTTTAGGAGGTCTGTTGTTAAAGATCCCGGTTAACAATTCACAAACTCTTGGGTGTTTCCCTACATACATAGAATCAATAGGTTCATGGTATGCCAATATTGCAGACCTGTGTAAATTAATGGATCGATATTCATATCCTTGTTGAAAAAATTCAGCTAGATAATTTATGATTTCTACTATAGGACCTCGAAATGGATCAATTTGCTTCCGACAACACCAGCTAGCCCACTTTCCCCAGGCCGATTTGTAATTAGAAATTGAGCCCGTTCTTCTGCAATTTGAGACAAGTCTTGCAGCCTCTGTTGATAATCCCTCTGCTGCCAAGACTTGCCTGAAACCATCCAAACCGCTAATTGTAGCTGTCCTTTTTGTACTAATGGGTGACATTGATTGTAAGAATTTTTTAGCACTCTGTGGCTGCGAGGTAGGAGAATTGGATTCTGGATGGACATCTCTAATAGAGTTGAATACCATGGCTGAGTGTGCCATGTTGGTGTTATCAGTAGCAAGGTGGTCTCGTCCTGATGAACTTTGGGCAATACTTTCCCAATCAGGCAGAATGGGGGAAAGGCATACCCGAACAGATTCCTCCAACTTTGTTGCATGGCATCTACCTTCCAGCACCCAGGGTCTGTCTTCCAAGACATGTATACTGGTAATTGATGATTTAGCCTTGTGGCAAATAAGTCCACCTTGGGGCACCCCCTCAGCTGTACTATTTGAGCAAATATCCTGGGTCTAGTTTCCACTCACTGGACTGCAAGGGGTTCCGAGACTCCCAGTCTGCAATTACATTCAAGTTGCTTGGCAGATATTCCGCAGTAGCCATGATCCCTTTTGAAATAAGAATGTCCCATATTTCCTTTGATAGATCTAAAAGGTTCTTGCTCCTGGTCCCTCCCATTTTTAACAAATAACTGAGAGCTGTCATGTTGTCTATTTGAAAGTGAATAAGATTGACCTGAGTTTCTTTGACAAATGACAAAATTGCTAGTTTTACAACTAACAATTCCAGAAAATTTATGTGTTTGTTCTGTTCTATTAAGGACCACTTTCCCCCTGTTGAGACACCCTGACACCATGTAAGGTATGCACACTTGCTTTGAATCACCCTCACTTTGTCCTCTGGAAGAGCTACAATGAGTGTTTTTGAGTTTATTATTATCCCCAAAAACTCTATCTCTTGTGTTGGCACTAATTGTGACTTCTTTCTGTTTATCATAAAACCTAGGTTTTGAAGTAGAAAAATCAATGTGTCCTTGGCCTGAAAAATTTCTTTTAAGTTTTGAGCCATTAACAACATATTGTCTAAGTATACCAAAACTCGAATGTTTATCCGGCGTAAAACTGCTATTGGGATTTTCATCAGCTTTGTGAAAATCAGTGGAGCCGGGCCTAGCCCAAAGCATAGACACAGGAACTCGTAAAGGTTGCCTTCCCAAAGAAATCTGAGGAACTTTCTTGAGGTTTTGTGCATAGGGACGCAGAAATAAGCATCTTTTAGATCTATTTTCATTAGATAATCCCCTTTTTTCAACAGATCCTTCAACATATGCAGACCCTCCATTTTGAAGTGCTGATATGGAATAAACCTGTTTAGGTTCTTTAAATTTATCACTGGCCCATTTCCCCCATCCTTCTTGTCGACCAGGATAATATTGCTCAGAAATTCCTGTTCCACACTTTGTACTTTGTGTATAGCACCCTTCCTCAACATTTCGGACACTTCTACATTTACTAGATCCTTCCCCTCCTTGTTCAATTTTGGAGAGTGGGGTAATTTTCTTTGGATTGGTTGGGAAATAAAAGGAATCCCATAACCTTTTACTGTTGACAGAATTTCCTCGTGTTGAGTCAACTTTTGCCACTGATTCAGGAAATATTTCAATCTTCCTGCTAGGGGAACTCTTGGTATTTCTGTTGAGAACAAATTTTTAGTGGATGTACATTTGTTATGTCCACCTCTATCATGTCCGGAATGTTGGATTAGGGAAGAAATGAATTTGTCCTTACCTCTGTCAGCTTGGGGTTGAGAAAAGTCTCTTCGAACAAACACTCCTGTTGTTGCGCCCTCCCAGACTTCTTTCTTGGCTGGGAGAGCCTCTTTGAAAGGGCTGATATCGTCTTTGATAACCAGTTTCTTTCCTAAGCAATTCCTGGTATTTCTGTTTTGTTTTCATGGTGGATGACCAATCCTCTTTAAATTCTTTAACAAAGAGTGCCTTTTCTTCCCCACTGAATAAATTGGTTTTATCTTTTAGAGTCTGTTTTGCCTTGTTTTCCTTCATCAAAGCAGAGAGGATATTCAATCTTCGATTGTAAGTGGCACAGTTAAAGGTTTACCCAACCAAGAGGATTGGATTGTTCAATCAATTGTGAAAATTCACCCACATCGAAATTTACTGTTTTTCTTGTGATGTAATTGCCTGTTCCACCGTGAGCCATAGTTTGCTCAAAGGCCCAAGGATATCAACAGTTTCATCTTGAATCTTGCTCAAAAAAAGTTTATCTTGTTGTAAGTTGGAGTATTTGGTTTGTTCTTCCAAAATACTTCTTAGAAAATCATCTAACAGTATATTATCAGGTACTGGATTGTCAGTAAGAATGCTCATTCTTAAATCACTCTCTGGAATGTACTGTGAGAATTGCTTTATCACATATTCTCTCATCCTTGTTGATAATTGCCACTTGCGTGGTTCACTGGCAGAGGTAGCTTCAAAACGTCTAATTTTTGGTGGTGGTACTTGACTATCATTGTAGTCTTCAGGGTCAAGGGTTAATCTCCTCTTGCCCGTATCGTTAGAAGTACTGGCGGTGTTCTCAGTCCCAGTATCATCATTAATGATGTCCCCATTAAAGGTTTTTTGCAGTGTCACCTCTTCGTCGGCCATTTTGGGCCTACAGTAGGGAGAAAAGTTTTTCACTAGTTAAAAGCAAATACTTTTGTAATACAAAATTCCATAAATCAGAAATAATACAGTAGAGTCTCCATAACTCGAACAACCAGTGGGAAAAGGAAATCGTTCGAAAGGTAGAGACAGTCGAGTTGTAGAGGTTTACAAGTTTTTACGAAATACCCTTATTATTTGCGGACCAGGTGAATAAAAACGGTAAATGCATCATGTATTCTTGCATATAGGAGGGTTTTGGGTTAGTTTAAAGTCAAAGATAATGTACTTTTGTGTTTTTTTTCATAATCAACTAAGAAAAGAAATCAGTAATCACTTTCTGTTTACAAATAAAATCATGATCTTTATTGATGTTGTGATTCAGATACTTAAGGTGTACGATCATATCCTCTCCAAATTTGGAAAATAGACTCAAGTCTTCGAGGACTGTAATTGCCGAACGCACTTGATCAGCTGTTGGTCGTGTGAGATTATCCTCGTCCTTGTCATCTTCATCATCCACTTCTAATTCTTCGTCTTCAGCTCCAGTGATGTCAGCGATGATGTCAGCAGTTGTTAGACGCCCATGGGATGTACTGACTTCGATATCGAAATCAATGAAATTTTCAGTTGATATGGTAGAATCGATATGGTCAGGGAACTTTTGCTTTATGTACGAGAGTTCAGCATCGAGGGTTGGGATTGGGTCCTCTTCTACTTCATTACTGGCTAGGCTTTTAAATGGATTGTCATCTTCGTTGATGGCTTCTTGGGCATCCTCTTGAGAAATTCCGGATTTTCGAAAACAGTTGGTGAATGTTTGGTTGGCAATGTCATCCCACGCTTTCCTGAGCATGAACATAGCAGCAAGGATGGAGAACTTAGGGATCGACGCTTTCTCATCCAACGCTTTTATCATCTTACGGACTGCTAATGAACGATATTTTGCTTTCAGGGCACGGATGATTCCTTGATCCATAGGTTGAGTTTGTGACGTAGTATTCGGGGGAAGGAAGATTAATTCTACCCATTCCAGGTTTTCAACTTGAGGATGTGCGGTACAATTATCAATAATTAAAGCAATTTTACGTTTGGAGACAGAAAATTTCCGATCAAGCTCGCGTACCCACTCTTCGAACAGCTCTCCAGACATCCAGCTTTTCTTTTGGGAACGGTATCGGCAGGGTAGTGTTTTGACACCCTTGAAGCAACGAGGTTTGGCGGACTTTCCGATTACGAACATTGGCAATCGCTCCCCTAAAGCATTACCAGCAGCTAAGCCAGTAAGTCTGACCTTACTGTGCTTCCCCCCAGAGCACTTTTCACCTTTCATGTGGAGAGATTTGTTGGGAAGGCATTGGAAGAAGAGCCCAAACTCGTCGGCATTAAATATATTTTCCAGGGGATAGCGGGACAGAATGGTAGGTAAGGTTGTCTCTGACCATGGTGCTGTCATCTCCTCAGTGACGGATCTAGATTCACCAGCGATGGTTTTGAAGGACACGCCATACCTGAAAATAATGGATAAGAAAAACGTTCATCTCCCTAATTGTGGCTAGTGTAGTTAGAGCTTTAAAGTTTTGCTCGATTCTAATTTCCCAAATCTTTAAACTTTGTTTTTGAACCAAAAAGTGAAAGAAAGTATGGATGTCAAACAAGGGTCATTCCATGTCAAATCATCACATTTTTTCTAAAAATTTAACCACCCATCTTCAAAATTGTTGAAATTTGGTATGTAGATTCCTGTAATAGATATGAACCACTGTGCCAAATTTTATTTCCTGGAACCAAGTATTTCCAGAGATATCGGACATTGAAATTTTGCTGATTTCTGCTATTTTCTCCTTACGTTTTGCTTAACAACAACCTTAGCGATACTAAAATTCTAATAACTTCCGTTTCGTAAGAGATAGAAAGATGAAAATTTGTATTCTGATAGATTTTTGGATGGGGAATCCAAAAATCATACTTACAACACACATAAATCAAGGCATTAAGGGGTATTTTGATCTGTACTTGCTCTATTTTTTAACTTCTTTGCTGCACCCTACTCGTTGCTACGGGCAATATCTGGAAAGGTCGAAATCAAAACAATACAATTTTTTGTTACCAGAATCTACATGAGCTAATGTACAGTGTAGTAAAGTTTGGTGTGGTTTTTCCATGTGCTGATTAACTTACAGAATGCTGATCATTACATACTTTGTCCATGTTAAATTACAAAATTTGATTATTTTTTTTCTGAAAAATAATTCGTATATTAAACTAATAAGGCAAAAACCTCACTTGTTACACTTGTTTCCACTATGCACTAATCTACAATGGATATACGCTAAAGATATTAATGGGTCTAGAATAGTATTTTGGGTTATTGGTAAATCACTGTGAACAATAAACATGGTTATCCTGTTATATGGACAGGCATGTAGATAGGTAGAGATAACTTAACATACCCCGTCAGACAAAGTTATAGTAATAGAAAAACCTGGTTGCAGAGGAGAAAGGGTTAAAATAAACTCATAAAACATATGAAAGTTTATTGTACAACCATTGAGTGGATTGCTGCACTATCTGCTTCACTAATGGTATAAGATCTACCAGTTGACGTAACAGGGCTTTCAATTTTGCACAAAACATGGTTATATGGAACCCAACAAACATCTTCTGTTGACGGCCACATAAAAGATGGGCTTGGACCATGGGGGTGCATAAATTTGACTTTAAAATCTTCTTGTTCTTCATCTTTCTCCAGAACTAAGCCAATCCACCAATGCTGTTCATAATAGCAACAAACTAGTATCCCGGGTAAAAACTTTTTACCGAACTTAACTTCGAAAACATTAGGTCAAATCCACCATTCCCGTGTACGTACCCCGTGACGAAAAAATAAATCATAAAATCGCAACTCAAAAACATCCCAGGTGGCGTCGCTCGCCACCCATGTTCAGTATGCGTTGTGTCGCAAAATTTAAGTCGTGAAAAGTTTTTACAGGCATTAATTTTTTAATTCATTTCTTACATTCAAAATATTTAAAACAGAAACAAATAGCAACATGGCTCAGAATATATATTTATACGCAGAAGAGAAGAAACGTTCATAAAAAAAAGTGCAATATATAACACAGAACTGTTTACCTAGACATACAAAACCAAACATAACAAAATGTTAATTCAAAACAAATTGATACCTTCCAACTTTTTCTTCTGTTTCAAAGTTACTACTGGACTGCAACCATTAATGAATTTTTGAAATGATATAGTCTGTTCTTCCCAAAACCATCAACGTCATGATTAAAACCATGAGTTCCATTTCTTTATGCTTTTTTTATTATTACCTAAAAAATTAGTACTTGAATTGTAATACCGAAAACCTAATCATGCTATAACAATATTGAAATAAAAAATGAAACAAAAAGAAAGAAAAAAACAAAAAGTACGCATTTATCCTAAAGATAACAATTAAAAACAAAATTTGGTCTATAAAGTCAACCGATACTGTGAGTCAATACGGGTTCACTCAACACTGGAGCTGAACAGAATAAAGACTTTTACCTGGCATACACAACCAAACATCAAATTAATAAAAATAATTGAAACAACAAAATGCCCTACTTTGACCAAAACCATAATTGAATACCCAGAAGATATTAAAAGCAACAAATAAAAACATAATACTAAACTTATATACCTAGCAAGTATGTATGTAGCAATTAACATAACACAAAATAATGAATGCCGTGAACAAATATAAACTGAAGAAAAATATACCCCAGCAATGCTTCTTTTTTGTAGTACAATCGCAATGAAATACATAATCCATTCTTCTCTTAAATAACCTTCTCAACATACCATGTGTTTCATTTATACATTTATAAATTTCGTTTATAAATAGCTACACTTTTTCTTTTCTGACCTAAAAGAAAAGATTTCAGTAAAGAACAGCTACAATACTTACTACTACTGCAACCATATTTAAGCAAACCAAAACAAAAGGCATAAATGGCTGGCAGAAAGGCATGCAGACAAAGCATCAAACATCGTCAATAGATACAATTTGACAGCACAACTCGTTCCCTACTTCCACAGCCATGAGAAAGGAAAACAGTCATAGCTGTGGGACCATTTTTAATTGATCTGTAAATAAATAAATCAAATCAAATCTTCTTTGCTAACTATAAAAATAATAATAGCGCACATTACCAAAACAAATTACTCTCGTCTTCGTTTTTCATCCAGCAGCATATAAACTAAACGAAAGAACTCATATAATAAGATATCTATTCAAAGCTATAGTATTTAATCTTTCAAAACTAAATTAAAACCATTCCTTACTGTGTAAATAAACATCATTTTGTTCTGCATTTCTTCACTACACTTTCTTCTTCTGTATAGCGATATTTGATAACTAAAACGTAAACAAACATTTAAATACATTTAAATACAAATACATATACCTAACTTGTTCTTTTATTAATCAAAAAGAAAAGTTTTATAATAATACCTTTTGTTCGTTCGATCTTTCTGCAGCTAATTTTTAAAAACTTTACTGCACTTCTTCTGTATATCTAAATATGATTTTTCATTGTAAACAAACAACTAACTCACTTACACGTGCTAGTAATAAGAGTAAAAGTTTAGCAATAAACACGATAATAAAACGTTTTATAATAATAACAATACCTTCGTGCATACAAACCTGCGTTTCTTCGTCAGTTCTTTCGTCGATTTGCTTCCACACTTCACGATACAGAAACTGCCTAAAACAATCAAATTTAAATTAAAATATTCGTATACAAAAAGAAACACTTCTTCTTCGCGAAGTTTCTTGCTCACGAAATGATCGTTGACAAATTTCGAACGAAGAAGATTGCATTGCTCGCACTCCTCCAAAGACGTCTTTCGGCTGACTTCCACTGCGCAAACCAAAAATAACAAAACGGAGGAGCATATACTAATCGCGGAAAATCAAAAAAAACGCTCTCGCCTTTGCGTGGCTTTACGACGAAAAGGGAAAAAATAAGAAGGATTTGACCGCGAAAAAAAACCAAATATGTCACTCTCTAAAATAAAAGTGTGACACACGTCCACGTATTAGGATATAGACTAGCCGCCCAGGCGGCGTCGCTCGCCACCCATGTTCAGTATGCGTTGTGTCGCAGAATGTAACTCATGTAAAAGTTTCTTTTCAGGCATTAATTTTTTAATTCATTTCTTACATTCAGAAGATTTAAAACAGAAACAAATAGCAATATGGCTCAGAATATATATCTATATGCAGAAGAGAAGTAAAAAAAATTTGTGTAAAAAAATGGCAATATATAACACAGAACCGTTTACCCAGACATACAAAACCAAACATTGAATAACACTACAAAATGTGAATTGAAAACAAATCGATACCTTCCAACTGTGTTTCTTTCGTGCGGAAGTTACATTATACAGCAACCATTAATGAATTTTTGAAATGATATATAGTCTGTTCTTCCCAAAACCATCAACATCATGATTAAAACCATGAGTTTCATTTCTTTAATGGTTTATGCTTTTTTATTATTGCCTAAAAAATAACATTTCAAATAATAATACGGAAAACCTAATCATGCTATAACAATATTGAAATAAAAAACAAAACAATTAAAATACCCTACTACAGTCCAAAATCATGCTTTTACATGCAGAAGATATAACGCATAAACAAATAGTAATATAACAAAGAAGTAAAGTATATAATATTGTATATGCAGAATAAAAGAAGTATATAATAACTTAAGCGTAAAACACAGCAATACATAACACAGAACTATATATAGTCCAGGAGCTACCCAGCCATACAAAAGCAAATATTGAATAACATTACAAATATGTGAATTGAAAACAAATCTATTCCTTCTAACGGTGTGTCTTTTTTTCAGAATTTTTAAAATGGATATATAATCTGTTATTGACCAACCATCGACATCATGATATCAAACCATGAGTTTCATTTATCTATTGTTAATGTATTTTTTATTTGGCTTTTCTAAAAGAAAAAAAGATTTCGAATGCATATTGATATTACAGAAAACCTAATCGTATTATTATGTAGATATTGAAAGAAAAAATTCAAACTAAAAAAATGTTCGAGAACAAATTTACCTTAAAAATAATAATTAAAAACACAAACATAAAGACAGAAATTTGTATAGCTAAAGAATTTTTAACAACTGAAAACATTCTGTGGAACCATTTTTAAAAACAGGGAAAAATCTCCTCTGCTGGCTAATTCAAAACACAACTAAACAACCCTGCATTCTTTATTTATTCAGCATACTAACTGTGTTATAACTAAATAGATATATGATATTTTAACTTTGGTTTAACTTCAAACATAAGAGGATACCTTTCAAAACCAATTCACATCATCATATCATGTTTGTAAACAACAACACATTGATCATCTTCTGCAGCCATTTTCAAACACTTCTAAACTGTTTACTTTCTATATTCATACCTGTAAACAAATAATAATAACACTTTTTATAACACTTTTTTTACTTTACACTTTTCTACTGCAAACACATAAAATGTCCTTGCTCCTACTCTCTATATTTCTTCGTTACTGAAATTTGTCTGCCATTTTTACAACACTCAAAGACAAAAACACTGGCTTCTAAGTTTCCCAGCACTGTTATTATGTCGTTTTTATGTAAATCTCCCGTTAATAATGTCTTTTATATACCTAAATTACGTAAATAAACCCACCAAACTTCCCATCAAAAGATCGTCGTGAATGTAACAAAATAAACATCATCTTTTCTGCAGCCATTTTTAAACAACTTTCACTGCACTTTGCACTTTGCACTGTACGTCTGAATAGTAATACTTGATAACTCACTTACACATGATCTACAATACAATACAATAACAGTAAAAGTATAACAATAAAAGTTTTAAATATATATAAAACTTTCCCGTTTCTTCTTCAAAAGAGCAGCAGAAATGAAGAACCTTATTAACGAACTCCGTTGCTATGAATTTTTCAGCCAATCAAAATAGCGCATTTCAAGAGTTTTCCTTTATTAGCCAATAAAAACGATCAGCGCCGGGGCTTCCCCATATATAAAATCCTTTTGTAAAACCACCGTTCCCTCATTTTGATGCAGTAGGAAACGGTTTCTTTTCGGCCTTTTTATTTGGGCATATAAGCCCATTGGCGAATGGACTAACTACCGCTATATGACCACGATTAAGAAGATTTTGACCGTAAATTTTGAAAAAAAACATCACTCTCTAAAATAAAAGTAGGATGCACACACGCGAATTAGTATAGCGCGACTAGCCGCCAAGGCGGCGTCGCTCGCCACCCATGTTCAGTATGCGTTCTGTCGCAGAATTTCACAGTAAAAGGTTTTTACAGGCATTAATGCGTTATTACATTCAGAAGATTAAAAACAGAAACAAATAGCAACATGGCTCAGAAGTAACTTTAATGTAAAAAAAGTGGCAATATATAACACAGAACTGTTTACCACAAAACCAAACATTACAAAATGTTAATTCAAAACAAATTGATACCTTCCAACTTTTTCTTTTGTTCCAAAGTTACTTCTGGACTGTAATCATTAATGAATTTTGAAATTATATATATATAGTCTGTTCTTCCCAAAATCATCATGATTTAAACCATGAGTTTCATTTCTTTATGCTTTTTTATTATTGCCTAAAAGAATAATATTTCAATTGTAATATCGAAAATAAAAAACAAAACAAAAAGAAACAAAAAACAAAAAGGAAATTCAAGTACGCATATCCTAAAAACAATAACTAAAAACACAAATTTACCCAGAAGATAAAAAGTAACAAATAAAAACATAATGTCAAACTTATACACCACCATAACACAAAATAATGCATAAACTTGATAAAATATAAACTGAAGAAAAATCCATCCAATAATGCTTCTTTTTTGTAGGACAGTTTCATTGTACAGAACCCTCTCAACTTCATAATTTAACCATGTGCTTCATTTCTTTAATGGTTTATACACTTTTCTTTTTTCTGACTTAAAGAAAAGATTTCAGTTGAAGAACAGCTAAAATAATCACATTCATTGCAACCATATTGAAGCAAACAAAAACAAAAGACATAAAGTTGGCTGGAAGACAGGCAGATAGACAAAGTACCAAGCATCTTAAATTGTACAGGAAGATCTAATAAAAGGCAGACATGGTTGACGTTCCCCCTATTTCCACAGCCATGAGAACCATTTTTAATTGATTTGTAAATAAATAAATTACAGCGCGCGTTACCAAAACAAATTTCGTTCGTTCCGCGTTCCTTTTCATCCAGCATCCAGTTTTCATCCAGCGAAGATACATACTAAATGATAGAATTATTTTGACTCATATATCTTTTCAAAACTCAATTAATTAATCTTTCAAAACTAAATTAAAATGAAAACCATTCGTTACTGTGTAAAGGAACATCATTTTTTTCTGGATTTCTTCACTGCACTTTCTTCTGTATAGCCATAACTAAAACGTAAACAAACATTTAAATACATACATAACTTACCTGTTCTTTTATTAATCTAAAATAGAATAAAAGCAGTAAAAGTTAAGCAATAAACGTTTTATAATAATACCTTCACATACAGACCTGTTGTTTGTTCGTCAAACGATTAATGAAAATTGATTTTTTCTGTATTTCCTCACTGCACTTTTTTCTATATAGCCATATCTGATAACTAAAACAAAGTAAACGAAAACTAAAACAAAGTAAAATGTTGAAACATGTGCTGGATGTATACTCGTTCGTTTTCGTTTTCCACATAAAAAACATTTCAGTATGATTTTACATAATACATACATAAATAATACGTCAATACATTTACTTACGTTCTTTTATTAATCTAAAATAGAAAAACAACAAAAGAAAAGCAAAAAGTTAAACAATAAACGTTTTATAATAATACCTTCGTACAGACCTGTTCGTTCGTCAAACGATTAATGAAAATGGATTTCTTATCAACGAACATTGTCGCTATAGTTTTTCCGATTTCGGCAACCAATGAAAACGGCGAAAAGACGATCACGTGTCAAAACAAATGATCGTTGGATTGCAGTGGAAGAGTTTCTTCACTGGCCGGACTGCCGCTATATGACCACGATTAAGAAGATTTTGACCATTAAAAAAACAAAAACAAAACACTCTCTAAATTAAAAGTGGGATGCACACACGCGGATTAGTATAAGTAGACTAGCCGCCAAGGCGGCGTCGCTCGCCACCCATGTTCAGTATGCGTTCTGTCGCAGAATTTCACTTGTGTAAAAGTTTTTTACAGGCATTAATTTGTTATTACATTCAGAAGATTAAAAACAGAAACAAATAGCAACATGGCTCAGAATATATATTAAGAGAAGTAACTTTAATGTAAAAAAATGGCAATATATAACACAGAACTGTTTACCACAAAATCAAACATTACAAAATGTTAATTCAAAACAAATTGATACCTTCCAACTTTTTCTTTTGTTCCAAAGTTACTTCTGGACTGTTATCATTAATGAATTTTGAAATTATATATATATAGTCTGTTCTTCCCAAAATCATCATGATTAAAACCATGAGTTTCATTTCTTTATGCTTTTTTATTATTGCCTAAAGGAATAATATTTCAATTGTAATACCGAAAATAAAAAAAAACAAAAAGAAACAAAAAACAAAAAGGAAATTCAAGTACGCATATCCTAAAAACAATAACTAAAAACACAAATTTACCCAGAAGATAAAAAGTAACAAATAAAAACATAATGCCAAACTTATACACCCAGGCATATAGTACGTAAACGATTATATACCACCATACATAACACAAAATAATGCATAAACTTGATAAAATATAAACTGAAGAAAAATCCATCCAATAATGCTTCTTTTTTGTAGGACAGTTTCATTGTACAGAACCCTCTCAACTTCATAATTTAACCATGTGCTTCATTTCTTTAATGGTTTATACACTTTTCTTTTTTCTGACTTAATAAAAGAAAAGATTTCAGTTGAAGAACAGCTAAAATAATCACATTCATTGCAACCATAATGAAGCAAACAAAAACAAAAGACATAAAGTTGGCTGGAAGACAGGCAGATAGACAAAGTACCAAGCATCTTAAATTGTACAGGAAAATCTAATAAAAGGCAGACATGGTTGACGTTCCCCCCATTTCCACAGCCATGAGAACCATTTTTAATTGATTTGTAAATAAATAAATTACAGCGCGCGTTACCAAAACAAATTTCGTTCGTTCCGCGTTCCTTTTCATCCAGCATCCAGTTTTCATCCAGCGAAGATACATTCTAAATGATAGAATAACTCATTATTCATAATTCAAAACTCAATTAATTAATCTTTCAAAACTAAATTAAAATGAAAACCATTCGTTACTGTGTAAAGGAACATCATTTCTTTCTGCATTTCTTCACTGCACTTTCTTCTGTATAGCCATAACTAAAACGTAAACAAACATTTAAATACGTACATAACTTACCTGTTCTTTTATTAATCTAAAATAGAATAATAGCAGTAAAAGTTAAGCAATAAACGTTTTATAATAATACCTTCACGTACAGACCTGTTGTTCGTTCGTCAAACGATTAATGAAAATTGATTTTTTCTGCATTTCTTCACTGCACTTTCTTCTATATAGCCATATCTGATAACTAAAACAAAGTAAACGAAAACTAAAACAAAGTAAAACGTTGAAACATGTGCTGGATGTATACTCGTTTTCGTTTTCCACATAAAAAACATTTCAGTATGATTTTACATAATACATACATAAATAATACGTCAATACATTTACTTACGTTCTTTTATTAATCTAATATAGAAAAACAACAAAAGAAAAGCAAAAAGTTAAACAATAAACGTTTTATAATAATACCTTCGTACAGACCTGTTCGTTCGTCAAACGATTAATGAAAATGGATTTCTTATCAACGAACATTGTCGCTATAGTTTGTACGATTTCGGCAACCAATGAAAACGGCGAAAAGACGATCACGTGTCAAAACAAATGATCGTTGGATTGCAGTGGAAGAGTTTCTTCACTGGCCGGACTGCCGCTATATGACCACGATTAAGAAGATTTTGACCATTAAAAAAACAAAAACAAAACACTCTCTAAATTAAAAGTGGTATGCACGATTGCGGATTAGTATAAGTAGACTAGTATCCCGTGTAAAAATTTTTTACGGGTTTTAATTCTGAAAGTGACGTCTCAAAAATGGTTTCGAAAAATGAAATCATAGCATGACGAACAGAAAAGGTGCCAGTGCTGTAAGTACTTTGAATTTTAAATATAGGAGCGCAGAACAATCGTTTTACTTGGAAGATTTGAAACCCATCAAAAATAAAAACACGCGCTGTGCATCCGCTTTTTCAATTTGTAAAAATAAATTGTATCGATTGAAGATGCAATGCAATGGTTCCCCGTGATGAAAAAATACAGAAATACAGAAAAACTCTTCACTCTTTTAAGTAAAAATCTCTAGGTATTCCGGCTTAAGCATATTTAGTTCAACACTGGAGTTATGAACAGAAACAATTTTTAATCAGAAGATCTGAAACACATCAAAATATTCATAATAGATCTTTCACGATACGATATATACAGTAGCAAAATAAATTGTGCGTACAGGTAAACAACAAAAAGATTAAAATCGCTGTAACTGTTCATGGAATCCACACCCCAACGTAAATAAAAGCCAAACGCGAAAGTCGTAAAAGTGTCGAAATGTGAATTAAAAACAATTGGGATTTTCTTTACGAACCCAGACCGTCATGATTAAAAACCATGATATTCATTTCTTCAATCGCGTATTATTTGAAAAGTAATGACGCAGAAACTCTATTCATACTATAAGAAAACAAAACAAACAAACAAAAAAGTTCTAAAGCGTACTTACCCTAAAAGCATTAATAAATCTTCGCGCAATACTTTCATTGTTGTCTATTGTTTCTTGATCTCGCGAATAATCAAAACATTTGAAACGATTAAATGCAATGCAATGTTTTCCCCTATACTAATCGTAGAAAAATATTAACCGCCGTGGTCTGACACTTCATTATGAATAAGTGACCGCAAAAACGACCCGAAATTTTAGAGAGTGAAAGCGTGAAAAAAGCGGATGCACACTCGTGATTAGTATATAGATGTAATTCAAAGTTTTAATACTCTTCAATAAATCAGCATTGGTACCACTTTCACCTGTAAATGAAAAGCTTGTTGCAATTTCATAATCTTGACTGCAGTATTTCATGCTTATTCTGTTACAACTAACAGGAATGAATTCATGATAGCTTCTGGTACCTGGGATAGTAACAGCTTTAGAAAACCTTTCTTTTAGGGACTCCCGTGTTTGTGCCAATTCATCTTTCGAAATGAAAATGAAGTTTATTCCCTGAATATATTTTTCACAATATTGGAACATATCATACGGATTAAGAATTGATCTTTTGTTTACCAGTTGGAGGCTAGCTCTGGAAACAAGCCGTTTCACTGTTCCTCCTATTCCATCACATGGCTGCTTTCCATGGCTGGTAGCAAAAAAAACCCATTTTGCATCTACATTAAAATCAACTTTGTGGTGACAGAGGTTATATAAATTTTTGCAATTTTTATATTGCCCTGCACAGCCATCTGAGTAATAAGTTGCAAAACTCAGTTGCCCTATTCTCTTTGCTAAATCTGCTTGTACCTCTTTTTGAATTTGGTACACCATGCCAACATCATGTTTGTTGTCATCTGATATAATGCAGTATGATATTGATTCTAAAATATTGTCCTTCTTGAAATAAACAACAACAGGGTGGAGAGTGCATTGAAGATTGTTCCAATGGAACCCTTGCACTTCATCCTGCACAACAAAACTATAATTCTCTGCAAAGTCACCTAGAATGATGACATGCTTATCCTTTAACTTTTCCTTTAGTTCTTTTAGCGAATTAGATTGACATTTTTACATGAACGAATGGGTTGTTAGTTTGTCCAATAGTTGAATTATCAGACTGACATATTCAGGAACATTTTCCTTGAAGAACAACAAATTTGCTCTATCCGTTGATGTCCATTGACTGTACTCGATGGTTGTCTCATCATCCCAATCCCCTATCAATTCATATAACCTTGCTTTAAGTCCATGCATGTTTTGAGGACAGTTAGGGCATCTATGTATCATACACTCCTTATTTTTAATATCACACACAATAAATTTGTAAAGTTGGTGGTGTGAAATGCCAAGAGGTGCCAAAATCAACTTCCGCCATTGTGCCATTCTTACATTATATTGACATTTGTTTATTGTTTATATTTTTCAGAGTTGACTAACATATTTACAAGAAGAGGTTTTATTATATAGCTGCGTTCAATCAAGGTCAAGGACTTTGATTTGATCTCTCCGTTCATTATTTGTCGTTCATGTTTTGATGGTAGGTGCACACACAAACAGAATGAGTACCAGATGAACCAGGCAGAACACACCACTTTGGTCATAAACTGCAGAATTTTGAAAATCCAACATTCATGGAAGGGTGTTTCATTTTAAAACTGCTGTAAAGTTCTTTCAAGTTTGTCAAAAGCAGCCTTTTCTGTTTATGTTGATTTTTACTGATGCTCACAAAATCCTTCTTACCAGGCATAAGTCTGGAAATTTCATCATCCTCATAATAAAGCCTTACTGTTTCTTCCACATCAACTTGAAGGCACTTCCCCTTTTTCTGTGACGGTAGAGCCAAAATGCCATGCTCCTTGGAAAACTCCTTTGCTCTTCTAATCAAGTATTGTGAAACTTCAAAATAACTACTAGCTTTTTTAATTGACCACTCATTGGGGCATAGTGTGAGATATTTAATTTTCTCGCAATAAGAAGAATTTGCCACTTTCTCTTTAATTAAGGCCATTAAACGATCAAATTGCATGGCCTTTTGTTGTAACTCATCATGATATTTGTCTACTGCACTAGATGACTCCAAATCTGTTTTGGCAATGTTCAATGTTTTTGCAATTTTATCTTTCATGACTTCCATTGCGGAATCCATTTTTCGTTTGCCAAGACTTATCCTGCTGCAGGATGGTTTACCATGGAATTTCATTGGTGAAACATCTAATGAGTTGAAACATGCATCAATACTTTCTTTTTCTCTTTCCTTTGACACAATTCCATCAATGGCTCCTATATCTTCATCCATCACATTTGTAGCGACTGTTTCAACATCACTTTCAACAACTGTGTTGGTAGGAGTACTTAATTTTGAGTAGCACTTGGAGCAAACTTTTTTGCCAGGAATAATTTCAATTCCTTTCTGCTTAGCAAGATCATACAACTCCAACTTTACTTCTCGAAGTGATCCTAACAAAAAAATTATGTTCATAAGTACTTATTATCGAATCTGTCAAAATGCTTAACTTCCTATTGCATTACAACACCTTGAGAAAATGATATGAAAAAGGAACAATAATTGTATAAAAAAAATCCCCTTACCTTTACATGGCTTTTTATGCACTTGAAGTGGATCACAACACTTGTACTGAAATGCTGTGAATTTATTCAAATATATCTTCTCATGATGGTAACAAATATTCTGAAGTGGATCTTTAACACCACTTCGAAGGGTTAATAAAAGCTGATCTTCTTCAGAAAATATTTCAAATTCAGTTGTTCCTGATTGACTTGTGTGTGTAGTTTTATGACAATCTTCATCCAAAAGGAGACCAATAGAACATTTTGATGTTGTTGATGATGACATGACTTGCCACAAGAAATTTTTTGGCACACTGAACATTTTTTACTTCATTCTCTCCATTAAATACTTTTTTTGCATGTAGCAATACCCCAAGGAAGCATTTGTGGAGAACAATTTTCCCAAAAGGTCCAACTAGATACTTCATCTCACAAAGGATTGCAACAGCTACTTAGTATTCCCAGTGGATATCATGATATCAGCAACTTTCTCATGGACTTAAAGTTCTCAAGAGAATTAAATCCACAAGAGAAGTGGAATGTAATGTGTAAAAATTATAATGCCAGGTCATTGACAGTAATCACCCCTGCAGTGTTATATTGATGTGAAAAATAACATAAAATTACAATTCATATATATATATATATATATATATATATATAGTAAACAAGGAAAACACATTATTTCTTATCACAATATTTCGACTTTTGCTAGTCTTTATCAAGTGTAAAAAAAAGTTTTATAATACTCAACACATACGTGAACTGACTGTTACGTTTTATATATATATATATATATATATATACAATAAATACAAATCAGTTTGAGATTGAAGTGAGGTTTTGAATTATTTTTCAGAAAAAAATAATCAAATTTTGTAATTTAGCATGGACAAAGTATGTAATGATCAGCATTCTGTAAGTTAATCAGCACATGGAAAAACCACACCAAACTTTACTACACTGTACATTAGCTCATGTAGATTCTGGTAACAAAAAATTGTATTGTTTTGATTTCGACCTTTCCAGATATTGCCCGTAGCAACGAGTAGGGTGCAGCAAAGAAGTTAAAAAATAGAGCAAGTACAGATCAAAATACCCCCTAATGCCTTGATTTATGTGTGTTGTAAGTGTGATTTTTGGATTCCCCATCCAAAAATCTATCAGAATACAAATTTTCATCTTTCTATCTCTTACGAAACGGAAGTTATTAGAATTTTAGTATCGCTAAGGTTGTTGTTAAGCAAAACGTAAGGAGAAAATAGCAGAAATCAGCAAAATTTCAATGTCCGATATCTCTGGAAATACTTGGTTCCAGGAAATAAAATTCGGCACAGTGGTTCATATCTATTACAGGAATCTACATACCAAATTTCAACAATTTTGAAGATGGGTGGTTAAGTAGCTCTGATGATTTGACATGGAATGACCCACAAGTGAAGAAATTAAAAGACATTATATGTTGCATGGAACTTCCTATCATTAAGCTTATTACGTACGAAATCGAGTCTTTTGTTATGGGTTACCATGTTTATAAAAGTAACTGGACACCCTCTGTTGGAGACGAATTTTATGGGTTTATGGAGCCGACAAATAAGATGGATAAATATGCAGTTGCAGTCAAGAAAAGTGACGGAGAGATCATTGGCCATCTACCGCTAGGAAAGTCTGGACGATTTGCAAAAGTCATATTTTACTTTCTGAAGAATGACAGCGCCAATGTTTGCAAAATAACAATCACTGGAAAGTCATTAAACCTCGGCGATGGTTTAGGAATGAAAGTTCCTTGCAAGTTATCCTTCCTATCTGAAAGAGCGTCTATTGAAATTTTACAAAAACAACTACCAAAGCTTTTGTAACATTTATACATTTTTTCATGAAAATAAAAGACCCAGATTATGTCAAACTAACCTGGTTTTCCATTTAGCTAGCCATCCCTGAGAAGCTTGAAATGACTCAATACCCAATCCTTCGGCAAACTCGAGTGCTTTCTCCTTTAGAATAGTGCCACTTATTGGGATGTTTTCACTCCTCATAACGAGGAGCCACTTGTGGACAGCTGTGTTGATGTCTTCAAATTTTTGAGGTTTCGTTCTTTTTGATAAGAGTCCGGTGTTGAACTGTGCGAAGATCTTTTCTTTGTTCTTCTTCCACGTCGAAAGAGTGCTCGATGGAATTTCAAATTTGGCTGCGACATCCTTTGGAGCAGTCCCTTTTTCCAGCTCTTTGAGGGCATTGTATTTGATTGTGCAGGATTTATTTTTGATTTTTCGTTTTGATCCTGCTTTGGACGCCATGTTTTTGTGTAGGCTTCAACTCCGAAAAAAGACCTTCGAAAAAGGCGTTCGAATAGGCGTTCGAAAGGCTCAAGCATTCGAATCATTCGTTCGAATAATGTAAGGCCTGCGCCACATGTAAATGTTTAAACATTTAAACGATAAAGACTCAAAACATGAGTAAAACCTTTCAAATTTTGCTAAATTTTGCATAACGCTGCAGGAAAATTCGAGTTATGGAGACAAAAACCTTCAAGGAACAAGAAAATTCGTTCGAAAGAAGGGAATATTCGAGTTATGGAGATTCGAGTTGTAGAGGTTTTTTTATGAGAGTTCATTAGGAAATTTTCAAGGTGCCAGCGAATTTGTTCGAAAGAAGGAGACATTCGAGTAATAGAGGTTCGAGTTATGGAGACTCTACTGTATCATATAATGTATCCTCTATACCTTATTGTACTAGAGAATGGTAGCTCATTAAGCAAATATGTTTTAAGCACGATATAAAATGATCAAATTACCTTATAATCTTGTTGACAAATTAACGTCCGTATCAGCGCTGAAAAGATTTGAAAGAGGAGGTTTACGGCCCGGGAGGGCCGTACTTAGCTAGCGCTAAGGGGCTGTTTGTATGATATGAGAGGCGGGACGGGACGTTTGCCGGGACCGGATGAAAAACGGGATGACTTTATCCCGCCTTTACATGAGAAAATATTTAGCAGGAGCTTTGCTGGGACGAGACAGTAATTAATACAAATTAACATACTAACATTTTAAAACGTCCCGGGACAGTGTGTTTATATGATGAAAAGCGTCCCGCTTCAGGCGGGTTTCCGGTTTGAGAAAGCGAGATCTCGCCTAACCGGGACGGGACGTTTTTGTCCCGGGATAGTTTTTTTTCATATAAACACGAGATTTTTTATGAATACTTCAATGGAGGCGAGATCCCGTTTTTCGTCCCGTCCCGGCAAACGTCCCGTCCCGCCTCTCATATAAACAGCCCCTAAGAGGTTTGGAACCCAACATTACTTCGTACGGAGATTATGAAATAAAATTAAGAACAGCCTGAGCCTGAATTTTCTTATAAAATAAGAACAATGATTCTCTTTCAATGATAAACAGTTTAAAATTATATATAATTGTTTTCACTTGTGACCGGGTCTTTTCTCACCTACAATACGATGTGCGAAATTAATTAATAACGGCGCGACTAGCGGCCTGTATTATGTAGTTATGGGCTTGTCTTACAAGAGACTTTGATCTTACTGTCCGAAGTAAATAAGGACATAATAATTCGTACTGCTATCTACATCTCTTCACGCATATAGTTGGCCCGTTGCTACCATTTTTAATATAAATTTATTTCACTATCACGCTGCATTACAAATTAATGTGACTCAGCAGGAACAACACTGAGTTCATTCAACCTAACCGTTTGATCCAGCTGGATATCGGTACGTTTAACAATTTCTAAGCTGGATCACGGTTTCTCCTCCTCTATTCAAAGCTTTGATTGTTTACCCCTGTTTTGACTAAGAACATTCTTTTGAAATATGTATTCCATAGGAATAATTTCCTTATGATAAAACTTTTGCCAAGTTGACTCATTTGACCAGGACCCTCTTTCCAATATTTCTTTGACCGACAAGCCTGATAAGTCTGCCATAGATGTAGAGGCAGATCGTGTTGAATGCCCACTAAAAGATCCCAATTTGGTCACTCCTGATAATTCTAAGGTCTCTTCGATCCAGCGAGATATCGATGAACTACAAACTTCCTTATGAGGTTTGATATAACTAAGGAATAACTGGTTTTGATTTTTTGTACGCCAATCGTTTGATCGTAAAATATATTCATCCAAACAACTAGTAACACATAAGGAAGGATTTTCTGGGAATGCAACCAGTTTCAGTTTTGGTGGTGATTTGCCTTTCTTCCAGCTCTTATGGAGTTTATTATAAGCAAAAATATATTGATTTGGAAGTCTACCCATGTGAGAAATCTGCAAATGTTGGATTTGAATAGTTCTTGATGATGTCACTAATGCAACAAGCATGGACAATTTTAGAGTTAAATGTTTATCTGAAAGAGTTCTGTTATCTGACCAATGTTCCTTAATGTAATTAAGAACTACCTGCACATCCCATATAAAGGTATATTTTGGTTGTGGTGACCTTTTGTTGAAGACACCTGTCATTAAATCACATACTTTAGGATGAGACCCCCACTTTCTCTCCATTTATCAAATTATGAAAGGCTGATATTGCTGATCTATGGCAACCTATTGTTCTATATTCATAACCTGCTTCAAAAAGTTCTGCCAAGAAATCTAGAATTGAATTTATACCACATGAAAATGGATTAATTTGTTTCCTATTACACCAGCCAGCCCACTTTCTCCAGGACGATTCATAATTTCCTGTTGATGATTCCCTTCTAGTGTCAGACATAAGTCTGGAAGCTGTTTCTGAAATTCCCGACATAAGTAATCTCTTCCTGAGATTTTCCATGCCGCCAATCTGAGAGTATTGTTCTGAACTAATGGATGTGGCTTGCCTAAAGGATTTTTGAGTAAGTTCCTTTGCCTTGCTAACAACAGTGGTATTTCTATTGACATCTGCAATAGTTGAGGATATCAGGGTTGGGAATGCCATGTTGGTGTTACTATTAATGTGGCATGTGATTGATCCTGTATCACTTTTTGCAGTACCCTGATTATCATGCAAAATGGGGGGAAATCATAAAGGAACCCTTGGGACCAATCCTGCAGCATGGCATTCGTTCCCTGACTGTATGGATCTGGTCTCCAGGCGATGTAATTTGTCAGTTGATGACAAAGTCTTGATGCAAAGAGATCTATTGTTGGGGTTCCCATGACTTGACAAACTTTCTGAAATACACCCTGATGTAGTAACCATTCCGAAGAGTCCATTGATTGTCTGGACTCTTGGTCTGCTAGTACGTCCATTGCACTCGGAATATACTCTGCAGTAATCATGATCCCCCGAATTAAAAGGTATTCCCAGATCTCCTTGCTCAATTTTGTCATCCTTTGACATTTGTACCTCCCATTTTCATAAGATACCTTATAGCAGTTGTGTATCTGGAAATGAATCGCTTTGACAACTTTGTTCTTCGTGAAACTCAAGAGAGCTAACTTCACCGCCAGAAGTTCTAAGATGTTGATATGGAGACTCTTTTCCTTTTCTGACCAGACCCCCCTTGTTTTCATCCCTTGACAGGCTGCACCCCAACCTGACTTTGAGGCATCTGTTTGAATAACCAACTGTGGTGGAGGTTGTACAAGGCATTTTCTATTTGAGAGTTCTAAATTTTTGACCCACCAAATTAGTTCCTGTTTGCTGTCTGAATTTAGGTAAATTTGTTGTTGATAGCAATAATTTTGCTTCAAGGTTTGTATTTGTTGTTGTTGTAAATAACGCATTTGTATTTGCGCTGGAAACACAGCTTGAGCTGTTGACGATAAAAGTCCTAAAAGTCTTGTTAATTCTAAAATGGACACTTTGGTTGCCTTGTACATCTCCATACAGCTGCTTACTATTTTGTGTAGTTTGTGAGGAGTTAACGACAGGGTTAGATTTTTTGAATTGATCTTCAAGCCTAGGAACTCCAACTCTTGAGTGGGAATTAATACAGATTTTTTCACATTTATTATGAACCCCAGATGCTGCAGTAGAAAAATTACTGTATCTCTGCCTTTCAAAACTTCCTGTATGGAACTTCCCATCAATAACATATCGTCCAAATATATCACTAGACGAATATTCAACCTTCTCAGTAGTGACATTGGTATTTTCAAAATCTTTGTGAAAATTCTGGGTGCAGGTCCTAACCCAAAACAAAGGCAGAGAAATTCGTATAAGTTCCCTGACCATTGAAAGCGAACTTTTGTCCTTGAAGAACTGTGTAATGGGATTGAAAAGTATGCGTCTTTTAAATCTAGTTTGCATAAAAAATCTCCCTGTCTCAACATGTATTTTAGATTGTGCAAACCTTCCATCTTGAAGTGTTGGTAGGGTACATGTTTGTTGAGTTCTTTTAAATTTATTACAGGTCGATACCCCCATCCTGGGCACTAAGAACAAATTGCTTAAGAACTGGTCTGATTGATGTTGACAAAGTTTTATTGCCCCTTTCTGCAACATTTCGAATATCTCTTTGTCCACTAGTTCCTGTTGAGACTTTGACATGTGGATATCTTTTGGAAATTTTGATTGGACTGGCTTTGATTTTAGTGGTATTTCGTATCCCATTATTATAGACAATATATTTTGATCTTTTCTTTTTAGAAAATATTTCAGTCGCCCTGCTAGAGGCACGTCTGGGATGTTTAATCCCTTGAATAATTGATTTACAAACGGGTGAACATTTGTTAACTCCGCATTTGGAACTAGGGCTTGAGAGTTCAACTTGTTGCAGATGAGGTTTCTGTGATTTATTATTACCTCTTTGGTTCTTTGCATAATTGCTTTGTCCTCTGACTCTTCTATTGTAAAAAACTCCAATAAATTTCTTTATGTAACTGTTTACATATTCGGCTAATTCTTCCGGAAGATCATATTCGTTTTGTTCTTCCTTCGATTTCACTTGAAATCTAGCATCATCCTGTTTGAGAGGTAATTGGTTTTCATCGTCGCTCTCATTCGAAGATGCTGACGACGATGATGAAGAACTACTCGATGATGGAGATACCTCTCTTCTGCGTTTCATTCATTTTTTGTAATACCATACTTTGGATATAACTGGATTAAAATTCCACAAGCTCCTGTTTGTGTTTCGACGACGAAGATTGAAAGAGGAGGAGAAACCGTGATCCAGCTTAGTTATTGTTAAACGTACCGATATCCAGCTGGATCAAACGGTTAGGTTGAATGAACTCAGTATTAGATCGACTGAGATTCTTACGTAATAAAATCGTATTTGTTTCATTGTAAAGACGTCCTTAGATATAGCATACATATAACTGTACACAAAAGTCAAACGAGACATTGATAAGTGTTTGATATGCTTTGCATCTTTAATTTCTAGATAAACATTTTATTGAATTATATAAGTTTTGTTACAATGATAATGGTACATGATGGACACAATTTTGGGAGCACACCTGTCTGGTTTTTATCATTGAATGTCTTATTCCCACTATTACATCACTATTACTTCAGTTATCACTCATGAATTTCTATTTTGACCTTCCTGGAACAAAAACGTGATTTTTCCATTTTGCTTCACAGTCAAGCATTTTTCAACTTTGGCGAAAGCGCTGACCTTCAGCCTCTTGCCCTCTTTTATTTTTGACCAGGGAACCTTAAAAGAAAGCTTTACAAATTGATATCAGGACTATCTCTAGGTCCGTAGTGGAACCAAATTCTACATCTCTTAATGATGTTATTGTATTTTCCACCTAATTCTGTAAGGGTTTTTTTTTAGTTGTATATAAATATGACCCCATGATCTCCTCAATCTTTGGTTCTACGTGACTCCCTGTGACAATTATCATTGATGATGAGTGAATGTAAAGGAACTATTGGTTATTGTTTATAATGGTGTTTTGATTTAAGGTGGAACTACCCTCAAAAAATTATTTCATAAAAATATTGATTTAATGTAAAATATTTTATCGCAGTTGGAAAGTGGAAGACCTAACCATAGTTAAAAGAATTGAGATGGTTAGGAGAGTCGGCAAACATCATAGATATATCTTATTATGCATTGATTTTGTTGCGACCGTGCACACTTCATTTGAAGCATGCTTTTTACTATGAAAACATAGTCTTTCTTTCCAAAATAACTACTATAATTTTTTTAAAATGAACAAAAATCAATTAATCTCCCATCTCATAGAACCGCAAGCATACAGAAAATCTAAAACAAAATATATCTTGTTCTTAAACAGAAACGAAATTGAACGAGATGTAGAGATAGGTATCAAAAATACTAATGGGAAGAAGTGACAGATACAAAACTTAAGAGAAAAAAATAACTTTGTGTGTGTGCTGTAACATCTGAAACATGTCTAAGAACCTGCTGATATACTAGACAGAGTACAAGTATTTAGATATTAATATAAAATACTAACTCAAATTTTTAATACATATAACAGTGTGTAAACAGTGGACAGCCCGAAATTGATAAAATTAAAGTGAGAGACTACTTCCTTTTTCCCAAGAGTTACAGAAAAGATTATCAAAAGAAAAATTGTCTATTCACCTGCATACACACTGTTTCTATGATATACCACAGTATCATTATTATACCATTATACTGCCATAATATATACTACTGTTCAGATGCACTGGCTTTTTTTATTTCTTTTCTCAGTGATTTCACTTTACCAATTCTTATGTTCAGTTTATGTTTTTCAACAATATCCTTGGCAAAAGAAAATGAACGAATTTTGCAATAACCTTCTAAAATTGTCAGAAGCATGTTATCAATAATTTTATTTGTAGGCTTTATGTCAGATTTTGAAGCAATTGATTTAAAAAGTTCTTTAACATAAGGAAATGTTGACAATTTCTGAGCAATGCCACTGACATCAATTTCTCTAACATTTTTCTTTTGAATTTCCATTTTTTTTCTGCAATGATAAAAATTTTTTGCATATCTTTGGAAACAAACCACAATCCTCCTCGATTCAGAGCTGAAACTAATTTTACATTTTTCATTTCTGCCTCATTGGCTTTGCCAGCTAATAATATTGACATGGCTTGTTGATTTTGCTCATTGCTGTAACTTTTTGAGTTTCTCAGTTTCTTATAAATGTTTCGCATTACATACCCAGACAAATACTGTAATCCATGAGCTCTTTTTCAGAAATATTTCTGGTAATAATCTCTTGCTCGTCTAATGTCTTCAGATGATTCCCAGCATTTGCGACCACATCACAAAGCTTCATGGCCAATATTTTTGAATTAGATTCAGCTAGTTCTGGAAAATATTGTTTTGCATTTAATAGTATACTTCCATAATACAATGTGTAAAATTTTTCAATATTTTTACGAGAAGGGAGATCGAAGCATAGTTTATGCAAATTTGGTAATTTCGTAATATTCTCCTCCTTTTCCAAAATTTTAAAATATTGCTCAAAGTCCTGCAAACACTCATGACCATACAATTCTTTTCTAAGTATCTTGGTTAATGTCTTCTTAACCAACACAATTAAGTTTTCCACAGTTATGCAGTCTGGACTTTCCACCAATTCAACTTTCAAATGCTTTCTTGCAACATGTAGTTTGAGACCTCCTCTGCTTTTATAAATCTTATCACAACTCTCACATTTAAAATTTCCATGATCAAGCTAGAAAAGAAAACACATTATATATCATAAATACACTGATGACTACCAAAGCATGTTGTGTATGTATGTGTGTGTATACATATATATGTAAAGTGTGTATTTACATAGCCCTAATAACTCTTAACTTATCCCTAACCCTGATCCTAACTCTACCTTCACTTCTTATCCACAATGGATGTGTATACGAAAAGGAGCGTAACATTATATTGTCAATGATAATGAAAATTACTTACATTTCCAACAACACTATTAAAAGAAGAATAATCTTCTTCAATATCTCTCAAAAGTTCTTCAAAGTTGTCATCTACCTCGAAATCTATTAAAGGATTCGAAATGTCTTTGTGTGTATTACTACTGCTACTTTCAGCCATATTTATTTTTGTGTGCACGGTCAGAAAGTTTTTTATAATTTTCAACATATCGTTTTAAGCAAGGAGGAGAGCGTCTGATGTTTCCGACTCTCCTAACCATCTCAATTCTTTTAACTATGACCTAACTAAAAAATATCTGAAATTTTTTTCCAAATAATTGCCATGGCAACCATCAAAGAGGGCGGATATTTTGAAAAATTAACCCACCCCGGCCAAAATTGGGGGCAAACCGCTCAATAAGTTTGACTCAAAATTCACATACCTTATCCTAAGTAGTGGTTTTACAAAATGAGTGAATTAGATTTTTATTTTAAATTCTTAAATTTTGGTACTGGACCGCCAAATTTGTCGGACGAAAAAATTCAAAAAATTGTGACTTTCTAGCTTTGCCGAAAAAGAAATCCAACGTTAGTCAAAATTCTAATCCACTCATTTTGTGCTAACTAATGGTGCAAAACCATGTGCAAAATTTCAAGTTTATTGCTCAAACCGTTGTTGAGATATTTTGGCCGGGAGGTGGAAAAACTCAATTTTGAGAAAATCCTTGTTAAAGTTAAATCTCAAATTCCATTGTGCATAAAATGGTCTAGTGAGAAAGTAAAAAACCTATAATTTGTGAAAAACTAATAAAGGACATAAAGTGTCTATTGCATCAACAAAATGCACCAGCATTATATTGCCCTTATAATTTGCCAGTCGTAAACGTTTCTCATTTAATCTACAACATCCTTCAAGGGTAAAAAGCCCTGGCACAATATTCATCTTTTCATAAATGAGGATACTGGCCTTGCGTCCGATATTAATATTTGCAACAGTATCAAATACACCAAATTTCAATTGTCGTAATGTTACAAATTTTGTTTTCGGAATCCTTTGCCAAATCATTCCATTGAAACTCTCATTCTGGTTCTGAGTTTTTCCATGCAAGCAATCATTAAGGAGACTTTCTGAACTTAACTCTTCAAAAATTGGCTTTACATGGGCAATGACAGAAAGTGGTAATCCAGCACCAGGTTTGTATGTACTTGTACCATTTGCCTTGTCCTGCTGGTATTTGCACCAACTTTCTTTTCCAGGAGGACAATATGCACTGTGATAAGAATTCTCTTTAGATGATGCAACATGGAAGAGGGATGCACGACAAGCTTTCTGCATTTCCTTCAAATTTCCAACATTTTGGCGAATGGCTATGCCATAATAATTTTGTAGCCGCTCGATAGTGGCTTTAGTTAGTTTTCCCCTGCCACCAAGGCCTTTAACGTTCTTTTTCAAGTTCAATAACCTTGCCCCAACCCTCTTTTGAACATGGCCAACACACTGAAGCTTTCTGACTTTGATTCCTGGATAACAGTTTTGAACTGCTGAATGACTTTTACAGTCTCCATCTCCATAAAGTTTCGTATACCTCAACTTATATTTCTCAATTGATCTTTCAAAAATTCTTACTGCACCTGAAGTCTCCATGCCACCTGCTGAGCCTTTGTAATTGTAATTGCAGATATGAGATGATTTCCAAAGCTCATATTTCTCTGGATTTGATAGCCGAACCTGTTCCATTCTGCTGCAAGCTTTGCAGTATCGACTCATTGGTTCCACATCCAATATCTTGCCAGATTCCATCGATATTGCGGTAACACATCCATTTAATGAGGAGTGAACCATCCATCGAAATAGAAGTATCAACTTCATTATCTTCACTAATAGCTGCCAAGTCACGGATATCTTGAACAGCATCAGACATAGTTTCCTCTGCAACTTCTTGTGTAGACCGAACAAACTTCGCCACAATGTTATTGTAGTTTTTGACTGTCATTGGTTAAGGCATGTTCATTAATGTAGTGAACATCTCTATATCAGCATAGCCTTGGCCACATGACCTCATTGAGTAAACAATTCTTTTGTTGACATCATACGCTTTTTCAACACAAACTGGTGATGTGTAAAATGGTCTTTCGTAATGACATTCTGCGCATTTCAGACAAAGGTATGACGCAAGTCCTTTCTTTTTTGTTGACACTTCTGTTAGTGATAATGTGAGAGACAGGGTTGCCACTCTTTTTTAGCCTTAAAATTCTAGGAGTTTTAGGAGATTTTAGGAGGAAATTGTACCATTTTTTTAGGAGGATCGATGAATTTCTGTATATATTTCTAGGAGATTTTAGGAGAAAGCCTCGATTTTTAGGAGTTCTTAGGAGAAATCTTAATTTACTTGATGGCAATATTTTGGCCAACCACAGAACAACACAAAAATAGCAGGCAATGTATCTATATGTATACAGTGTGTCCACGAGAAAGTGGGCACCTTGTTTAAAACACAAATAACTTTTCGAGTTTTTAACAATACAATGCGGTTTTTATACCGTTGGAAAGAGGCTTTTTTGAGCTTTCCAAAAATATAAGTTGTTATTTATAAAAATTTTAAAAAATATTAAGTATTTTTTGTTTCGATACGCTTGCTAATTTTGTAATGATCAATAAAGCAGACTTTTAACGAGCAATTAACCTTTTGTTTCGTTGAAACAACCACTGTTGTTGGTGTTGTGCTAATTTTGTCACGAAATTTTTTGAAAAGACACAAACCTTTTTTCATTGTGTAAACTTACCTTAAACTTTTTATTATGATTTAATAATTTCATATTCTCAAGCATTTCCAAAACCTTTATAAGCGAGAAAACAAACTTTTATGAAATTCATTCTATTATGCAGTTAACAGTCCAGCAGTGAACTTTCGTGGTAAAATAAGTTTCATGAGACGAAAAGTTATGTAGCTGTTATTCAGGCTTTTAGACAGCAGTTTCTGGGTAGAAATCCCCCATCAAAAAGCACGATTCAAAGTTTTTAAAAGTTTGTAAAAGAGTTTTAGAAATGAAACTTTCAATTTCAAGCTTGTAAAAACGTAAAGTTTTCCTTATGTAAACGCAGCTTTATTACAATATTTTAGCTTTTTATGATTTCCCATGCTACTCCAGTCGTTAACATCTATTCAAACAAGCGTTAATTGATCGTTATTGATTTAATGTCATGGTTTCATGGTAAAATCGATTATATTTCCCGAAAAAATGGTTTTTCTGTGAAAAGGGTCATATATTTAGAAAGAGCAAAACATTTTCTTTCTGTTAATATAAAAATTGAAAAAAACAAGCACGAAAAACAAAAGATATGCTTATTAAAAGTTAGGTGCCCACTTTCTGGTGGACACACTGTATATGTTCTACTTTAATTTTACCATTACATATGAAGAATAAAGAAGAATCAAGTAAACCTTAAGAGACGCAATCATCAGTGCACGAAAAGCGTGAAGATTTTTCAATAGGCAATTAACTATGCTTTGTTTGATATTTGAAAAGAGGTTATTTTTTTGAATCACACTGTATAATAAACAATGATTATAAATAACAATATAAACTTTAACAAATATATGTATGCATATATATTAAATAAAACAAATCTGTATTAAAAGATAAAACTCTGAATAAAACAGAAGAATGATCAACAAGATCAATGATAAATACCAACACGAAACCACAGTAAAAATCAATCATTATTCCATTAGAATGTGCCAAACACAAAGATTAATCTTCATCTAGATGTAAATGAACTTTAACATTGTAGAACAATCCTAACAAAATGTATCCTGAAGAACACATTAAACTCCACAAATAATGAATAACCCTGAAACTTTGACCTATTGAGGAATTAAATGGAACTCTGCAAATAATAAAGTCTCTGTTTCTTGGCCACTGTTACAACTGTTTTCAAAAGGCCTCTGTCAAAATTAAAGAACACAAACAGAATTATAACCAAATATATCATAGCTAAGCAAAAACGATTTAAACATAAGTTTCATAATGCATCTTTCTTTTCAACAAGGATCTTTTTCTTGGCAAGAGTTTTGTCTAGGTTCTCTTGTTTTTCGTTAGCTGCCCTTTTTAGTGCATTTGCTTTTTCAACTTCATTCCTCATTTCTGTAAGAGTTTGCTTCTTCTGGGCTGCTTCCATTGCCTTGTCAGAAGATGAGCTTAGGTCTATTATTGTTGACTTAAGCAATGTGACTTCTGTATTCAATTTCAAAATCTCTTCGTTTAGTTCAGCCAATTTAGTACTCTTCACTGATGCTTCCTTTGCAGATGATTTCTCTTGAAGGCTCGCAAAATAACGTTTTCTGGCAAGTTTGACAGAGTCTAATAACTGCCTGGTAACATCCAAATTATGACTTTGTAAGTTGTTGCTTCGCATATGATCATGGATATGCCTCTGTGCAATTAAGCTTTCGCTATGGAGATTTTCTACCAACAATTTACCATTTACGCTAAATCCCCTTTCAACAGTAGCTTGACCATGAGACAAAATCAGTAACATTTTTAGAACTTTTTGTAGTTTTGTAAATTTTTTAGTGTCATTGAAAAACTTCCAAATGAACACATCAACACGATCTACTTCTTTGTCAAATTTGATGAACAGATCTTTATTCTTTTTTACGACAGTGGAAAGGAAATTTGAATATTCAAGTTTAGAAGCATCGGCTTCTGCACCTGACAACTGCTTGTAAGCAATAAGCTTTTCAAGAATTTTCTCAAACATGAGCTCGCACGATTCTTGTGACTCAACCATGAAGTTTGGGGATAAGCACTTCAAACATCTAGCAAATAAGGATCGTAAGGGATGTTTTATATTTACTATTATTTTTTTTACTCATCTGGAAATAAAAAAAGATAATGTTATTTGATTTTAATTGCCCATGCCAAACACAGGAGTAATCAGACCAAAATGAATACACAAACAAGCTCAGAAAAATTCAGCATTCTTATAAAGAATAACAATTTCCCTAACTACCTATGCACAATAATAACTAAGAAATAACTAATAAATAACTAAGAAATAACTAAGAAATAACTAAGAAATAACTAAGAAATAACTAAGAAATAAATACTATGATAAATAACCTAGTGAGGGAATGAGGTGCATAGCATGGTCCACGACAATAATATAATTTAGAAAATTTTAGGAGAATTTTAGGAGATCTAGGCATTTTCACTAGAATTTTAGGATATTTTAGGATATTTAGGAGACAAAATCAAACTTTAGGAGATTCTAGGAATTTTAGGAGGCGTGGCAACCCTGGAGAGCGGTACAATCAGGACATCTCATATCCTCAAATATATCTGACAATATTGAAAGATTAATAAGTCTGTACCCAGATACTTTGTCGTTGATTTTTGGCTTTCCAACTGGTGTGACCTTTTTCTTTGAAACAGTTTCAACATCAGCAGCAGTGACTGTACTTCTAGATGTTGATGGAGTGCTGGGTGCAGCAGGATTATTTACAATATTTACATCATTATTTACGATATCTTCTTCGTTATTTACAACTTTCTTCTTTCCATAAAACCCTTTTCGTTTTCTATGTGTTTTTGTTGATGATTTCACTCTACAAGCTTTACCCATTACAGCACTAAACAGTGTTCAAATTAATGTGTCGATGTTTCAAACAATGGAAAATTTAACCCGTATGGCAAAGTAGATATCTTTTTAACTTAATTGCCACTAAGTGGAGTTTAACACCATGGAGAAACCCTAAGTACACCGTTGCTAAGGGCGTTGTTAAGGGCCTTTATTTTCTCTATGTTCAAGAAATCTTGATAAATAGCAAAGATATCAAAATTTGGTTTTCAGATCTGAATTCTCCGATAAATTTTGCTTCCAAAAAACCAAAAAATTTTTTTTGAAAAATTTGGAAAATTTGAGGGTAATTCCACCTTAATAAGACTTCCTCAATTCATCCTTCCTTCACGATCGATGGATCGACCGTGAGGATGTGTTCGATGGATGACAGGTCATCTTTACGAATAGTAATGTAATGTAGCTCCGCCGAATTTACAATCTCGAACCGCCAAATTAAATTCCCGCTAAAAGTTCTTCTCTTTACTTTCTTCTGTTTTTTTCTTTCTAATCTCACCCCTCCCTAGCTCGACTTTTTCTGAGGGAAACGGTTTCTTTCTCTCTCTACTTGAATCATCTTTGTTAGACACTAATTACTCAGTTGTCCCTCGCACGGCCTTATTGATCTCAAAGCATACGGTGGAACAGGCTGGTAGCAGTACCACCAGAGATGCGGGCAGTAGAATATATTACATTTCAGTTTACTTTTTACTCTCTTTTAAACAAATTTGCGTAAATTCTCATCTTATGACCACCCTATAGCCAATTTTTTATTTATTAATCAAGTATTTTTCGTGGAGATGAATTTTCGCTAACAACAACGCACATTATATTTATGAATACGAGTTAGATGATTTGAAATTTGTTAATACTATAGACTCTCTGTAACTCGAACATCGAAGGGGAAAACAAAATCGTTGGACATATGGAGAGTTCGAGTAATGGGAAGTCGAAATATGGAGAGTTTACTGTATAAAAAAGCCTTAGTACATAAAGACGATATCCAATATACACCTTTTTGTTTTTTATTTTTCTGTTTTCAATATTTACATTGAAACATATCGATCAACTGAAAGACTTGTCTCGTCCATTCTTCAGTAAGCTTTTGATAAAACGAGTGTACAGCAATTCCATACCGTTCACATATAAGTCACCTAAAGATGAATCAAGCAATACAGTCACACAACGTTCCTCGTATACAATACATTACGAGATGAAGTTTTACGCAGTTAGTTTAAAGATAAGAAACAAGAGGGTAGTTTCTGATGAGGTCCATCAGAAAAATGACAAATATCAAAGGTCAGGGGTCTAACATAACATGCTGTAAGTAAATACAGACGCTGTCTACTCGGATTGGAAAACCCTGATCAGATTCACTTTTCTATGATGGAAATAGACGTTAAAGCCTTGCATGTCAACTTCACAGCGGTCGTTATTCCAGATAACACTCTCTTAAGTTTTCAATCCATTCCGAATGTGAAACATAGATGAGCAAACTAACAAACAACTAAACTAACTCACGATTAGCAGGAAGCCATTCTTGAATTTTGATTCGGATATTATGCTTGATTAATTTCGTAGCAACCTCAACGATCTAAACAACAATCTCAACTTCAATCCTAGAAATTCTATTTCCATATCATTCCTTTATAGAGGTATTATCATCCCTCTCCACCAATCCCCCGATATGAAAATTAAGACCCTGGGACCGAGGTTCATGAAATACTCGTGGAAAACAAACATCTGCAGATGGATGAAGACCCATCCTAATTATAATTGATGAAATATAAACAGAAAGGATAACCTTCGTAACAATATTTCTCAACGAAATTTTAAGATGATCAGATTGAGGATACCTTGTCGTGAATAGATTCCGGTAATAGATTTTCAACACTTGGTAAAATCCTGTTATCCAAGTAACTAGAAAGAAATACAATTCGCAATATGGAAGTGCTAACTTTCTGTTTGGTCACACAGACAAAACGAGAGTAAAAGCTTGTGAGAACATACGTTTTAAGGTAAATGTGACACGTGCTGCTCAATTCTTTCTGGCCATCTTCCATGTGTTTTGTGTATTTCGACAGATTTCTGACCTAACCAATACAAATACCAAGAAAGAAACACAACCTGTTTGAGCGGTGCTGTCATCTTCTCAGTAAGAAATAAATATTCTTACTTTTATGTCTTCCATTGTTATTTCGTCCTCTTCATTAAAACTAAGGGGAAAAAATCCTGGAGATAATGATTCATGGAAACAAATCACAATGTAGGTAATCAGATCTATCAAATTCGTGTTTCTCAAATGACAGCTGGACCATGTATTTCGATTTTATTTCATTATATACACCTGGCATCTCCCGCTAGTTTCCAATTCTGTTACGTCATTGACATCCAACACGACAACAAAGAATTATACGTCACTGACTTCGTTGAATGGAGAGACACGGCACCGATACAAAAGTCAGTGAATGACGTCGGTGGGATGTCGTATTAACAGTTATATTGAGTGGGATGATCTATGACAATGGATATGAGCCAGCCCGTTGGAGCATACAGTGAAAGATCTATATCTCTGTATGGACACTTGAACATTCCCTGACAGCAATCCGAAAGCCGGTGAAAACCCACCCTAACCCTAACCTCTACAACTTATCTGTATTATGAAAGTTTCACGGTTAATAGACGATGTGGAATTCGAATCTGCTGCCGATAAAATGATTAATTTGAAATCGGAAGAAATATTTTATCTGACTGAGTTCCCATATTCGGAATTTTTAACCAACAAAATATTTATCAACCGTCAAAATAAATTCCGCAAAAATACTTTTGCGCATAAATTTCTTCCCTAAAGGTATATTCAAAAACTAATCCCGTCACAGCATCGAGAACAGGTTTCACATAATAACACGTTATTTATATGGAGATCTATATGAAGACTTTACTTATGAAGACTGTGTGCCAAACAACAAATTTCTTACTCGAAATCAGCTTTCATTTTCTCAACGACATCTTGACAGAAATTATTGATGATGTTGGTGGTAATGTATTGTTTGATGTTCGTGGCGTGCCTGAAATGCCACGATTAACACCTAGGTGAACACCTCGTATTTTCAAAAACAAAAAAAAAAAACTGTAAAAGACAAAACCTTTCTGTGATAAATTTGATGCATTCTTGCACGTGATTGGGTAAATATTTCATGAAACTATCCATTAGCTGCAACTATAACAAAAAACAACGAAAAAAACGATTATATCGTTAAGGTATTGTTTGTCTCAAGATGCGGTCAAACTACGGTTGAAAGTCTCTTATTTTCGTTTGAAAGATCGAGACATTAAGTAATAACTCGTTCATTTAGCACTAACAGAAGTAACAAAATTTTGACCGCAAACTTTAAAGTCAAAAATTTCAAATAAATAAATAACATATGCGTTACATCTACCTTGTTGTAATTGTTGGAGTCTGTAGAAAATACATCAATTGTTGAGACTGCTGTTATTTTACGGAATGAACCTGAAAGAAAGATAACATCTCATTAGATTTCTCATTTTTCGTTGACACGACGACAGGATGGTCTCACCTTGCGTTGGATGGCTACTTGTTCCTTTCGCGAAGTCAAAAAGCGGTTTACGAATATCGTTCAAATACGGACATAAATCATACAAGAAATTCTTATCGATTTCCACAACATCGTCAATGCCAATAACCTCTTTGCTTTGCAAACTCTGGAAATCATATTCTGGAGTAACAAATTCGTAGATATTTAGCTTTTGAACGCATGGTTGTTCCAACAGCCATCCAATGTGTTGGCTTAACATCATGTCCAACAGAGGAGCACATGTCCTCGTGTTGTCGATCACCAGTGATGCAAGGAATCGAAGTGGTTTCTTATAAATGTCCATTTCAAAAGCATTTGGATCTGCCATACTAAAAAAATCGACAGTCCATGGGATGGTTATTAACAATCTGTGTTCTCTGTAAGCCGTCTCTAATATGTCAAGCAGTCCGACGTTCTCCGTCACAATTCGTCGAGTAGCCAACATACATGTGGCATCAATTGAACTAACTAAATGATAAGTCAAAAAATGGGTAAAGCCGAGGAACTTCGCCAATAATCTTAATTCAGAAATGGCAGTTTTGATATCTGTCCAAAGACTTTCCGCAATGTCCGATTTGTTGTGATTCGTCTTCGTGTCCAGCCCAAACGTCTGAGAGTTGATGTCAATCAAGAAAGTTATCAGGGTGTGGATCAAATAAACATTGAAACAATAACAATCTGCTATCAAAATAAAATCTCTGAAGAATTCTTCTACACGCGAGAAACTTGGTTTGGGACACAAGTCATGGCTAGCTGATGGACGAGTCAATCTTTCCTGCAAATTCTGAAACTTGGAAGGATTTGACTTTTTGAACTCCAATAAAACGCTATCAGAGATATTGGGTTCGTCAGCTTTACTTCCCACGCTGTTACGACACATTTCCAACAGCTGACCAACAAACAGTCTGGCAAATTGATAATGTGTGTTGATGCCATCGCATGATTTCATCAGTTCTGGAACTCTATCGCTCAAAAAACGCTTCATGTTCCAATCTGGGTCCGCATGAAGTGACTGCCACTCGCGTACTAACGCGTAGAAGGCGTCGCGTTTCTTTGAAAACGAGTGAAAATGCTTGTCGGTCAGAAATGTCTTACGATTATCCGACTCCACCTGGAACGGGATACCAGTCATCGGCGACTTGACGACGACAGAATGTTGTACCTCATCGGCAAGATTTTTCGTGATTTCATCCTCAATATTGTGCAGAAAGTGAGAATCAACAAACGATCGAAGTCTTGAATTATCAAATAACATCTGCAAGGTTTTAATATCTAATAGGATAACGAATCTTGTGAGTCTTTCTAAACACTTCGCTGCGAAGTATGCACAAGTCGGCAAATTTACAAATGGAAAATAATAATGCAGTTTTTGACTCTGCTTCGATGAATAGGTAAGAGCGGTGAACAAAAAGTAAAGCTCCAATGTGAAATTAGGAATCAACCTTTGCAAACAAATACAGGAGTAAATATCAATGAAAACATTCACAGCATGGCGGTTCGAAATGTCATCCTCGTTCCAGACCTCTGCTTCTTTTGTAGGAGTATCAAATGTGCTTGTGGAATAAAAAACAGAATCTTCCGTCAATTCCTGTTTGGTCTTTAGACTTGTCTTCAAAAATCTCTTGTCATCGTTAAAAAGCTGATTGAATGATGAGTCAGCATTTTGTGTTTCAAAACTAGATTCTTCGAGAAGATTAGAACCAGAAAAGCAGACTTTAGGACTGCTGTCTGCACCTCCATTCATAACAACGGGAGTGGCAGTGATGCGACGAGGACTAAAGATTTCAAAAAAAAAAAAAACCTGGTCATTTCCAACATCTGTCGCTTAAATACATTAGCACAAGTACCACAAAACACTGATTCAAATTTGGGACTTAGTTTTAACCCCCTATTATTTTTATGTCCCTCGAGAAGATGTAAATTCATGTTTTTAATGAAATATGTTCATTGATGCAGAAATTGTATGAATGTATTAAAGAGACAAGAGATGCGATAGGACATTATATATTTACTTTTTTTTACTAACACTCGCCGACAATGAAATGGATGGAAAATCATCGTGACTGCTCAACTCAAACACATTTCGTGAATGATGGCTTTCAAAATTACTTATCGAATTTGCACTTTTGTTACTTTGTTGGACGGGTGATGTCCACTTTGCTACCTGTCTGATAGGTGATATACCCTTGAGGCCATCGGTTTCCACATCAACAGAACATTGATTTGAAGGCGACGAGCTGGAATATTGCAAGCTGATACGAGCAGACTTTTTGACTGACGGAGGATTATCTCTTCTCTTCCGCTCACAATGTTTCTTTTTCTCTTCAATCTGTCGCGGTGAGAAGTAAACATCAGGAGAGCTGAATACAGGTGTCAACCTTTCTCGTAAGTACGATAGAAATTTAGGGACAAACTCAAACAGGGGAACCGTTAACTCTCCGATCTAAGATTAAAGTTAAAAAGACAATAAATACATCGTCAATAGTAAAGGCTATTCTTACGAATGGTAGTATCAACACAATATTCATGCTAACCTGAACTGGTTCATAGTTTTGAAGTGATTCTAAAACGACTTGATGGTCAAAATTCCCGTTGAAGATTTCAGAAATCAGATGTTCAGCCATAAAAAATTAACCAGGATGAAACAGCTCTCTGAATATTAATCTTCCATTGAAAAAAAGCTACCTATTTTCATATTAAAAAATTTTCCCTGAAAAACAACAGCGAGTTACCATAATTGTGGTATCACAGAACATTCGAAATAAGTTATAAGGCTTATATCAATGCAACTAAACACTAAAATTCAAAAGATCAACAGGCAAACAGTTCAATTTGAAGTTCATTCTGTATTTGGTAAAATCAAAAGGAGTAAGTTCATTCTGTATTTGGTAAATTCAAAGGGAGTGAGTTCATTCTGTATTTGGTAAATTCAAAGGGAGTAAGTTCATTCTGTATTTGGTAAATTCAAAGGGAGTAAGTTCATTCTGTATTTGGTAAATTCAAAGGGAGTGAGTTCATTCTGTATTTGGTAAATTCAAAGGGAGTAAGTTCATTCTGTATTTGGTAAATTCAAAGGGAGTAAGTTCATTCTGTATTTGGTAAATTCAAAGGGAGTAAGTTCATTCTGTATTTGGTAAATTCAAAGGGAGTGAGTTCATTCTGTATTTGGTAAATTCAAAGGGAGTAAGTTCATTCTGTATTTGGTAAATTCAAAGGGAGTGAGTTCATTCTGTATTTGGTAAATTCAAAGGGAGTGAGTTCATTCTGTATTTGGTAAAATCAAAAGGATTAAGTTCATTCTGTATTTGGTAAATTCAAAGGGAGTAAGTTCATTCTGTATTTGGTAAATTCAAAGGGAGTAAGTTCATTCTGTATTTGGTAAATTCAAAGGGAGTGAGTTCATTCTGTATTTGGTAAATTCAAAGGGAGTAAGTTCATTCTGTATTTGGTAAATTCAAAGGGAGTAAGTTCATTCTGTATTTGGTAAATTCAAAGGGATTAAGTTCATTCTGTATTTGGTAAATTCAAAGGGAGTGAGTTCATTCTGTATTTGGTAAATTCAAAGGGAGTGAGTTCATTCTGTATTTGGTAAAATCAAAAGGATTAAGTTCATTCTGTATTTGGTAAATTCAAAGGGAGTAAGTTCATTCTGTATTTGGTAAATTCAAAGGGAGTGAGTTCATTCTGTATTTGGTAAATTCAAAGGGAGTAAGTTCATTCTGTATTTGGTAAATTCAAAGGGATTAAGTTCATTCTGTATTTGGTAAATTCAAAGGGAGTGAGTTCATTCTGTATTTGGTAAATTCAAAGGGAGTGAGTTCATTCTGTATTTGAAAAATCAAATCAAATCGTTTACAATATTTATCAATCTGAATGTAGAAACATGGGAGGGGGAAAGGGGGAGCGGGAATCACTAGAAAAGACGGATGAATTTGGACAATAAAACATCTGAAATTTGTCTCATTAACATTTATGGACTTATGGAACAACAGCCAATCAACAAACAGTAACAGCAGCCAATCAACAAACAGTAAAAAATAGAGGATCAAGAGTCACCAGGGGCGTAGCCAAGGTCAGTCAGCGTCGGCATATGACTGACCAAGAGAATTTATCTAAATTGACTCTACATCATGTACTACTTATTATTGCGTATCATCACGGCACGAACTTAAGTCATATTTGCGCCATTGTCATATAACTCGGGGAGAAATTGCGATTGTAATACGCCCACCCGCCATTATTTGGATTTGTCGCGCGGCGCCCACATTTGCCGTGCTTCTTTTCTCTTTTTTCTCCACCGGCAAAAAAATCACCTTTGCTCCTGCCGAATTCATCAGAAATATGCAATGCTCAGCTGTTTTTTGCCGATTCTTTAAGGATATGTCGACTATGTTTTGCCGAGTTTTTAGAAAATTTTGCATTGCTTGCTATTTTTTGCCGATTTCTCACAGAATTTTTGCATATTTCAGCTGTTTTTTACTGATCCTACTTTTTCTATTATTCAAAACCCACAGACAGGATTCCAGAAGGTTCCAAAACCTTAGCGCATGTGTCAAACAACATCCAGTTCTCATCCCATGTAAAGAAGGACGTTTGGATGATTAAAAACAGATTATGGAAAAATTAAAATCTGCGTTAAATGCTGATGATAATGAGGCAATTCGTGAAATTTCAAGTTCTTTCAGAACTACCCTATCTCAGAAGCAAAGATGTGTTGTTGACATTTCAATGCTTCTCGAGAAAGGCGCTGTGAAACGTAACGAAATAAAAGTAAGTATTTTTCATTCAGATGTAAATAAATATATAGTCTGATGGTTATATAGTTTAAAGTGTTTGTAGTGTAATAAAGTTTTTGTAGTGTCAATTATGCTTTTATGAAGCTCTGAGGAGTACGTATAATATTCTACTGTAGTGTGATACTTCTATCTAACTAAGAAGTTGTAAAGTAAGAAGTTTTGAGTCAAAGAGCTATGTGTTCGTATTAGGGAAAACTGTTTCAATGTTTAAGCCTTTCTAGATACAAAAGATTTTTTTTTGTTTCTTGTTTGGGTTTAATACTTTAATACCGTTTCCTCCTCAGCTCTAACATTAAGTAGTGGTTGTCTGCTCTGCACCACTTTTGATTGATGATTTTCTAGCTAAGTTATACTGACAATGCCCCTATTTATGAATGTTGTTCCTAATCACGATTGTTAATGAACAATTACGTTGTGTTCAATTTTTACGTGCTGTGTGGACCCGTGTTTGCTTGTGTTATCTGTTGTGAATTTATTCCTGTTTGTATGTGGCTTGTGTGTGGGTCGAGCGTCATATAAACTATTATGTATTTGTTATCATTTTATGTTTGTTGATTTGTTTGTTGATATGTTTTTTCTATAATCGCGTTTTGTTTTGTAATAATATAGCCTCGATCATTATCCTGACAAATTGAAATGTTCCAACTGTGTATAAATTCAAACTGTACTATAGTAACACAATACAAAATTTTGGTAAATTTTGGTATAAATTTATAGAGCATATACTTTTAATGATCAAGATCTTTGATTACTTTTTGTATTTGCAACATTGGGAATTCTGTTTGTATGTAATTAAGAAGATGTTTAAAGCATATTATGTGATTTTCATATGTAATCACTGTGATATCAGAGAAGATCAATATAAACATAATTGTATTTTGTATACTCAAAATAAACAATGTTTCATGTCATTCAGATGTATATATGCAAAAAAGTTTTACATAATATCAATTACACTTTCGGCATGCCTTGTAAAGATCATTCAACCTTTTCAAATTTCTTAAAGAATTTTTATAAACTTTTCTTCTATTGTGTTATATTAAAATAGGTCATTTTGGGTTGATTGTTATGTCACACATTTCTTTTATATGTAATTTGTGTATTGTTTATATAATTATAAAAGTACTTCTTACATTTCTCACTCTCATTCAAACATTCAAAGGAGTCAACATATAATTTCAAATAATTTATTCATTAAAATTTTCACTGGTAGCACACCTTTGGTCAGCTGTTTGAACATATTTAACTTCAATATTTCAATAACAAAACTCATTTTATTTTGTGTGTTACAATTCCCACCTGCTGTGTGCAGTCTACACTGAGCAGCAGTCAATGTTGTATTGTGTTGTATTTTATTGTCCAATCATTCAAAACCATTCAAGTTTCAAGAATGTTATTGTTAGTCTTCCATTTTCATACTTCAGCTGATTTTGCAGAAATCCTTCTGCCCATAAGGGCATCTTGTTCTATTTTTTTTGTTTTTTTTCGTTTTCCGGCTGTCCATGTCTGGATTATTTCCTAGACATGCTGATGAGCTCTGATATTGAGCGAAACAGTCTCTATTAAAGTCTCTTTGTGTTTTTTGTTTTGAAATAAACAAACAATAAAAAAATGCTCGAATAGAAGTAACATCGTAGAAGTCATCACCTTATTTCTAATAAAATACTTCAATATTCGTAAGGTTTGTGAAATATTTTCCCGTGGGGTATTTTTTTTTATCAACGACGCAAATGTCATTAATTTATACTTTGAAAGCGAGGCGAGTACTACTGTGATGTAGTTTCTGAATAGCTGTCGCCTTGATTTCATTGTGGATCTTGATCAAAATTATTCAATTTGCAGCCCGATTTCATAACTATTTTTAGCCCGCTTCAGGCGTTTCTATAGCAAAAATAACGCAATTTTCCCGGGGGCTTCGCCCCCAAACCCCCACTGGGGGGCTCAAAGCGCCCCCCCAGACCCCCAGCTTAAAAGGCGGAGCGCTTCGCGCTCCGAATTCGCCCATACACTAATCATTTTTGACTGACCTTACGAAAATGCTGGCTACGCCCCTGGTCACTTCACCAATATAGTTTTGGAAACTGGAAGAACTTCCATAGTATTGTTCACATCAGTTGTTTCAATTGGCTGAGTTAGGGAGAGGTTATCATAAATGACATATTTACTACAATCTTATTCCAATACATTTCATTTATCATTACTTCAAAAAAAACAAGATTTCTCTTCTGTATTCAGATAAGAAAGAGAAACAACAATTTTGATATGAAAAAATCATTTAAAATTCTTCAGATGAGATTAAATCCATTTTTCCTTTACCAATAGGTGCTTGAACAACTGACAATAATCTTCAAAACTGACCTAATAATTTTCAAACACCAAGAACTGTCCCAAAAACCATTCAATTTTCACATAAACTATACAAATAATTATTAAAAGATATGTGCAGCTTACAAACTTCTGTAAAATTTACAACCTTACATCAATCTCTGCATCTTGAGTGTTTTTGCCAACCTTTCGGCAGTTTATTAAGTGAAACATTGCTCCGTACATCTTTCCATCTTTCAATCAAGACAATGCAACAGCTGTACTATTGTACTATGTCGATTTGAGAACATGAATCAGGATGGGCTGAGATAAAAACTTCCACATACCCTAAAAGCCTCATAACAGCTAGTGAAAGAATATGCATAATAAATATATAAGTGGAATAAATATAAAAAAGGAACATTCAAGTTATTGCACTTACACTTTACTTTGATTCAATCCATGTTTGAATGTCATTCTAATAAAAAGAAAACCATGTGTGAAGGATTTCTGGTCAGGATTTCTGGTTACAGTCTTGAAAATAGAAATAACACTCACCTTTAATCTGATAAATTCATCTTTCCAAATAATAAGACCTTCTTGAAAGATGTCTCTTTTACCAAACTCTTCCAATGGAACTATAAAACACATAAAGAATAGCATCATTGCATTACAGAGGCATAAAAAAATCCTCAAAAATCTTCCAACAACTTTCCACATCCTTTCATATCAAACATTACTCTTTTTGAGGGTAAAAATATTGAAGGAAATATTAGACAGCCAGAATTGAAATGATATAAATCATCTTCTCCAATATTATGACCATGCCATTATACACAGTTTGTGAAGGAGATCGATGTCTTTTTGAGAAATTGAATCAGCTCTGCACGGTCTGCGGGAGTTTTGATAACAGTTCCAACATAACTGACGAGTTTACTTTGTTTACATATTAATAAATAACAAAACAAAAACAACTTTTATCAGATGCTTATGTTTGCAAAAGCCTTACAGAACATTTTCAGTATTTACTTTCGCAATCAGTAATTTGTAATCAATTGAAATTGAAATTGCAATCAAATCAAGTGCAGATTTTTCTTTGTTCTTTCTTGAGGGAGATACAATCTCCATTATGAAGGCTTCACGAAGAAGAGACTTCATGAAGAAGAGACAAAATGTTTATCATCATCAAACACTTGCTCACATTTGTCAAACAGAAATAGAGGTTTCAGATTACAGATGGTTTGATCTTTCAATAGCTAAAAGTCTTACTTGGTTTGAAATTTTCTTTATCTCTATTGTATCTGCGCATTGCCATCAAATTCCCAAACACGGTGATAAATGCAAATGCCAATACAATTTTGTTGTTATGCCTACTAACGAATTGACGAAACTTCCCTGGATGATGCATCTGGATGTTTAGACTAATAATAATAATAATTGAGTTTACTTGCTTATTATGGTAAAGGTGACTGTGACATTACAAATGAAGAACTGTATAAATAGAATTGAGGGTTGCAGTATGCTGATGTCAGTAGTGGGAATCCCTCATTAGAACAATATGAAATATTTTGGAAAGAGTAACTTAATACAATCAAAATGATAAACAAAGGCTTGGATAATTTTCTTAAATAGGAAAAAATAAAATCAAAGACATTATTGGTTTGTTTTTATTTGAAATTACAACAAGTGAACCAATTATTTTTCCAAGAGTTGATACTATCCACGTCTGCATTAACTTCCTCAAGCGCCATTAATTTTCTAATGCATTTTCCACTTTATTTTTCTATCAGTTGGCACTCCTACAGGGACAAATTTCTTTGGTTCATCAGATGGTAATGGTAATGTGAACGGCAAATAACCAAACAAACGTGCTTTCTCAATTGCAGCTTCCACTCTTTTGTGTTGCATTTTACAAATATTAGTTGTATATGGCTGTAGAACTTTCCATGTGTGTGGACAAATGAAATGCTTTAAAATTTCAATATCAGTATAATGCACTTCATAGTTGGACTCCAGTGTTAACTGGCAGAGTGGACATGGATTTCCAGACACCATCTTTCCACCACATCGTATACATTTCTTTCTGGGTTTTAAGGGAGCATATTGGCCTTTAAAATTCCGTTTATACCCATGCCAGATAAGTTTCTCAGATACAAAGCTTTCGTTAGCTTCAGCTGAAGATTGTGATAACTTTCCACCAGAAATCAGCGTCTGCAACTTTTCCACAGCTTTCTGTATTTGTTGATTATTGCCAACAATTAACAAGTTTGAAGTGTTTTGCTCTTCAGGTTCAACATCGGTATTGTACTTAGGTCTAATAACAACTCCTGTCTGTTTTCGTATCTGTAGTAAAAGACTTTGGTTACTTATGATTTCTAAGTATTTCTGTGATGGAACATCAAAATCAATTGCTTTGTAGTCATGTGTTTGCCCAAGAACAGCAAAAGAACCATGGAATGCTCGAATCAATGGTAAATGTTGGATTTTCAAGTGGTTCAACTTAGATACTAATACACTCATTATGTCATCCTAAATATGAAGAAATTGTGTGTCACCTTTATGCTTTAAGACTCGTTGCATTTATGATTGTCAGCCTAAAACAGTCAATGCTCACATGGTATAGAAACTATAAAATGGCTTTGCATTGATCTTACATCTTTCATTTTTCATACATTAATGCATTCACAAAACTTGCAACAAATGTTTAATTATGACTCTGAACTTAACATTCATCACCCTCTGAATTTTAGCAAAAAAACATTTGGGTTTTTTAATGCCGTTTTTTTTTAAATATACCATTCACATTATGAAGAAAATCTGTTTAGAAATATTCTTCTAAACAGAAGAAGTTGTATATATATATATTTTTTTATTTCATTCAAGTTCACCCCTCCCAAGCCTGACTTTCTATTAAAACTGGCTGATAGTCACTACACGAGTTTGGCCATATTACTTTAAGGGAAGAAATTGTTTGCAGAATATATTTTTGCGGATGAATGATTCAAAAATGCCATATTTTGCAGAAGAAATTTTTGCAGATGAAGACCTCAAAGGAGATTTTGCGGAATTAATTTTTGCAACAAATTTAATAAAATCCAAAGTCGGGAAACATGTAGTTTAGTACATGGGTATATACAAACTTTAGGAAAAAGCAGATTTATGGAATAACATCCATTTTTCATCAGTTAAACAACAAAAAAGAATACTAAGCTATAACAAACAGATAATGTAGCTGGGTCTTATCTTTGATCAGAGAAGGTCAATGTACTGCCAGCAACTGAGAATATGACTCAGTCAAAGTCTACTTCCCATAAAGAAAAGGATCGTTTCTCAAAGTAAAAGCAACAGTAGGAAGTGCTGAACCTGTCGCAAGTGCAGATGCTGCTTGTATTGTTATTGACAAAGAGTAATAAAAGTCCTTAGATGTTCAATGACCAAGACTTCTTTCCTTTTTCAACCCCCTTTTTCATTTTTCAAACGTTTTGTAAAGACGAGACTTGCAGTTTATGCAAAGCAAAGTGAAAAATCAATTCTTTACGGGTAAAAAATTTCAAACATTTTGCGGAGTAAATTTTTGTAGCTAGGTGAAGAATTTTCGAAAATTTTGCGGAATTTATTTTTGCGGATTTCCCTCAAATCCGTAAAAATAAATTCCGCAAAAAAAGTTCCGCACAAATTTCTTCCGCAAACAATTTCTTCTCTTAGGTAACTGACATTGTCATAATTCAGCATCAATTTTTAACTTATCCTTCACTCAGCCCTATATTGACCCCAAAACATCGGAAGTTCTTCATGCCAAGTGATGAAGTGATGAAGGATGAACCTCTATTTTTATCAGAATATGTGGTACACAAACACAGTTGCAAGCCTTTATATTTCTGAGGTTTCAGAAGGTCCATCTGTCACAAAAGAACACAGCACAGACCCAACAGAGCGCACACGAGCGCACTGACAGTTCTTTTTTTTTTTAGCCTGAATTCAGAAATTTCAACGCATGTGAAAAATCACGAAATATGAAAGTAAGAAAGCGCGGTGGATATTCCCAAAATCTTTTGGTTGGGATTTTTGGGACTCTTTGTTTTGTTTGGCTCATTCAGCTAGCTTATCAGAGTAAATCTGCTTTCTTCGGAAGCCATAAATTTTCAGTTTTCTTGGCTCGTTGTTCACGAAATGTTGTGTGAATGTTAATAAAGGAGATTCATTTCCCTGCCTGTTCTGTTGTTTTCACACCACCCTTCGTAAAAAGGAGGAAGGGCAATTATCATTCTCTCAATGACCCAAAAATGCCATATTTTGTGGAATTAATTTTTGCAAATGCAAGAAATTTGGTAAAATTGAAAGTTGGAAAACACCTAGCTAATTTAATTTATATAGGTAGTAAACACATGCAACTGAGTTTATTACACACTACTAAAACCAAGTTAGCCGCACATTCGCAGCGACACATTCGGCATCCACACATTCCAGCGACACATTCAGATTTTTCCAGCGACACATTCGCAATCTTTGCCAAATAGCAACGTCAGCAAAAATGCAAAGAAGATAAAAGTCTTATTCCCCAAAACTACTAAATCTAGGCAACACATACCACATCACTATTTGCTTCTATCAATTCCAAATTTCCTGGAAAAATTCGAAATGTGACGAAACAAGAGGTCACAGTTAAACGCGACTTGAAGATTCAAGAGGTTTGGAAACTATATTGCAACTGTTTTCACCAATTTTAATTCTTATTCCCCTAATGCCCATGTCATGGCCAACACAAAACAATAACAAGTTACTTGCAGTGACATTTCAACTTCCTGGAAAAATTCGAAATGTGACGAAACAAGAGGTCACAGTTAAACGCGACTTGAAGATTCAAGAGGTTTGGAAACTAAATTGCAAGTGTTTTCACCAATTTTAATTCTTATTCCCCTAATGCCCATGTCATGGCCAACACAAAACAATAACAAGTTACTTGCAGTGACATTTCAACTTCCTGGAAAAATTCGAAATGTGACGAAACAAGAGGTCACAGTTAAACGCGACTTGAAGATTCAAGAGGTCTGGGAACTAAATTGCAAGTGTTTTCACCAATTTTCATTCTTATTCCCCTAATGCCCATGTCATGGCCAACACAAAACAATAACAAGTTACTTGCAGTGACATTTCAACTTCCTGGAAAAATTCGAAATGTGACGAAACAAGAGGTCACAGTTAAACGCGACTTGAAGATTCAAGAGGTTTGGAAACTAAATTGCAAGTGTTTTCACCAATTTTAATTCTTATTCCCCTAATGCCCATGTCATGGCCAACACAAAACAATAACAAGTTACTTGCAGTAACATTTCAACTTCCTGGAAAAATTCGAAATGTGACGAAACAAGAGGTCACAGTTAAACGCGACTTGAAGATTCAAGAGGTTTGGAAACTAAATTGGAAATACTTTCACCAAGTTGTAAATTTTGGAGATGCACAACGTGGAGGCAAAAATGAGTTTTGACTACTGTGTGAGCTTTTTTTTGGCCATTAATTTGGCAGATCTGCTCGAAACATTTCGAAAGTTTTCCAATTTTCATAAGAATTTGCACTCAGCAGCATTGGATGGTGGTGATTTTGAAATTGGCAGTCGTTTTTCAGAATTTATAAAATTTGAGGTAGGGCTTTTCGAAATCATATTTTATCTTGAAAATTTACGAGTATTGTTGAAGATGGATATGCAAACGTCATGAAGCCATGTGGCTTCTTGTTTTTAATTACTTAGCTTTTTCAGAAATAAATTCAATTGATATCGAGCAGCAGGTAGATACGTTTTTATTATAACACTGTTGTTTACTCAGATCGTGATATCAAATAGAACGTGCATGGTGTGGTACGTTTCACGTGGTTAGGTTGCAATTCAGTTTTCTATCCATTGCCTGTGTATGATCTTATATTTTATTTTTATTCGATCGATTCGCACGTGGAAGTAAAAACGGGATTCAAGGAAGAAAATATCCATATTTTGGATCGGATATTTTAAATGCAAGCGCCCTGAATGTCCAGTTAAAGCTTCGTTGAAAATTCAAACTCACAACAGTGATGTGGTTGAGATCAAGTTTGACGGTAGTGTTTTGCATGATATCAAAAACGTATATGCAGATCATATAAAAGGTACAGAAAGATCCACTTTAAAGGATTATTTCGAAAAGAACTTAAAGACCCCGCCCTCAAAGATTTATGGTGAGCGTTTAAGTGGTATCCCTCCTGATGTCTTTGCAGCAGGAAACAGACAGGAATCAGGGACAACACCAAAAGTTTTGCAACAAATCAAAAGTGAGGTTACGTCTAGATACCGCAAAAAGAACTTTCTACATGAAGAAATACGGAAAGTAGAAGACATGATCAAGCATGAAGATGAAACGTTAGCAAAGAAAAATAAAGAGAACAGGAAATTACTGGGTTATGTACAAAGTCTATCCGTTTCTCCAGACCTACGATTAGTACTTGCTACGGAAAGCTTGATTCGCTTATATCACAAAATATGCACACACGACATCATTTACATCGACGCAACAGGCAATGTTACAATGGAGTCCAAAGACTTTAAAAGAATATTGTTATACTCCGTGTGTATTCGACACCCTTATGGAAAAGCTCCACCACTCCCAGCAGCACAATATTTAACTAGCTGTCATAATGTAGAATCATTGCGTTCTTTCCTTATCACCCTGCATGAAAAAGAAAAAATTATATTCAATGGAAAAATTTCAATCCCGAGACTAATTATGACTGATTATTCCTTGTCAATAATATTGGCTTGCTTGTCCGAATTTTCTAAAGAAACTTTACATAGTTACATCAACAGAACATTTCGCATCATAAATGGAAATGCCAGCCAAGCTGATTTAAATGCAACTATAATGCACATCTGCTATTCCCACATGATGAAATTAAATCGTCGGAAGTTAGACAAATGCTTGGGTGCTAAAGCGCAAAAGCGCAACGACCATCAAAGCTGCAATATTTAGTTTCTAATGACCAAAACGTATTGAAGCAATTTTACAATATTGACAAATATAACAAAGACATACTGAAAAAAACAAAAAACTAACCTCATTGCGACATCTTGTAAATATGTTTATTTTAGTTATGACTACTGTTACTGTACATAATATAACTCAAACGTTGCAATTATACCAAGACTTCTGTTTAATTCTTTTTTTTTCTTTTTCACGGTTACATCTTCGACATCTCTACATGAAGAGCATTACGACCTACTATTATCAAATAAAAGGCTTTTGAAAATAAATGAAGTTATTTTGGTTTGAGTGCAACGAATTACAGAATAAAATCATAAAACAATAAAAAATGGAACTTTTCTCTTGATGGTGATCCCTTATTTGGTGAAAACACTTGCAATTTAGTTTCCAAACCTCTTGAATCTTCAAGTCGCGTTTAACTGTGACCTCTTGTTTCGTCACATTTCGAATTTTTCCAGGAAGTTGAAATGTCACTGCAAGTAACTTGTTATTGTTTTGTGTTGGCCATGACATGGGCATTAGGGGAATAAGAATTAAAATTGGTGAAAACAGTTGCAATTTAGTTTCCAAACCTCTTGAATCTTCAAGTCGCGTTTAACTGTGACCTCTTGTTTCGTCACATTTCGAATTTTTCCAGGAAGTTGAAATGTCACTGCAAGTAACTTGTTATTGTTTTGTGTTGGCCATGACATGGGCATTAGGGGAATAAGAATTAAAATTGGTGAAAACACTTGCAATATAGTTTCCAAACCTCTTGAATCTTCAAGTCGCGTTTAACTGTGACCTCTTGTTTCGTCACATTTCGAATTTTTCCAGGAAGTTGAAATGTCACTGCAAGTAACTTGTTATTGTTTTGTGTTGGCCATGACATGGGCATTAGGGGAATAAGAATGAAAATTGGTGAAAACACTTGCAATTTAGTTTCCAAACCTCTTGAATCTTCAAGTCGCGTTTAAAACTGTGACCTCTTGTTTCGTCACATTTCGAATTTTTCCAGGAAGTTGAAATGTCACTGCAAGTAACTTGTTATTGTTTTGTGTTGGCCATGACATGGGCATTAGGGGAATAAGAATTAAAATTGGTGAAAACACTTGCAATTTAGTTTCCAAACCTCTTGAATCTTCAAGTCGCGTTTAACTGTGACCTCTTGTTTCGTCACATTTCGAATTTTTCCAGGAAGTTGAAATGTCACTGCAAGTAACTTGTTATTGTTTTGTGTTGGCCATGACATGGGCATTAGGGGAATAAGAATGAAAATTGGTGAAAACACTTGCAATTTAGTTTCCAAACCTCTTGAATCTTCAAGTCGCGTTTAAAACTGTGACCTCTTGTTTCGTCACATTTCGAATTTTTCCAGGAAGTTGAAATGTCACTGCAAGTAACTTGTTATTGTTTTGTGTTGGCCATGACATGGGCATTAGGGGAATAAGAATTAAAATTGGTGAAAACAGTTGCAATATAGTTTCCAAACCTCTTGAATCTTCAAGTCGCGTTTAACTGTGACCTCTTGTTTCGTCACATTTCGAATTTTTCCAGGAAGTTGAAATGTCACTGCAAGTAACTTGTTATTGTTTTGTGTTGGCCATGACATGGGCATTAGGGGAATAAGAATTAAAATTGGTGAAAACACTTGCAATTTAGTTTCCAAACCTCTTGAATCTTCAAGTCGCGTTTAAAACTGTGACCTCTTGTTTCGTCACATTTCGAATTTTTCCAGGAAGTTGAAATGTCACTGCAAGTAACTTGTTATTGTTTTGTGTTGGCCATGACATGGGCATTAGGGGAATAAGAATTAAAATTGGTGAAAACACTTGCAATTTAGTTTCCAAACCTCTTGAATCTTCAAGTCGCGTTTAACTGTGACCTCTTGTTTCGTCACATTTCGAATTTTTCCAGGAAGTTGAAATGTCACTGCAAGTAACTTGTTATTGTTTTGTGTTGGCCATGACATGGACATTAGGGGAATAAGAATTAAATTTGGTGAAAGCACCTGCAATATAGTTTTCAGACCTCTTGAAAGTTCAACTTGTGTTTTGCTGTGATCTCTTATTCCGTCATCTTTCGACTTTTTCCAGGAAATTTGGAATTGATAGAAGCAAATAGTGATGTGGTATGTGTTGCCTAGATTTAGTAGTTTTGGGGAATAAGACTTTTATCTTCTTTGCATTTTTGCTGACGTTGCTATTTGGCAAAGATTGCGAATGTGTCGCTGGAAAAATCTGAATGTGTCGCTGGAATGTGTGGATGCCGAATGTGTCGCTGCGAATGTGCGGCTAACTTGGTTTTAGTTTACACACTTGGTCTTAGGTCTATTTCTCATGAAGGAAAAAGTAAAAAACAATAAGGAAAAATTGTCATAGCTACCTCCGCCGCCAACATAAGATCGTTTCTCAAAGTAAAAGCAACAGACGAAGCGCAAAACCCATTGCAAGTGCTGATGCTGCTTGTATTTTGTTGATGACTAGGATGGCTAGGAATAATTCTTAATTTTTAGAACAGCACATTATATTCATGATTTCGGTTTTGACGAGATATTTCTCTACTACCATAGCTGTCTGGTCAGAAAGATCGGCCTATGTATATATGAAAACAAGAAAATATTTGGCTCCGGGTCAAATGATGTTGGCGGGTATAAACTTTGTTTATTTATCAGTCAATAAATAATTTTAATCTAGTATCAATATGTGCCATCTTTTAATTGAGGAATATGAAAGTACTAGCCGCCCATGTTCAGCCTGTGTTGAGTTAACGAAAAATAAATATAAAGAATTGGCAATGATAAGTAGTACCCATGTTGTAGAGCTCAAAAAACTGATCAAAAAAATGTATGGGATCGTCTTGTTACGACCAACCGTTATATAGATATGGTTGATCAAAACTTTTGATGACGTCACAGACCCGTCCCCAAAAAAATTTGACCCAAATTATTCGTTACCCCATCGCCTTTATCGCGGACCCCAAAAAACGTCAGTTATCCCTATTGGTTACCGAGATAATTTTCCCTAAACGCGTTCGATTAGAGTCTCAATACAATGGTTTCACATTGACGTCACACAAAATGAAATAAAATAATCTCTCCCACAACTCAATCTACCATTTTGCGTGACAGACAAACAAACAAATAGACAAACAAACAGAGAATCGGCTATTAATAGAGAAAATATATTAGATCATAATACCTTGAAGATGGTATAAGAGTAGAAAAGCTTAGTATAATGAAAATTATTGTAGTATTTTATCTACTTATACGAATTCGCAATAGTGTGTAACACATTTAACTTAGAGAGTGTTTTGTTTTTGTTTTTTTAATGGTCAAAATCTTCTAAATTGTGGTCATATAGCGGCAGTTCGACCACGCAAGACACATTCACGATTAGTATAATAGCACGTGGCATTTGACGTCAGATGTTTTATGATCACGGGGAATCATTGCATTGCATCCCCAATCGAACGCAGTGTTTTTGGGGAAATATCTCGAGAACCAATAGGGATAACTGACGTTTTATAGGGTCCGCGATACAAGTGATGGGGTGACGCAAAATTTGGGCCTAAATTTAATTTGGTACTGCGGCTATGACGTCATCAAAACCTTTGATCGACCATATCTCCACAACGGTTGGTCGTAGATTTTCAAGCTCTACAACATCAGTACACTTTCCAGTCCCGATTCCGTAATTGAAATTTTCGTCACAGGGTTCTCACACGGGAACGCAGGATTCTTGCACATCCGTTTCGAAATTAAAGCCGTAAAAAACTTTTACGCGAGATACTAGTACTTGATATTCCTCAAATTTTTTAATGTTCTATTGCTTTTTTACTGTTTGAGCCTATTACATCAATTACATAATTGATTTATTCACAAAACTTTTTTCCCACCCAAAAAATTTCTCGGATAACCAAATTTCTTTGTTTCATGGGAATTAAATTTCGCAAAAACCGCAAAATCCACAAAATTTAGTTCCCGGGAAACTAAGTTCCTTTAAAGTATATATTTAATTTGCGTAGTACATATTTATGATGTACCTTAGGGAAGAAATTTTGGTGGGAATTTGGAGAGTTTCGCAAAATTGCCTCAAATTCGTGAAATTAAATTCTCGCAAAAATTTGATTTTTTCAAATTCACGAAATTCTCATAAAAAAAAAACGTTTTCTGATTTGGGATTTTTGAACTCCTACTAAGAAAATCCATATTGTTTTTATCATACCCAATTCATTATAAGGGGAAATTCCTAAACTAAAGCTGTGCGTAACCAGTATATATATATACTTTTTATTTTTGTTCTCTGGCCCAGATTTGCTGAAAAGATCAGAATGCGGGCAGGGGCCAGGGGGGCCATGGCCCCCCCACTTTTTTGCAAAGTAAAATTTTTCGAATTCCTTAAAGGGAACTACTTTGAGTAAAACCATATAAGGTTTCCGTTTGTTTGACATCGGAAATTATCCGAACACCTTTATCAATGCAGATCTCCAATTAAGTGCACCTGGAAACCGTCTGTTTCCTTAATCTTTTCTTTTGAAAAATATTTGTTAAACTGCCTCGATTTTACAGGCGCATTAAACCATGTAGGCTCCTGGGTATGCTTAAGATATTCTTATTTTTAATAAAAGTTAGTCCGATTATCTTTGTAAACATGTTGAGCATAAATTAAAAAGCATATTTATGTTGTCATGATGTTGTCAATTGTCACTTTGTTCCATACTTATGTGGAAAGTGATTTACTCTTTTCAACTAACTAGATTTATCGGGAGAAAACTCTTTTATTATTTTTAGAATAGTGGTGCTTGTTTTGGCACTCTGAGTAAATAATATTCGTAAAATTGCCCCTGGACCCCACCAGGGGGCTTACAGCGCCCCTGGACCCCAGCTGCTAAAACAACGAGCTGTCGCTCGTTGATCAGCAGCATTGCTGCTGATTTTGGCCCCTCCACTTCAAAATATACGGCGCGGCCCCTGGCGGGATAAGAAAGAGAATGGAAAACTCGTAATTTCATTAGTCTGTTAAATCTATCTTTGATTACATTTGCTTGTGACTCTGATAATAAGCTTCGGATATCATAAGATGCAACAGGTTTTTTCTTACCAGTCTTTTATTTTATTTATATACATGGCCGTTGACATTTGGTTTTTGTTGGTTTTGAGCTGTAGATAGACCAAGTTGTGCATAATATTTCAACAAAAATTACAAAAATATTCCTATCCTTAACTCAAAGTTTTAGATGTTCTTCAAGATTGCAAAAATAAATTCCTGCAAAAAAGTTGATTGTATGTCATTTGCAAAATTCCAGCGCAAAACTTCTTCCCTTAAGGTATATTATATTACATCTCAGACTTTTTTTTAGATAAATACAAATTGACTAACTATTGCAGTGTACACACTATATAAATCATAGAGTCCAATGATATGAAAGATTTGAAATGAGTAAACAGGTATAATAATTTTCATGTGTTACAAATTACATTTTATGTATATAAAAGCTAGATTTAATTTTTGATACAGAATGTTTTTCTATTTTATCACATCTGATTGAAAGTCAAAAGTCAAGAATCAAGTTTTGTTTGGAGCAGACCTGTGTAAAGTCATTAAGGTCCATCAACTGATGTCGTTCAAGTTCAAAAGCTTCTCAGTATAATACAACAAATAGTTTTTGATTTCAGGTTTTTTCATCATGTTTAATGGATACACCAACATCATCGTTGACTGACTGGTTTTTCTTTATGACTGCACCAGTGATATCATGTGCTTCTCCTTTCAAATAATTGGTCTAATAAGATAACTTCAAATTTAGAGCGATTGAAATGCTCTCTTTAGTTCAACTGAATGCAGTGTTTACTCCCTTCCAATGGTTGTATTGTCTTAGTCCTTTAATTGAAAGAAAACTGGAAAAGAAATGCATGTTTAAGGTCTTCATCAATATCTGCTACTGTTATCAATTACTGTTTTGCAGAAGAATAATGGACTTTTAATAGTTCCACCTTGGAGCTTGCTAATATCACTCCTGGTAACTCTATAACTTCCATCAATTCAGAAAGTTCCTGAATACAAATCTTTCAGAACTTTCAGCGATAGTTATGGAGACCCATCTGGCAGCGATCACTGTGGCTTCTAATTGATGTCAGTGGAAGTACAAAGACATACATAGATCAGTAGTTATTTACAACATCTCTTCTGCTCAGGAAGAAGTTATCAAGAGTTCATACAATAAAAGCTGCCTGAGTTATATACATATTTATTGACACGTATGTCAGCAATGTTGTGGAAAACCTTCCATCATTTTTTAATCTGTGTCAAATAAAACAATAAAAAACAGAAATTCTCAAATGACCAAAATGTCTTCTGTCAAGGACGTCTTTGGAAACATATTAACCTCTGACCGCTTTTATAATGTTGTTTTGTGTGTTTTGGATCATTGGAATTTTTAAGCAGGAGTACTCTTAAGTTTGAATGATTTTCCGAATCATTATTGTGTTAAATGTTAACAAACCAAAATTAAGGAACAAACAAAGTGGTATCAAAACTACAGCTGATAAGTTAGTAACGATTTGGATATAAAGTTTTTATCATTGTGATTTCAGGATAAAGTACCTTTTTTTAATTTGGATCCAACACCAAGCCCCCCTAAACGACCACGAACTGAAGACCGTACAAAATCAGGTTGGTTATTTTGACCAAGTGTTTTCATCAATCTGCCAGATGTCTTTGTTATTTATTCGTTTTTAGCTTATGTTTTTATCACCTTATTGGTTTGATTTTGATGAAAGATTTACTTTACACTTCCTCTTGGAAGATTTTGTCCTTTATTTACATGTTTTAGATATTTTTTCTTCAATAGTCAAGTCATTGATTCAGCGGGCACCAGAGGCCGAAGATGGCGAGATTGTATCAAGCCCTGAACTCGATGCTGCTGACATTGAAATAAAAATCCATGCAGAGATGACATCAAGTGGAGAATCAGACGCTGGACTAGGTATTTATTGAATTTGGAATAAAATCAAATGATATCTCTTTATACAATGCTAATGCAACACTGCATAAGTTGGTGATTTGCAGACGGACTACACTCACTATTGAAAGTGATTGTCGTAAACAATAATGTTGTTTCTTTCTGCAACATATTGGCATCTGTTATTCCAACCATATGAATATTCTTGGGGAGTTTTGATATGTTGTGTTATGTTGTGCCTGCCACGCATTTAAAGAAGTCAAAAAAGCGATTCCCCATCTCGTATCAAAATTAGTTCTCAAAAGATTTCATGTTGTATTAGGAGCAGTTTGTTATTTGATAGACAGGTTGTCATATTTTTCAGAAAACACCCCATCAAAAGAAAACACTAATGAAAACCAACCAATGGAAGTTATCCAGATCTTAGATACTCCTGAAAAGATCGAATCAAACACACCGAATGAAGAATTCCCTCAGAAAGAACAGCCTAGCTCTTCCCAAAGAGTTGCACTTCTCAAGGAAGATGACGATGTTGAGATTGATCACTTGGAAATTTCCGCGCCGCTTCAGAAAGAAGCGAAAAAAACCAAGTTGAAAATGGAGAAAAACAAAAGCCCAAAGTACTCGTCGCCGGAGAAAGACCGAGCTTCTCAGCGAAAAAGCCCGAGAGAAGATGCGAACCGCAAAAGATCTCACGATAGTTTCGACGAAAAACGATCGGGAAGATCTGACTCGGAATCAGAAAGCCGAAATCGTAGAATTGAAAAATCGGGAACTGATGAGATGGAAGACTTACGAAAACGCTTGCTCAAGAAGACGATGACTTCTGAACGATACTCAAGAGGTTTGGAAAAAGAAAAACGTAGAGAGAAAGAGCAAGAAAGAAGTCGAGAACATCAAGAACGTACTAAAACTGGCGATAAACAAAAGTCACAATCGAGAGAGCGGGATAGGCATGGACGAATTCAAACAATTTCAGAATCTAAACCTCAATCTAAGAATAAGGACACACGAGAGAGTAGTGAGCATGATAGAAAGGAGAAAAAAGACGTTGGTATTAGGTCTGACAGCTCTCGTAAGGAGAGGAGCAGACCTCACAGGTCAGACGATAAACAAAGAAAGAAGAAGAAAAGACGACATAGATCAGATGACGAAAAAGAAAAAGACGATCCATCAGAAGAAGTGAAGGAAAAAATAGAGAAAATTGAAAAGTCGCCGTCGGCTGAAAACCCTGTGAAAGATTCTACAACTTATGATGACATCACCTCGGATTCCAGTAATCATGCATCACCCACGCAGACGGCCAAATCGCCGTCACCATCGCATTCGCCGTCGCCTGACGAAAGTGCGTCGCCACAACAATCCCCAGTACCATCAGCAAGCGACGCATCCCTAAGTCGTTCACCGACGCCTGTTCGTTCTCCGACACCGATCAGAAAGAGATCTTACTTCCCTGCTATCGAAGGATGCAGAAACGTGGAAGAGTTTACTTGGCTCAACAGAATCGAAGAAGGAACGTACGGCGTAGTGTACAGAGCCAAAGACAAACGTACCAGTATGTCCTCTGTAGATATTCTATACATCTATATTTTATCATTGAAGTGGTAGATTGCTTTCCACCAGAGCAGAAGGTCTGGGTTCGATAGTTCACAGTGTTAACTAATTCATTCAGCTTATGATTAATGCCTAAATCTGGTTGAGTTGTTGAAGCCATACTGCATCCTCCAAGATATGCTCAATGACCTCTTCGTTCCGTAGGACCCTCACTGATTACCCCTAGATCAGTTGTGAAGAGACCAGCCTGTGTTAAGACAAATAGATAAAAATCAGTGATTTACCTGGAGAAAAGCATTGCAACATCCATTTTGTTTATTCTTGTATGTTTATGTTTAGATGAAGTGGTTGCGTTAAAACGATTAAAGATGGAGAAAGAACGTGAAGGTTTTCCTATCACATCTTTGCGCGAAATCAATACCCTACTAAAAGCACAACATCCGAATATCGTCACTGTTCGGGTAAATGATACCTTCGATTTTATCATTCGTGTGTTTTTATAAAACTCAGTTGAGGGTTTGCAATGGGGTGTAATTTATGATGATACTTTGAATGGGGCTTTACATGCAGACTAGACCAATAGTAGAAGCTTTCGACTATCTTCGGCTCATATTCAGATGTTTTGATTACTTCTGCTTGGTCTTTAGTTACTGGTGTGTGATATGTTGTTTTTTTCCAGGAAATAGTTGTAGGGAGCAACATGGATAAAATTTACATCGTGATGGATTACGTTGAGCATGACTTGAAAGCTCTGATGGAAACGATGACACAACCTTTCCTCGTTGGTGAGATCCTACTTTAATTGGAGTTCAATTTTTTTTTGGATTTATTTTCGCCAATAGGCACTTTGAAAAATTTCGCGTGGATTAATTTTCGCGAATGGTTGTTTCGAAAAATATCTTGTGGATTTATTTTCGCAGTCAAAAGGTTTATGATTGAAAAAAAAAAAGAGTTTAGGTAAAAGTTACGGTAGCCTTCTATTTCATCGACTGTTGCGTAACGCATTAGCATTTGTGTTCACCTCCAACGTTGAATCGTCACCCATGTTGGATCGTCACCCATGTTGAGTCGACATCACTAAATGTTTCTCAGTTTGGCGGTCCCAGACGAATAGCGTCAGCAATCCTTGCTGCACCCTATCCATTGTTGATTACTTCCTTCCCATCAGTAGAAGAGATGTAGTTATAGAAAGCTAACAATCCATCCTGCGTGAAGAGGCTTGAGAGTTGACAAATGTAAATTGACATCTAGCTCTTCCAACGCTTTTCCCCACTCCAATCGCCGGGGTATTTGGCCTCCTTACTTGGCTCCGTGACAATTTGAAAATGGAGTATGAGCCGAAAGAAACAAAATGCCCTAAGAATGTCATAACAACCAAAAAAATGAGACTTAAATCCATAAGAAAAATGTATTTTGAAGGTGCCTTCCCAAATGAAAAAACAAGAAGAAAATGTCATTATTTTAGATTAATTTAGTGATGTAACACTTTTCTTAAGGGAAAACATTGATTTACCTTTTGTTATACACCATTTTGTCATTTCTTGATCCTATGAACGAACAAACAGAAAGAAAACAACAACAAAAAAAAAACAACTGGATTTATTTTGAAAAATTTCGCGTGGATTAATTTTCGCGACCCGATGATTTTACGTGTTTCCGCGATACAAACTTTCGCGAAAAAGACGAATCTCGCAAAGATTAACCCGATTAAAGTATTCTACTTTTGAATCATCTTCGAAAGTTTGTCCATTGATAGTCATCTTCACACTTTCTTAGGTGAAGTTAAAACATTGATGTTGCAGTTATTGCGAGGCGTCCGTCATATGCATGACAACTGGATTTTACACCGTGATATAAAAGCTTCTAATTTGCTCCTCAGTCATAAAGGAATACTCAAGGTAAGTTCGTCCACTGTCATAGGACAAAGGTGTTTTTATGTTCATCTTTACTTTCTTGTTGTCACCACGTCATCATGTTTTGTTTAGTTTTCTTTCGTATTCTTTTTTCTTTTCCACAAGCCTGAAAATGTGGAATGGAATATAATAAGGAACAAGATGCCCTTACGGGCAGAAAGATTTCTGCAAAATCAGTTGAAAACTGAAAAAATGAAAAATACTATAATAGCATTCTTGAAACTTGAATGATTTTGAATCATTGAATGGTTGAATAATTTCTACAATATATTACATTCCTAATTACGTGCTTCTCAGGACATTTTGAAGGCATAATTGACACAATGAGAAACTTTATTAGAATGTATATATACTGCCAATAAACTGAACAACATGTTTGTTGATACAAAATATATATAATATAAAAGATACATGGATCCTTTATCTTATTGAGTATGATCCTAAATCATAAACTCAAAACATTTTCCCAAGAACATATAAATTTTGGTCATGCAAAATACATTCATATCGACTAAAATCAACATACATATATATAGTTTATTATATATAATATATAGTATATTATATATAGTTAACTCATATAAGAAATTTCTCTTTTAGTTTGTTTTAGTTTTTTAGTATGACATGCACTTACATGCTGCATATAAGTTGAAATTCATGATCAGTTTAAAAAAAATCTTTAGGAAATTTAAGGTTGAATAATTTTTACAACATAACATTACATTTCTGATTACATGTGCACCCAAAGGCATTGCAAAACTGTAATTGGCACTATGCGAAACTTCATTGCATATACAGTGTGTTTCAAAATGACTGCAACGGAAATTTTAAAGTTGTTTTTCTCAGTAAGTATATCGAATTTTGAAATAATTTTTACATCAATCGAAAGCCCTTTTTGAGATCTTTCGCCAAGTATATTTTTGTGAGAAATGAAAAAGTGGTTTTCGAGAAAACAAGGAAAATGTCTTGGAAAAATGTCATTAAATTTTTAATGGTCGATTAAGATGTGAATGAAAAGAATAGATTTTTTGAAACAATGACGGCAATTTGGAAAACAATAAACAAATTTAAGCTGTGTGTTCACGAAAAACGTTAAACTTTTATGTTTTAAAATATCAATTTGGGGGTCTCAGCGCAAACATAAAATTAATAAAAAATTTGAATGGATTCAGTGTTTTGAAACAATAAGCACGATGTAATTAAACTACGTGTTAATCGACCATTAAAAATTTAATGACATTTTTCCAAGACATTTTCCTTGTTTTCTCGAAAACCACTTTTTTCATTTCTCACAAAAATATACTTGGCGAAAGATCTCAAAAAGGGCTTTCGATTGATGTAAAAATTATTTCAAAATTCGATATACTTACTGAGAAAAACAACTTTAAAATTTCCGTTGCAATCATTTTGAAACACACTGTACGTATACACCACTGATAAACTTAATTATATCTGAATGACATAAAACATCCCTTCTTTTGGGAATACAAAATCAGCTTATGTTTATATTGATATTTTCAGATGTCACACAGTGACTATGTACGTAAATCATAAACTTTAAACATTTGATATGTCTTCTTAATTACAAATGTAATTCCCAAATTGCAAACACAAAAACCAAACAAAGATTTTGATCATTTAAAAAATATATATACACCTATGCTCTAAACTTGCCTAAGTCACCACACACACTATTTATATATATAACTGAAAGGAAAATTTTGGGTTGTTACATGATTTGTTGTGTATTGAGTTTACAGGCAATTGGAATATATGTTTGAATTTGCTATTGTAATTAGGAAAGCCATTTGTAATAAAGGACATTGACAATAAACAAATCAAACATTAAAACATTTAAAAAAATTATATCATAAAACATTAAAACATTACATTAAAACATCAGTAGACCCACACTTTTCATGTTGGAGTTGAGGAGAATCTAAGCTGAGCTTAATTATCCACAGCTTAAAAAGAATAACAGCCCATACACGAAACAAACGAAGATGTTTTGTGTTTTCACTAAAAACAAACAAAGTATATATACCTTTTTGACTCTTCTGTTTACAAAAAACGTTGAAATCTTCTTTAGAAAAGAATGATCACAGTTCAAAATAATTCGAAGTTTCTTCTATAGATTTTTTTCATCTTAAAATATGCATATGCTCTTAAAAATTTAATATTGACCAAAGAAACTTGTAAATCTAAAAGGGTTTCTTCGCTGGGTGAAATGCGTTGCACGGCGTTTTGGTTTCATGTAAAGGCACGCACGAGTTTTCAAAAAACCGCTAGGTTTGGACAGCAGAAAAAGAAAAACAAAGCCGGTTGTAATAGCTTTCTTGCTTTCGCAGAAATCTAACAATGTTCACAATGATGAAGATATTGAAGTTCATGAACACAATAATGCCAGCTGAAGCACCTCCCTTATGAACGTTCTGCGAATCTTCCATTTTTAAACTCTCTTTTTCATTCCTTAGGAAAACCAATATGTCTGATAATATCTCCAGTCTGATAAGCCCTTCTGGAAAAGTCCAAAAATTTCCCGAATGACAGCGAAGTTATTGTGTGTGTTTTTTGTTGTTTTTTTGCTGTTTTTTTTATTTATTTTTTTTTTTGTTGTTGCTTTGGTTGTTTACGTTTTCGTCAACCTTGAAATTATTCCATCCCTCAAATGTCATGTGATCTGTGTCGTCACACAAATCGGGAAATTCCGAACGATTTTTCGCGTGAGCTTAAGGGTGGCACTCGCATATACATGGCTATTAATTACTTTCGATTTATTGACATAACCTGAACAGGTATATTTGCGAGTAAAATTCCAACCATCCTTCCGATTGAGTTTTATGAATAAACCTATCTTTTTACCGACACTTTCAGATCGGTGATTTTGGCCTGGCCAGAGAATATGGATCGCCTTTAAAAAAATATACATCAATCGTCGTTACTCTTTGGTATCGTGCTCCTGAACTCCTACTTGGCGCAAAAGTAGGTATCCGCCCTGACTACACGGGCGGCTTTCATTTTATAATACTTTTCTTTTCCATGAGATAAATAAAAAGTAGCCTACGTGAAAAAGATCTGACAATATTGTAGTTTGTTGTTTCTATATTTCTATTTCACCGTACCCTGCGGTGGAAACCCAGTCCTCCTCCCTTTAGTCAAAAACCACTACGAGTTGTGCAGGGTTCACAGCGTCTGGAAAATCAGGGAAAAAACTATGTTTGACAGAAAGTTTCTGGAAAGTCAGGGAATGTCAGGAAAACAATTTTTCCCTGACTTTTCCTTGACCTAAAGGGTAAAATTGTTTATAACACTGTCTGTTACTGACTTTGTTCAATGATAATTTCGTTTACCCAATCATCTATCAATATTTTGTTTTTCGTTTCAGAGTTAACTAACATATTGTAATATCTCCAGTCTTAACTTGAAATGTTTTATCCCTCCTCTAGCCTGTGAATTGATACTTCTTAATGTATAATCTTGATGACTGTTTGGCAGTTTAAGTAGGCAATGAAGTCAGGGAAAACAGGATGTTTTTAGAGAAAAGTCAGGATGAAAAATATTTTGGAAAAGTGCTACGAACCCTGTTGTGATCATTGTAGGAATACAGTACTGCTATCGATGTTTGGAGTGTCGGCTGTGTTTTCGCAGAATTACTCACAATGAAGCCTTTATTTCCTGGCAAATCGGAAATCGATCAACTTAATCGGATTTTTAAGGTAATCAGAGCTGGTCATTATGCATCAAAAACTTATCAAAGTATAACACTACTGCCATGTTTTCTCGTTCTAGGAACTAGGAACACCGAATGATAAGATTTGGCCAGGGCCACCTGCATATTCTGAGCACCCACAAGTTAAAAAGGTTTGCTTTTCCTTTATTCGGATTTGATATTTAATTTCCATTTCAATTCCGTCAGCAGAATTTTCTTTTTGAATAATACGTTGCTTTTTCAGATGAACATCGTCGAACATCCATACAATATCTTGCGTCAAAGGTTTGGTACCAGTTTGACTGACAGCGGCTTTGACTTGATGAACAAGTTAGCATAACATTCTTTTCTTCCTGTGAAAATGTAAAAGCAATCAGAGTTATGTGTGTGTATAAAGCCGAATTTCCACTTGCATAATTTTTGCCTCGGAACGGATCGGAACAGAAAAAAACCTTCTAGCGCATGCGTGAAGACATTATTTTAACCACGTGGCTTGGAAATTTTTAAGTCCGTTCTGTTCCGTTCCGTTCCAAGCGAAAGTTGAAATGATTTTCACTTTTTTCAAGCCTTCCTACGGAGAAAATGGTCGGATTTGGAAAAAATAGCCAATCACATGCGTTAGAATTTTTAGTATCTAAGGAGGCCCTACCATGGTTAGGGCGGACGGGCTAGGAAAATTTTTGGATTTTTAGCCCTCTAGATTGACTAAAACTGCCTTTCCGAAAATGAATTTTAAACAATAAGAAATCTATACTTGGGTGAAATGTTAGTGTATTTTCAAACAATAAGACTATCGTTTCGAGTTCAAATGAAGTACATGAGAAAAGTATTACGAAAGAATATGGAAAAAAATAGTAAATGTTTTACGCATTAGAGTGTCCGAAAATGTTTATTCTTGTTTCGCATTTGTCAATGAATTCATATAATATAAAAATACAACATTGGAAATCCTTTACAACAATTACTTTTATTGCCTAGCTATATCATTTGAGCTTTCAGGTGCAAGTGTTTAAGCAAGAAAAAACATGGCTTGTTCACACACATTCATTCTTTTTTATTCAAAAGTTCATTTTTGTGAAAACAACAGCAAGAACAAGATGGCAGCCAACACAGAAGCAATTGCTACAGTTCTGTTGTTTGAGATGGTCAGGGGTTCAAGGAAATGTTTAGAATGGATGCTACCGATTTTGAATTTGTTTTAAGTAGCATTTCACAATTAATTTCAACTAAGCCGGTGAGGCCTGGTGGCCACGTTCCAATTCTTGCAGAAGATTCTTTTTCGCTAAGACTGCTCATCATGCCAAATGTGGTGTGTTCCTCTCTCCTTCAAAACATTAGAAATCTCTTTTTGTTTAAGACAATTTCGAACGGCATTCGAATGATTTGAAAGTTCGAAAATGCTTTCGAATTTGAAATAATGTAAATGTTGCTCCCCCCTTAAATGAAACTCCCCTTTTTGTTTTCTTTCTTTAAATATCTTTCGAACTCACATTTTTCTTCTTGCTTTTCTCTTGATCTGTCGTAAAATAAGTAAGACTTTTGTTCTTAAACTTAAAAGAACCATGTTTGTTTACTACTGCACACTTAATTTTTCCGCCAAAAGTTTAGTGGAAATTGAAATTAGAAAAATTCCATTCCGTTCGGTTCCGATCCGATCCGTTCCAAGGCAAAAATTATCTCAATCTCAATCATCACTATCTCAATAAAAATACTCTTCATCGCAGTGACCTTTTAACAATTTTGCCCACTGGGTTCATAAAAGAGAAGAATAAATACTCCAGTCATTTCTGCAATATCCTCCAGTCAAAGCTACCAGCTTTGAAGGGTAATTGTGGCTTCTCTTGGTGAAACATCCTTTTTCTAATAAGGATGGATATGCTATCATAATGGAGGGGCTATTCACACGAGTCTGGTTAAGCGGACTGACATCTCCTAGCTGTCATATGGACGTTATTTTTTCTTATAAAAACGAATGATTTGGTATTATTGGAAATTATATCTTGTCTTGGTGTTTAGTATACTGATGGATGCAAAAAAAAAAAAAAAAAAATTAATGAGAGAATATTCAGTCTAAACTATTTTGGTGTTGTTTTTTTTTGTTGTTGTTGTTGTTTGTTTTTTTTTTGTTACTCATCATCTTGCTGCTCGTCGCCTAGTAGCTTCTCATCTTCGATGTCTTATATTGAAATTGGGAATAATGGGAGTACTAAACCAAACTAAGAGAGGATCCATTTGTATACACAAGGATTTATAAGAATATAACTATGTGAAGTTTTCTACCTTCTGACAATTCTCCGAGATTTCCCACTCGCTAATTAAGCGGTCACTCGCTAAAATTAGATTGCGTTAAATACGTGTCCATCCATTTTCGCAAAATTTTACTGACGCTAAAAAAAGTCGGCCTAATAAAGACAATTAATGGTTTTCATGCAAGGCTGCAAAATTCTGCACTATTCTTCAGTCAGCAGTTTGATTCCATAGTGCACTATCAAATTTGTGAAAAAATCTCCACTTTCACGTTAAATATTCCTATTTAGATTGTTAACCTATGATCCGACCCGTCGGCTGACTGCTGACGATGCATTACGTCATGGATATTTCAAGGTAAGGCGGTCGCTTCCACATGAATTGAAGATTTAAAACTAGAATAGAAACGATGATTTTCAATAGAAAGTTTAAATTAACGGCATGACTTTTTCATTAAGGTTGTGACAGAAGAAATAAAACCGGTTAACGAGTATAGTGTGATAATTAATTAACTTGAATAACGTGTTTGGATCCTCTTTCTATCCGTCATAAAGAATAGCAGAACATCAATAATTAAACCTCGATCTTGTTTCGTTTTTTGCGGATCTTCTAATATTGTTTTTTGACGACATTTCTGTTCTCAGGAAGCACCTACGCCGGTTGATCCTTCGATGTTTCCAACATGGCCTGCCAAAAGCGAACTTGGTCATAAAGCGTTAAAGAAAAAAAATGCAAGTCCAAAAGCCCCTGAAGGAGGAGCAGAGTTTAATCTACAGGTAATTGCCATGTTTTTTTTCATTCCTTTTTTCCCTGATGTTTTTTCATGATCTTTTGTGCCGTGTAGGGCGAAGATGGCGGCGGTTTCCATATGTCAACAACACGGAAAGGATCTGCTGCGAAGGGTCTCGGCTTTAATTTGAAGTTTTAGGTTCAATCGAGACTGCCGTTGAAGTGACCTCTTTTTCAAAATTTTGTCCTTTGGAACAAAAAGATTGAGAGGATGAAATAGAGAAATTGACAGCTCAGTATTGGAACAATTTTGTGATAAACCTCAAATGTATTATCTGCATTATTTTATATAATAGATTTCACCCTGCAATTTATTGTTCTCCTTTTTTTATTTCAAACATACTATTTTTAAGATAAGATAGGATACATATATTTTCAACTCTTAATATAATACAATTATTTTCCGTGACAAATAGTCGTTAGAGAATAATATGAAATACTATAGAGTTCGGAGACCTTTGTTGGTCTTATCATCGAAAACCGTCTGCTCATTATTTGCTATGTTATCTGGACAGACTTCAAAATATCAAGCTCGTTTTGCTTGATATTTTTGAATTCATTTATTTATTTACTTTACATTGACTTTGCTGACGTACATGTTTACTCCGTTGTTGGCAGCCGCGTGTTTGGAATGTGGCTTCTTTTCAAATTGTTTTTCAGCGACAGTAATTGAAGATTGAGAAACCATTTAATCTTGCGAATTCTACCATACAAAGATTTCAAAAGACATTTCGGCATAAGAGTCAAAGATCTCAGAAATTTTAAAAAGATTAATTAGAACGTATTAAAAACCCTGAGTCCAATTACAAATTTGCGTTTAATGTATCGCTCGGAAAAACGCACTAAAATAATATTCTTTTAAGATTGAAAATGCACCTTCTTTAGTTGTAGGTTGCCATACGTCAGTACTCGCATTCATTTCATAAATGAATGACGTTTCTGGATTTTTGATGTGTTTGTAAGCTTGTACATTTTGAGGTGGTACATTCTTTTTGAATTCTATGAAACGCACGTGGAGAGTTCCTGTTGTTGTTATTGAACTCTGATTTTTTTTCTGAATTGTTTCGGTAATTGACATGATCTGGAATCAATTGAAATTTATTCAAAAGAATAATCAGAAGTTGTTTGTGTGAGAAAAACACATTTTGTCCTCCACCACCGATCTTATTTCTTTTTAAGCAAAAAAAATCGAATGCTTCACGTTCGATTTGTATTGTAACGGTTTTCATTTGATCAAGTCAATATGGTAGCTTTAGCAAAGACGAACGAAAGGAATAGTGAGTGATGCGTACGTCTGTTTTCCTTTTATCTGCTCTTATTACTTAGAGCCAATAAATTCTGGCACAAAGAAAAAAATATGAAGACTAAGGAATTATCATGGTTGACACCACGGAACATAATCAATTTTATTTATATATATCCATCATTTAAATGTATAAAATTGACACAAAATCACCTTGAAAAGCTCCTGCAGGCGATGGTCAGTCTTTTCGCATTGCAGAAAATTATCAGAATAGTCTGGTTATTGACTTAATAAACAATGAGAACCTTACCTGGTGCAACATTTTTTATTTGACAAAACTCATCAGAAGTTTTGAATTTTTGCGATGTTCCTTTTTCAGTTCATCTTATTTTTTTTCCGTTATTGTATTTTACTTGGACTTTTTAGCAAACTTGTGTGCGTGCTGCATTGTAAAACTGAAATAGTTTCGCATTTCTTTTTTTCATAACTGGTCTCTGGCTAATTTTCTTCTGTCATTATAAATGAAGAGACAGGTGTTACTAGTTAGATTTTATTAAAACACATTAGTTTCTCATGAGGTGATTTATGGAGAACCACACGTCTCAAATTGATAACAGTAGCCGAAATTCCAGCTGTCCCTCTCGCAAAGGCTGACGATGAGGTTTTTTATACAAAATCAAAAAAAGTTATTAATTACCTATGTGTTTTTCAAAAGTTAACTTGAAAGCTAAATCGCGTTTAAAGTTATGGCTGATTTCTTATCGCATATACGAAAACAATAAAACAATGATCGATTTAATTAGGAATGACACGTGCCCCTGTTGCTACAGCAGATACGAATACAACATAATCATTATCACACTGCAAAACATTGAATGTGCACGTGGTATTTCTAACACTGTTAACATTTTCGTGTTGTTGATATTTTCAAATCTTTTAAAGAAGTCTTATTTTACGAGTACAGTTATCTAACAGATTTTTAATTTTCTTTTTTTTATTATTTTGTTTTAATATTCTTCTCATCTCATGTAACAAAATTTGTTATTATATATTTATAAAGCGCATGCGCGTGTTGTTAAAACCGCATATTGTATTATGTGTAGATTTTTAAATTGTCTTCTCCTGACCAGCCGGCAAAATATAATAATGAAGCAAAAAGATATAACTATATTCTGCAAGTGTGTGTTTGAAGATAATTTAGTAAAAAAAATTGCTTGTTTCCGTAGCAAGTCGAGGTGATAAAAATCAAGAGTGGTAGCGAAAATTTTAATCGAAGTATGAAAATATTTACAAATCTATTTAGATTTCTTTGAAACTAGCAAACTTGTGACGAATTTTATTTGAATTTCTACGTAATATTCCTTTTTAATTTAATATTTTATACATATTATGGAAACTAAAATAAAAAGGTTGGTTCATGTGAAAACATCAAGTAATAATTCGATATGGTATATTTACTTGTATTCTTACAGTTCTTCTTCTAGTTGTTCGTGATGTGAAAAAGAAAAGCCAATCGATGATAAAAAAGAAATATTTGTATAGATGAAAGTATATGAAGAAGTGGTTAACTTTTTGAAGAAACATGAAAATGGTGGCAAGCTTCCCGAAACTCCAATTCGCTGCCATGTTCTTAATTTTAATTTGTATCCAGATAACAAGAACTCGCTCTCTTATTACTGGCAGGATTCATATGCAGATTGATAACATCCATAATTTTGCGAAAATGTTTTCTAACTCGACGTGTTGTGACGGTTCTCCACCAAACATGAAAGCGCACCCATTCAACAGGTGTCCCGCTTCCAAAAGTCAGTGTCGAACATTCTTAGTGCTGTGTGTGAGTAGCGTTCCTGAAGGAAACTGTAACCACGGAAAAATCCGCACACCCGTGCTTGGCATAAATTCTTTTAAATTAAAAATGCCTACACACGTGGATTATGATTATGTTAGGGAGTTACGTACTGCACTTCCGTATGGAAACAAAAATTACACGAATTGGTTGACATTCAACATTTCACGACCCATGCGATATAGAGTAAGTTACAATTCGATTTTTTTTTCATAACTCTTTTCTCGTTTCAAGATAGCTCTTTCGTTTTTACCGGTGATTAAATTTTAAAAAAATCGATTCTATGAAGCATTCAGGATTTTGGTGTAAAATCGTAAAGTAGAAAGTTCATGTGAAGATCTGGTCGCTGTAAATAGTGAATAAGACACAGTTTTTGCGTGATGTTCATTTTTACTGTGTCTTGTCTGTCCATCTGTTTTTCGTTAGATTTTTTTTGTATTTTCTAATTGGATTACAGAAATTCAATGTTACTGTGTTCGAATCAGTGTGAAAAAAATGTTGTTTTTTTTTTTTTAATTTGGGCTGGTGAAAAATAAGAAATTAATTTGGTTTACTCAGACATAAACTTCGAAATCCATGTGGCTATTTGAAAGATGTTTTGCAAGATTAAACACGAATAGTCTCGCAATATCTACAAATCTATCTAATTCCGTGATTTTGTAAAATTTATTAGGATTTTTTTGAGAAAATCCGTGAGATGAAAAGGACTTTATACGATGGTCCATGCCTACTTTCGTAAGCATGGTTTTAATTTGCTGTTGAGTGATATGTTTACATTGTACCTGTTATTCCATTGATAAAATCTTGTCTTCTGAACAATGAGCTATTTGTTTTAGTAAGCATAAGAGCGTAAATAACTAATTCTTGCTCGAGGGGAGGTATTGACGTATTGCTTTTAGCCATTGAAACGTGATGAGAGCACGTGGATTTAGTTTATCTTTCTGTTCCTCGATTTAGAACAAATTTTCCGTGAAAATCCAAGCATGGCACATGGTAACACCAAACGTATCAGGTGTGTGAATTGAAAAAGAATTTCTTTCGCGACGTGTTTCGTGCGTCACTGATCTTAATTCTAAGACTGCTTGATTCTATGGGACTTTGTTGTCCTAATAATGAAGTCATCACAAGGAGATTGAATTAAGAATAACGCACTATCTGAAATTGTTAGCCACTTTCAATTTGCACTTATATTTTCAAAACGGAAAGTTTTATCTAGAAAACCCGATGAAAACGTATAACTCATAACTAAATGGAATATGCATTTTTTTTCTTCGTATGAAGAGCATTAGGCAATAATTTATTCTTGTGTAAATTTAGAAATTCTTAACAAGATACTGATTTCAGGAACAACTTTCAAGGATGTGCAAACACTGCTTATTTATTTGAAAAAAATTCTTATAAAGTTTGACTTTTATTATCTTTATGATTAATTTTTGATGCCATCCTATTCCATAAAGTCAAATACATTTCTAATCTTCAGTGATTTTCTTCAAGCATTGACCTTTCTGTATTTTTTTGTTTTTAATAAATCCAAAAATCTGTTAAATCTCAATTAGCTTGTTGTTTTAGCACTCATTTCCGATAACACTTACACTGACACTTATGTTCCTCATGGAAGATGGAAACACCAAAAAGTTCATGGAAGAATGGCTCAAATTGTTTGGCATGTAAAGGTTGTTTGTGAAGCAAATTGGTATGGTCATGATTGTCAGAGATCATGTGTGCCAAATGAGCGTTGGTATTGTGATAGCCATGGTATCAAACATTGCCGTCCTGGATGGGGTGGTTCATGCAATAAACGTAGGTGTTATTTTGAAAACTATATATTGTGTTAGTGTTTTGAACAACTGTTGCTAAGGGCATTTTCTATTTTTTTTTTATTTATTTTTTTTTTTTTTTGCAGCTATTTGTTCCCAAGGATGTAACACACAGAATGGGGTGTGCAAGGGGCCAAATAATTGTGTGTATGTATACCCTGGGTACTTTTCTTTCAAGTTTATTTTATATATGCTACATTTTTAATAAGAAAATAATGTACTTGATTTATGTAGTTGCTTTATTGGCTGGGAAGGACCTGATTGCTCACATTGTAAGATAGATTCCACATGTGTGAATGGACATTGTGAGGAGCCCTGGGATTGTATATGCAATGAAGGATGGATCGGCCACAATTGCCATCTCCGTAATGTTTTTCTTCTTTTTTGTTGTTTTCGTTTTAACATTAATATTTATTTGACGCAAAAGATCTGTCCATGAATTAAATATAGACAAAGAAATCATAGTGCTGTATAAAATAAATTTTGCTGTTAAATATACTCATAACATACTCTGTTAACTGAAATAACTTCAATCATGAATGGAATGGACATGAAATATTTAAGAGGCATTGATGTAGGATCAAATTGTGTTCACAACATTATATGGTTTATCTTTACTCTTTCCTTTTCTCATCTATCAATTCTGAATGGGAATTTTTATTAATTGTTAATTAATTTATTTGAACACACTTTAGTGTTCTGAATGCACATGTGGAGGATAATCTTCTCATGTACATGAAAAATAGTTTATTTCTATGTTGCTGTTGCTATGTTAGTTTGAGACATCTCAACCATTCATAGTTGGCCCATATTGAAAAGAAAAAAAGTGAGCTATACATGTGAACTATTTATTAGCTAGTGTTTTTTCCATAATTTTGTAACCTCAAAATCAAACTTGTTTCATATTTTCATTTCTTATTTGTTATTTATTCCTTCTTGAGATAACCATTTTAAGAAATATTCTGATTTCAAAAAAATTGCAACAACTTGTCATTAAAAATAAATGTTATATGTGACACTCCAGGGTATTTTGATAACAAACTATAAAACATCATAGTTATACAACTTTACAAAAATCTATTATTTAAGGTGAATGAACAGAAGTAATTTATTCAAACTGACAGTACTTTTCAAGCATAGCAAGTTTAAAATTTTGAAGTGTTCACAAAATGTCTCAGTGCAAAGATAAAATTAAAACATTTGTATAGACTTAGGGCTTTGAAACAATAATAGTCATGTAAATAAAGTTCATCATTGGTATGGTGTTAATGGACTTTTATAAAGTTAAATAGTGTGAATTGTTGATAAAAATTGCTTTTTCTTCTTCCCTGACTTTTTCCACCTTCTGAAACTGATTTCTGTCTGTCTGTCATGCAAAATGGTAGATGTGAACTGTCAGAGAAATAATTTTATTTCTTTTGCGGTACATCAATGGGAACCCATTGCATTGAGGTCCAAAACAAAAAACTGACGTTTTTGGGGTCCACGATAAAGGTGATGGGGAGATGGAAATTTGGGCCTAATTTTTTTTGGGAATGGGTCTGAATGGTTGGTCGTAGCGGAAGGATCCCGTACATTTTTTTTGATCAGTTTTTCGAGCTCTGCAACTTGGATACACTTATCATTTCCAATTCCTTAATTTTATTTTTTTTGAACTCAACACATGCTGAACATAGGCGGCGAGCAACAGCGCCTTGGTGGCTAGTTACAACATCCATAATAATATTTTATAGTTTGTTATCAAAATCTGTAACATAAGGTATTGTTCTAATTCATAAAAGGAAACTAGAACTAGAACATTTTGCTTGCAGCTCATGTAATGTGTATGCTTACATCAATTGCTTTTGTAAGTGTACATAACTGGTTGCTGTTTAATTCTTTATAGATGCTGATCCATGTAAGCAAACACCATGCGTGCATGGAAGCTGTGAAGCCTTGAAAGGTTACAGGATTTATGGTGTGAAGTGCACATGTGATCCAGGTTATACAGGCTTGTATTGTGATAAAGGTATGCCAAAAAAGTATTCCAAAAATTCATAATTTTTTCTTAATATCAAAAGCCACACTTATTTCATAATTTACTATTTGGGCAGAAGTTAATCCATGCAGCTCAAGTCCTTGTGGAAATGGTTTGTGTGTGGCAACTGGTAGAACATCGTTCAACTGCACATGTAGAGCTGGTTTTACGGGGACTTTTTGTGAAATTGGTATGTGATCTTGTACTCACTTCTTATGTATAATTGTATTAAATATATTAAATATTGTTGTTTAATTGGTTTTGGAAATTTCTTTTGTCAGTTCATGTTGTTGTTTTTTTGTAGACATAAATGACTGTGTGTACAACAGTTGTCAAAATAATGGTGTATGTGTTGATCAAGTCAATGGATACAAATGTCAGTGTAGTGGAGGCTGGGATGGTGTTAATTGCACACAAGGTTAATATTTGTGTTATTATGCAGTTGTTTGGTTGGTTTACTTGTTTCCTTGCTCTATGGAATGTCTGTGGATTTTTTTTCATCAGAGGTACAATGCATGCGCAAAATAATTTGTTAAGTTTGTACATCTCTTTCAGAAAAAGATGAGTGTGCATCTGACCCTTGTAAAAACGCATATGGATGTCAAGATCTTTTCAATGATTTTGCATGCTTATGTAAACCAGGTTGGACAGGTAGAACATGTGATATAAGTGAGTTTTTGCTTTGTTATATACTAATCAAGACTGTTTCTCACTACTACTGATCAAGACTGTTTTCTTCCACTATTAGGTAGACAACTTGTCCTTGATTTGAAAGGGTTTTTCTTTTTATTTAGATATGAATGATTGTGTTGGACAGTGTAGGAACAATGGTTCATGTGTGGATTTAGTTAACAAATATTCTTGTTCTTGCCAATCTGGTTTTACAGGAGAAAATTGTGAGATAAACATCAATAACTGCACCAGCTCTCCTTGTGAGAATCAAGGCGTTTGTGTTGATTTGATTGATGGATATAAATGCATCTGCCAAACTGGGTTTCTTGGGAAAAGATGTGAGGCACAGAGGAACTTGTGCTTAGAAAAGCCATGTAGAAATGGCGGAAGTTGCACACAGACATTTAATGATTATCATTGTCATTGTCCATCTTTGTGGAGTGGTAAAAATTGTAGTGAATCTCACAATAGTACTTCATATTGTCGAAATAGTCGTTGTCGCCAACAAAGTGACTGTGTACACAGAAATGATATGGATGTTTGTGTTTGTCCAAATGGCTTCACAGGCAAATACTGTGAACAAAACATTGATGATTGTGTTAATGTACATTGCAAGAATTCTGGAACTTGCATCGACCGTACTAACAGCTATGAATGTGTTTGTCAGAATGGGTTTACAGGACAGCATTGTGAAACGAACATAAACGAGTGTTTACCCAACACCTGCAAACATAATGGCAGCTGTATTGATGGTATTAACTCATTTAGTTGCTTATGTGAGACTGGTTTTACAGGATATGACTGCTCTTTCAATATCGATGATTGTGAAAATGTAATTTGTAACAATGGTGGTACCTGTATTGACTTGGTGAACAGTTATCAGTGTCATTGCAGGTAGATTGTAAACTTTGATTTGGTATTTTTCTTCTTGTTTTGCAAGTATTTTAGATTAACATGATTTTGATAATATGGAATTCATATTAAAATTTTGTTTTCAGGTCAGAATACACTGGAAAGCATTGTGATTCAGGCCCTAATTATTGCCTATCAATGCCATGTGTTTTCGGTAACTGCACTAATTTTCCTGATACTTATCACTGCCGTTGTGATCCAGGCTATACAGGACAAAATTGTACAACAGACATTGATGAATGTTTATCACAGCCCTGTAAGAATGGTGCAGCATGCCATGACCTGCTAAACGATTATGAATGTGTCTGTTCATCTGGTTATCATGGTATGACTTTATTTATTCTTTAAAAAATTCAGGAATGCCTAACTATTATGTGTTACTGCCATTTTAAGTCAAATTTAAAAATATAGCATAAGAATTTACCACAAAAAACAATGATTTTTAATAAAAAGTTTGCTTCATTATTTTGTTCATGCTATTGTTTACATCGAATACATTGCCATAATAACATCTGCATCAGATAATTTTTTTGTGTTTACACACTTCTGCTTTACACATTAGTCATTATTAAATATGTATTGTGTGGTTTTCAATGAAGGTTTACCTCGATGTTGTTTTTCATCAATCTTGTGGGTTCACTTTGCATGATTTATTTATACTAACTTACTCACAGTGGGTTTTGGTTGAATATCAAATCAAAGTTTTAATGCGTTCAATGATGTGATATTGATGTAAGGAAACACTTCACAATGATGTCATAAAAATAAACAATTGACAAACATCGTCAGCTCCTTAACACCTGTGATAATCATGGTCCTAAGTAGCCTCTGCGTATAATTTTGATTATAAACATGAAATAATAGGTTTTGACTGAGTGGTTATATACCTTATAAGCTTGTGATAAAAAACATGGCTTTTCTATACATTTTGGTCAATAATGTAGGTGTTCATTGTGAATATGTGGATATGTGTTCAACGAATGAGACATGCTTGAACAACAGTACCTGCTCACCAGTAGGAAATGATTTTTTCTGTTCGTGCACTCGTGGCTATTTTGGAAAACATTGTCAACAAGGTAAGAAAGATTTGTGTTGTTGTTTAACACTATCATCATCAAACATTTCCCATAAAGTTTATTTCTATTCTTTTCAGTTGAAGATAGCTGCATGATTGCTATCTATACAAACAGTTCAATGACAAGACCACAGCTGGTACCAAGCGGTGTTTGTAGCGAACACAGCAAGTGCATTCCTCTACCACACAGCAAATTCGAATGTCAATGTTACCCTGGTTGGACAGGAGATAGATGCCAAAATGGTAAGTTGGTTTATGTACATTTTCTTGTTGTTTTTTTCTTTTGTTTCTTCTTGATGATCAAAAGGCTTTACCACATTCAGATATTGATGATTGCATAAATAATGCTTGTCAGAACCAGGCTACATGTTTGGACGTTGAAGACGGCTATGAATGTGTTTGCCCCAGTGGTTATGAAGGACGGTATTGCCAGACAAACAGAAATGACTGTGAACTAGGGTCATGCTTCAACAATGGAACTTGTGTGGATCTGAATAATGATTTTGTTTGTGATTGTCCTGCTGGTTGGAAAGGAAAGAGGTGTGCATCAAGTATGTGTGTGGATTTAAAGTTGATAGATTTTCCTTTCTAAGATTTAAAATTTTAACTTTCAAGCACTTGATTCCTTTTGCTACTAGAATCGTCCAGTTGTGACCCATTACCCTGTCAAAATGGTGGCAGCTGCACTGACCTTGGTAATAACTTTCAGTGCTCATGTAAACTCGGTTTCAAAGGTCCCACATGTGCTGAAGTTGTAAGCAGTTGTCGGGATGGTTTGTGCCGAAATGGTGGAACCTGTTTAACTTTGGGCTTATCCTATTCTTGTGTTTGTCGCCTGGGTTTCGATGGTGATAATTGTGAAGAGGGTTAGTATTCAAAACCGTTTTTTGTCAAATATATTTTTATATCATTGGTGCATGAGGATGTTAACAGTGATCGTTTTGTTTAGTTGAAAGTAACAAATGTGAAAGTGCACCTTGTTTAAATGGTGGTATTTGTGTTAGCGGAGCCAATTGGTTTCATTGCAATTGTCCACCTGGTTTCTATGGTGTTGATTGTCAGTTTGAAGTAAACGAATGTGAATCTAATCCATGTCCTAAACAAATGGAATGTGTTGATATGAAAGGGAAATACAGTTGTGTGTGTCCTGCTGGAAAGACTGGCGATATGTGTCAGGGTAGGTTCATTTTCCATTTTAAGAATGTTAAGGATGGAAATAAGGAGATTCTGACCTGTCAGACATTTTTACTGCCTAACACACTGTCGCCCACCATGGTTGGTCAACGAAGAAGCTTAATAGATCATTTTTCTGTTGGACATTTCTATATTTTTTGAGGATTTTATGTCGGCCGTTTCTGGAAAGCTCTCGGAAATCACCGATGTCTGGCAGTTTTTTCCAACCCTGAATAGTTGTTCAATTTAAGGTCAAATCAATGTGTTCCTTATTTTCAAATACATTTAGATGATACGATTAAGAAGCGTTGTGCGTTCAAACAAAATATTTACCATCATAAAGAGACTTGGTCAGATGAATGTAACAAATGCATATGTAATGATGGACAAGTTAATTGCACTGAAATATGGTGTGGTCCAGTGAACTGCTATGATAAAAGGCGATATTCAAACTGCACATGCAGGTCCAAACCGAATGCAGACTGTATAACAGAGCCTTGTGGCATTTGGGGTGAATGTGTTACGAAGACAGCCTCAGTTTCCAGTGGAGGCTGTTCGTCTGCAATAAAGCAGTCTCAACTAACTGAAAATTGTGCCCTGATTACCATAACGTTCCAGAAGAGCCTTCTTCCACCAGTAGGTAATTTCTGATGAGCGTGAGTTCTCTTCATAGTGGCTTAAGTAGTTCAAATAACTGGCTTTTCTTTAGGGAATGCTTCTGGAGAAGTTTTGTGAAGAATTTCGATATTTGACATTGTTACAACAGTATGCGAAGGGAAGTGAATTGCGTGTGGATTGCCGACGTATCGTTCTCGACGTAAACGTCAATAAAATGATAGTGTCGGTGTATATAAGAAGAATTGCAGGACAGGTCGCAGTAGAAGTGGCTGGACATTTTCGAACATTAAACAAATCAAGTAATGTGTTGTACAAGTTACGCTTATCTCATCTCAGTGTCAGTGTTCTTCGAGCACCGTCGACAATATTGGGTGACGATACAGGTAGGAACACAGTGGATTTTCATGCCATGTTTGTTTGTTTTTTTTAGCATTTTCAGTCCTGTCTAATGCATCTAACTGTTGTGTTTTTTAGGTTATTCGTATTTGATACCGATGTTATCAGCTCTGGCTGTGTTAGCTCTTCTTGTGTTTCTGGTTTTGCTGTTGTGGTCGTACAGAAAGCGACGAAGGGAAAAGAGAGAGATTCTCAAGGATGATGTGTTTTTCAGGAAACAGAAAAATGTATTCACAAAGTCTGTGACGACGAGTTTAGGGAAAACAGTTAATTGTAAACAAGAAAACATTTGTACGATACCTCAACATAAACACTTTCAAAACGAACCTGATGGCAAAGGAAGCCTTGAACCTGATAAGTTATTTATATCAGAACCGAATAGTATAAGGACCGATATGCATGAAAATCCCTTTCCGAAAGAAATTGGTATATGACGTCAGTGTATGACTGGCTGTATTTTCTTCATTCCTGCGTGGGATATATATCCAAAAGGAACAGACCTTGTGTGTAGATAAATGGGCTGTTTATATATCTCAATAACATTCGTCGCCGTTTTTTAACCGAAATTATTTTTATATACGAGAAGCTTTGCATAAGAATGAAAAAACTAAAACTCGGCAGCTAGGTGGTCGTTGCTGTTGTCTGAAGATTTCGTGAAGGGTACTTGCTCAACATAGTCATGGAAGAATTTCGGTTCATGTTCCTGCTGGCTGGCTGGCGAGAAAAAATGTTGATCTTTCAGTTCTGCTTGACTGTAAATATGTAAATTCGTGACAGATGAAATGTAGGCAACACAAGTAGTTGATATATTTTGAGTTTTCGTCTGCGTGTTTTTGTGCTTGTCGTACATCATTTCCATTGCCATGGCAACAAGTATGTCGCTAAATCGACTTTCTTCAAATTGAAAAAATTATTTCTCCATTGCTGAGTTCTGTTTATTTTCTTTTTTTGACGAGATATAATTTTTCAAAAGTTGCCATGGCACATCGAACTTTTTTTTTTCGTACTTTTTTTATAAAGGTGGTTTTGTCTATTATTTTTATGAAAGTGATGTAAATTTTTATCATGTGTAATTGTTTTCAGTTTCTGCGGTTTTTTTTGTCTTTTCAATAAAGAAAACATAATGGAGGTTCTTCTTAAATGTATCCCCTCAGACTCGAACGTTCTCCTCTAGCTGCCTCTCCACTAAGCAGGACCTAAAAGCCGGTTTTCCAAATTTAAAAAGTTACGTTAAAAAAAAGTTTTTTTCCACTTGCACTACGAAAGTGCTCCAAGATTCAAACCATTGTGTTATAAATATGAGAAAACTTTCTACATATATTTTCTTTCCAAATTCAATCTGGTGGATTCTTGATCCTCTTCTCTGCAGTAAAACATAAAGAGCATCAAGTAGAGTTGGCTTCATTTGACAATATGCTACGTATCAATGTTTACATTGTCTATACTCACCCCGCGGAGCAGGGTAGCTAAGGGACTATCCCAATAATTTTGTCGTAAACAGTAATTTTTGCATATAGTAGAGGTTTTTTGAAAATGTTTAACCAAAAATATAGAAAATTTTCTTGGCACTAATTAGTCAGCCCCCATCACCCCAAACAAAATTCTGCTCCGCGGTCCCTGCTATAGCCTGTCTGGTTGAGCAGCAAGCAAATTATTAGATTTCGCTAAGCGAAAGATATTGGTTTCGGCGGCGTTCTATCTATCTATCTAACTATGTACGGCGAAGGTTTTTTAGTATCGCACTTACTAACTTAAAATTCTTTTATTTCTATTTCTTTTTATCCGTGCTCTCATGACCATGATATGTTTTCGTATATTTCGTGAGCTATAAAGTGTATTTACCACATAGTCACAAAAAAAGGATCTTTCCCTAAAGGGAAAACAAAAAGAAGGGTTTCAATTACTTTTTTGCTTCGAAGTACCACTATGAAATTTAAATTAAGTAAACTTTAGTGACGCTTTTGGTGTTGATATCCGTCGAAGATCAACTGCAGTGAAGAAGAAGCTTTACAAGCAGTTTTAATTTTTAACTCTAACTTCAAACCTTCTATTTCAAACAAACTATTTGTTTGTTATTTGATTTGTTTATTTTGTTTAAGTATTTTGGCTAGATTTTCGTTTTTTAAAATTTTTTCGAACAAATCTTTTTTTCTTATCTCTTTTGGCTCACGTTTTTCTTACAAAGTCATTTTTTTAAAAAAATTCATGGTTACAGCTCATACAAGTATATTTCTTTTGTTTCAATTTGTGATGTGTTTATTAATAAAGTTAGGTTTACACAATAAAACGTTTTTATTTATATGCTTACACTAGCAGATCTTTTTAACAAAATGTATCAGTAGGGCAACTAGGCTCAGAAACAGGGAGGTTACGCAGAAATACGAAAACACGTATCACTATGAAGACGGGTTTATTATAAATTCCGCTCTGCAACCCAATGAATCCTCAAGTATGTATTTAGAATGGGCGTTATTTATAGGTCGCTATTCTTAAAAAACATAAGCGAAATCTATCGACCATCTGGTCGTCTTGTTATTATTAAGATTCTTTATACAGGTTAAAAACTTCAGTACGTAAAAATAAAATTACAACTGTTATCAATGTTTCACCTGTACAAAATGCTCAAACTGATTTGGAGTTGATCCGCCATTAAAAAAATCTTGTTAACAAGAGATAAGGCAATCGGATTGGCTTGCGACTTTTCACTCCGAAAAAAGTAAAGGTGAATCGTAGTTTTTTCAGCCGAAGCGAATCGCTGACATGGGATGCTATGCAATATATCACAATTGTGCATGCTTTTCGGCGAAAAAAAGTTGTTTTGTGTGAATAAATTCGCTTAGTGGAAAACCGGCTTTATTCGCTAATCAAAATGTCGCTAGGAAGACTTCTTTTTACATTTGTTAATATCATCTTTGGGATAATATTAGATTTTCAACCAATGGGTGATTTGATGTTGATGTATAGTTACGGTGATTGAGAAGGTACCTAAAAAACATTCACCGATTTCATGATGAGTTTTTCTTTGATCCATGACGGTAATGTGGACCACGTCGGTTACTGGATGACGGTATTGTGGACCGTATTGTTACTGGATGCGTATTTCTATGCTGGGATGACGTTGCTCAAAATCAAGCAATCAATTCATGACCTGCGTAAGTCGACTTTTGGACATTGATCAAAACACCTACAAGCTTTTTAAATATTTCTGACGTAAATTGTATTCAACTGATCTGGTATAACAAATAAATTAAATATCACAAAGCTGAAAAGGAGATTTCTAAAATGCTTATTCTCGCTTTGAACTCCCTTCATCCTCGCCTCAGGCTTTTTCATATAATGCGAAGCAACGAATTTTTAAAGTCATCAGGGAGGACATGGCGACCTGATTACTGAAAATTTGTGAACAAATTACGCCGAAAAATTTCTCAAGTTTATTTGAGTCCATTTGTGTTCTTTTGTGACCCAACTATTAAGGAATTTAGATTTTAACGGCAGCTTGATGGCGCAAACAGGCAGCAGCAAGTGTGCTGTGTTATGCCACATTATAATTAATGTGAATACTCTTAGCAGTATGATTTTGAGTAACTAGAAAAAGATTAAAAGAAAATAATTTTTCTTTTTCTGTGTGTACAAGCCTTTTTTTTAACAAGTTATATACCGGTAAAAGTGTTCACTGATAACCGCAACTTTATAATGGCTATTCCATCAGGTGATGGGAGGTGCTGATATATCTCCTTTGCCACTTTTGCATGTCGGGGTTTTAGGGTAGACAAGCGCAGATGGACTTGAATAGATGTAACGTCACGATTAGGATCGATTTTCAGAGTCTCAATGATAGCAGATGTGAAATAATCACTGAAGGCTTTCATTTAGCGCTTCTTGAAAAATGACTAAGGCTTTCAGGTTATGTCTAACGGTTGTAGTTGCTGTAGCTTAAGGTCTTGGAGATCAATTCCGGGACGTAATCCGTTCTGCCATCAGGACAGCAGTTTCTAGTTTAGTTTCTCTTCATAAACACGTCCACACTCTACAAGGACCTACGTACAAGAGAGCGACTGCCTCGGCCATCCTAAACTACATATAATAACACTACACCTCCTTCTTCCTCCGGGAAGAACGAAGGACAACACAGAACAAAATATAAACTAGATCAAATCTACGCAGTAGTCTTCCAAATACTTTGGGCTCTTGCATTCCAAAGGTTTCTCTACTACCTCCTCTTCTTCTTCCTCCCCATATGGAACGGTTGAGTCGCTGTCTTCGTGTCGCTCTCCGTAGACGGGAATTTCGTCGCTGTGAATCGTATTGTCGGGCAGTTCTTCTTCACTGGAAGGCTCGGATGATTGCTCTAGGTCCTCGGCGCCCGCATAATTCCGTCTGAATCGAAACGGAAAGTCGTCTTCGGAATCAGACTCGTTAGGATAGACTCGTTGTTGGTACCTTGGAGCCATGAAAAAAGAGTCTCGTGGGATCACCTTTTTAAATTTGTTAGCGGCTCTCGTAATGCTTTTTCCTGTGGACGATCGTGCTGTGACCGTGTAGCCCTTTTTCTTGACGATTGTCAGAGGGTGAGGATCGAATGGAGGCTTCACGGTTGTCTTCTTCTGAAGACGGAGTACTTTATCACCCAATTCCAAACTAATGGACTTAGCGCGTCTCTTCTGGTCGTGATAGCGCGCCATTTCTTTTTTTGTATTTCCTATCTCGTTCACATACTTCTTTATTTTGCTCGTTGGTCTTTACCATTGGAATGGATGTGGCAATGTTCCTATTGAAAAGGAGTTCTGCTGGCGTTTTTCCGGTGGCGCTGTGAGGTGTCGCTCGATATGCCAGTAGGTATCGATACACTGCCTCTTTGGGGTCTTTCTTCTCGATGTACGCGGTATGAGCCACCTTCTGGAGCATCTTCATAAAATTTTCCGCCAAGCCGTTTGACGAAGGCTGTTCTGGCGTTACAAGCTGGTGCTTAAAACCTCTCTTTTTCGCGTATTCTCGAAAATTTTGCGAATTGAAGGGTGGTCCATTGTCGGTCTTCATCTTCTCCGGAACTCCATGTGTTGCGATGATTCGATCCAAATGTGGAATAACTTCTTCCGCTCCGGTCGATGATAGGACGGCCACTTCTGTAAAGCGCGAATATTCATCTATAACGAGTAGAAAATAAAAATCGCCCGCAATGGGGCCCTTAAAATCTGAGGCGAGATTTCTCCACGGACCTTGCGGCATTTGTGGTGATCAATGGTTGAAACTTTTGCTGCTTCGTCGACGCCAAACACGATAGACAGGATTGAACATAGTTGTCCACAAGCTTGTCCATGTTTGGGAACCAAACTCTTGACCGTAGATATTGCTTCATCTTTGTTGATCCTCGATGGCCTTCGTGGGCCAATGCAATAACATCTGCTTGTAAACTTTTCGGTAAAACTATGCGATCGCCTCTCAGGATCAATTGTTGAGATATTGAAAGCTCCTGAAAAATCGATTTGTAAGGAGCTAAATCCGTCGCTGTAGTCGGAATCGTGTCTTTATTGAGTATGCAGTACTTCAATTTAGCCAACTGGTCATCTTGATTGGTGGCTGCTTGTACCATCTCGAGATTCATGGCATCGGGAATGTCGTTATCAACGACGGCATTGATATGTAGTGCTTCTTCTGTGGCTTGTTGTTTGTGTTCCGGTGTTAAGGGTAGAGGGTGGCGGCTATTATAATCAGTCGGATTTTCCGCCCCTTTTTGATATTTCACTTTAAAGCGATACCCTTGAAGTTTTAACCGATGAAGTTCAACCCTCGCTGGTGCTTGTTTCGTTGGTTTGTTGTACAGGGTTACTAGTGGCTGATGATCGGTGACAACCTCAAAGTCCAGCCCACAAAGATACATTCGATTTGCCATAATTCCATGCAAAATTGCTAAACTCTCTCCTTCAATAGCAGAATATCGCTGCTCCGTTTTGGTAAGAGTTCGGCTAGAGTAGTTAATTGTCTTCCATACATTCTCTTCTGGGTCCTTCTGATACAGTGTCGCGGCAATCCCAGTTGGACCACGATCGACGACTAACTCAGTTTTACGTCCAGGCGCCCAGGGTGCAATAACTCTTTCACTGCATAGACCTTTTTTTAATTCTTCAAAGGCCTCTTGGCAAGAGTCGTCCCATTTGAATGATTCCCCTTTTCTCAGAAATTTCCTCAGCGGTTCTGTGATGTCACTGTACGTTTTGAGGTTCCCAAACATAAACAGAGAGTTGTATTGGCACATTTGCAAAAAACTTTTGACCTCAGCGGCGTTTGTGGGAGGTGCTAGTTTTACAATGGTTTCAATTTTTGCTGGATCTGCTGACATACCTGCTGCGCTGAATTTGTAACCAAACCATATAACTTCTGGAACACTCCAAACACACTTTTCCTTCTTGAGGGTGATTCCAAGGGCTTGCAACCGATCAAGTAATGCCGCCAGATTTTCATCATGGTCCTCTTGCGATGAACCAAAAAGCAAGAAGTCGTCTTCAATCTGTGTCACTCCTCTCAAATCAACAATACCTTGCCGCAATCGCTCGTGGACCTCTTGACTGGCTGGTCCAGCTCCCATCACCAAGCGTTTAAAGCGATAAATACCTTCGTGGGTGTAAAAATTCGAGTGCCCGCGATTTCTCTCCCAAGATCATCTGGTGAAAAGAGTGCTTCATATCTAGCTTCGAAAACACTTTCGCACCGTTTAACTTGTGTCTGAGCGAGTGCACTCTTGGAACTGGTAGGTTGCTTCCTTTTATTGCCAGATTTGCGTGTCTCATATCGAGGTTCATACGAATCTGTCCGTTGGGTTTTTGAGTGATCACCACATTGGAGAGCCAGTCTAAATTAGCACTAGGGTCGAGCGGCCCTTCTATGACATCGTTCTCTTTGAGCTCCTGGAGGTGTCTTGATAATTGGGCTCGGTATGATAGTGGAACCATGCGTTCCTTCTGAACCACTGGCGCTACAGTCTCATCCACTTGGAAGTTAATTTTGGATTTGTTGAACTTCCCTATCCCGGAAAATAGTTCCTGGTGTCGATCGATGATATCTTGAACTGTTTGTGGAATTTGGTCTTGTGTGTGTTCGATCTGTCTGACGAACTCTTCGTCTTTGCGAAACGGTTCTCCTTCCGGGTTTATTTTAAGAATTCCGAGTTTCATTGATGCTTCCAATCCCAAAAGGGGTTCTGTGTGTTTTCCTCTGATCACATATACGATCTCGTCACATTTCCGTCCATTCGAGGACCTTACCGTGACCTTGGCTCGCCCTAGTATATTTAAGAGGTGATTTGTGCCAAACGGTCTGAGCTTCACTTGAGATTGTACCAATCTGGTAGTTTTCGCTAATGTTTTCTTAAACTCTTTCTCTGGAATAAGGATCTTTTTACATCCCGAATCTACTCTCATCTTCATCGGAGTATCATTAAGCCAGACATCGATCATCTCCGGTTCACCTTCCTGCGCATTCGACGGTATGCTGTTGACTTCAATGACACGGCCAGTAACACTGCTATCTGAATCGGATTCCGCTTCGGAATTTTCCACGTTGTTGACCGTATTCGGACCAGGACAAACTGGTGCATGTGCAAAGTGATGACGTTTGCGACAGTTATTGCATCTTTTGCCTTTGGCAGGGCATTTGCCTTTCACATGTGCCTTCCTACGATCATATCCACAAAAGACACATACCTTCACTTTCTCGGTTTGCTCTCAATTTATGGTTCGACGTCTGCATGGTCATGGCATCTCTAGCGGCTTTATGCGGTGTGTAATCCGCAAAATTACATAGTTTCGCTTGATCCAAAACTTTCGTGTACCACTCGGCAACAGGGGTTTGTTCCTGTGGCATCTCACAGAATAGTTTGAAGACCGGGTAAACTTCATTTATCTGTCCCTTTATTGCAGTCTGTATTTTCTCCACAGCTCGCGCAAATGAATCTCGATCTGATACTTTCCCCTCGTGTTCAAACAATGTGATCATTTCGTCTCCTCCCCACAGCTGGAGGAGCGCTTTCTTCTTTTTATTTTGGTCATCGCCAATTTCTTCCGTATCGAACACCATTATCGCCCGTTTCACGTATTTATTAAACGAATCAAGGGTGGTCCCGGCGTCTTTCGATCTCTTGTAGGGCGGTAAGGCGGCGTACACTCCTTTTGCTACAGCCATTATGATTCTCGGTTAATCGAGGCAAATCGTAACGAAAACGTGGTCAAAAGCTTACTCTGTGTCTGCCTGAAATGAGAAAGTTTTTCTCTTGTAAGTGGAAAGTTCCTTTTCCTGCAAACTGCTACAGTCGAAGTTCGTCGCCAATATGTTGTAGCTTATGCTTAAGGTCTTGGAGATCAATTCCGGGACGTAATCCGTTCTGCCATCAGGACAACAGTTTCTAGTTTAGTTTCTCTTCATAAACACGTCCACACTCTACAAGGACCTACGTACAAGAGAGCGACTGCCTCGCCCATCCTAAACTACATATAATAACACTACAGTAGTAAAGGGTCATGTTTTTGGTATCATGACTGATTCTATACCAAGATAAAACTCCCATTACTTTATCAGTGGATCGAGACTTGCATCCCATAGAAAGAGGCTCGCTGCGGGGGCAATTAATAGCCGATTCTCTGTCTGTTTGTTTGTCTGTCTGTCGCACAAAATAGTAGGTGAGATGTGAGAGAAATTGTTTCTTATCTTTTGCTCGACGTCAGTGTGAAGCCATTCCATTGAGACCCAAATAAAACGCGACGTTCAGGGAAAATTATCTCGGTAACCATAAGGGATAACTGAAACTGACGTTTTTGGGGGTCCGCGGATACAGGCGATGGGGTGACGAAAAATTTGGGTCTAATTTGTTTTGGGGACGGGTATTTGACGTCATCAAAATTTTTGATCAACGATATCTCCGAAACGGTTGGTCGTAGCAAAACGATCCCATACATTTTTTGATCAGTTTTTCGAGCTCTACAACATGGGCACACTTATCATTGTCAATTCCTTAAATTTATTTTTCGTGAACTCAACGCAGGCTGAACATGGGCGGCGAGCGACGCCGCCTTGGCGGCTAGTCTATATATCAATAGCCGAATCCCTGTTTGTTTGTCACGCAAAACGTATATTCGTTAGACAGTCACTGGACCAGAACACCTGTGAGAACTTCCTTGAGTATTATACGTCGGTAAAACATAATATCGGGACTAGAAACGTGGATTTTTCACTGAAACTTCCTAAAGTAAGGACTGAATTTGCCAGGAAGTCAGCTTTCTTTATGGGATCAAAAATATATAATGATCTCCCCGCTGATGTTCGCAAAGCTGAATCTTTTAAAGATTTCTGCAGGTGGTTGAATAACCATTTTGTGTGAACTGTGACGAAAGTCCTTGATACCAAGTTTTCTTTTTTGTGTGTGTGTATTTTCTTATTCTTATCTTTGCCAGTGCGTGTGTCCACAATTTTTATCACAATTATCATTCTAGCATCATACCAGTATTCGTTTCGTATACTTTTTTCCTGATTTAAAGGCCCTACTTTTTTTTCTTTTTTCTTTTTATAATGCAGGACTCATATTGATAACAGCATTTATTTGTTGAAGTGACAATCCTGTAAATAAATATTCGTTTAATAAAAATAGTAATAAATAAAAAAATGGTAGAATGAGTTGTGAGAGTGATTATTAATTTCGCTAGTATAGCGAAGTATTGGTATCGTCGTTCTATGTATCTCCGTGACATTTTGGACGATTTCACTAAAGTAAATAATTGCATATAAAAGCCATGTCCGCACACACCTTAGCAATAAAATCTTTTGCAGACTAACGGGCTAAATTTGGATCAAATTATGAAAGTTCTCCAATTTCCTTAAAAATTTGCACAAAGCATAATTAAAAGGTGCTGATTTCGAATTAGATAGTCATTTTGTCAAATTTGGCCAAAATTTGGCAATGCTATATTGGGATTTGCGTAATTGTGACACCGTCCTGAAGACTTTAAGCCAAATTTGAGACGAATAAGTTTTGATCTATTTGTTTTGTATAATTGCGAGTTGAAATTCTGCTACTGTTATCAACTAGTGTATCTCACAGTTCTATGCATAGTATTTATTTGTTAGAATTGTGAGAATGCAATATAGCGAAATTTTCGACGTCAGTGTGAAACAATTGTATTGAGATCCTAATCGAATGCGACGTTTAGGGAAAATTATTTCGGTAACCAATTGGGAACTGACGTTTTTGGGGTTCCACACGATATTGGCCATGGGGTGACGAAAAAATTTGGGCAAAAGTTTTGGGAATGGGGCTCTATGACGGCATCAAAACTTTTGATCGACGATATCTGCGAAACCGTGCGTCATAGACATATGATGACCCAATACATTTTCTTGCTCAGAATTTCGAGCTCTAAAAGATTTCTTAATTCCATTTTTCGTGAACTCTGACACAATGCAGGCTGAACATGGGCGGCGAGCGACGCCGCATTGGCGCTAGTCTATATATTAATAGCCGAATCTCTGTTTGTTTGTCTGTTTGTTTGTCTGTCACGCAAAATGGTAGGTGAGCTGTTAGAGAAATTATTTTTTATCTTTTGGGAGACGTCAGTGTGAAGCCATTCCATTGAGACCCAAATAGAACGCGACGTTTAGGGAAAATTATCTCGGTAACCAATACAGCTGCTTATTATTAACAAAGCGCTCAAAGTTAAAAAATATTTTCCATTAACACTACAAAAGTGCTCCGAAAATCAAACCATTGCGTTGTAAACGAAAAACTATTCTATAAATATTTCCTTTTCAAAATGGATTTTGGTTTCTTCGCTTCTTCTTCTTCTACAGCAATATGAAGAGCAATAGTAGAGCTGGCCAAACTTGACAACTCGGCAAGGTTAGGGTTAGCAAAGCGCTCAATTGCTTTCGAGTTGTTCCACCATTAGCAAATCCTTCTTAGGGCAATTAGATTGGCTTGCGACACTTTTCACTGCAAACAAAAGTAAAAATGGACCTCTTGTTTTTCGCCGAAGCGAATGTATAAAAATATTGACATTAAAATATACTATTCTACTTTTTTCTTTTTTGTTTTTTTTTAGGTAATAAACAAGAAAAATGACAATAAAAAACAAAGAAGAATACAATATCATGGTACAATCAACAAACGCATACTCAAACCTGAATATCAGACTGGGGAAAGGGCTACGGTGTGCCCACATCAATGTGAATGGTTTGTATGGAAATAAATTCAAATCTGCTGTGAAAGCTGGCAAATCATGCGGTGCTGACGAAATAACTGCAAAGGAACTACTACTATGCAAAGAAGTATCAATCTCTAGTCTATTCTCTGTTTTCAAGAAAAGTATTGAAGCTGAGACATATCCAAATCAATGGAAAACTGCAAAAGTTAAAGAAAGGTCCAAAAAAGGACTGCAGTAATTATCGCCCGATCTCCCTTCTGTCTATCCCGAGTAAAGTGATTGAGCACTACATATGTTGCATGTTAAAAGAACACATACAAACGTTTAATCTTCAGACCGAATTTCAATGGAGATTCAGAAAACAAAGATCGACTGAAGATTTTTTGCTTTATATGACCGAGAAATGGTTAAAGGCTATCGACGATGGGAAATCAGTTGCTATCTTATTTATTGATTACAAGAAAGCTTTCGACACAGTATCCCATCCAATCCTGATGAAAAAGCTTGCTGCATGTGGTGTGTCAGGGTCACTGTACAACTATATCCAGTCATACCTTTCTGATCGTAAACAATTCACTATACTCAACGGTGTACAGTCTCAAACTGTAACAGTGGAATATGGCGTACCACAGGGGTCTGATCTCTTTTCCGTGAACACCAATGATATGCCGGACAACTTTGATGACGAAAACGAGGAGGTGGACCTATTTGCTGATGACTCGACAGCATCTGTGATGTGCAACACAATAGATGAAGCGATTGCTAAAATGGGAAAAACTGCTGATAAACTGACCCGTTATGCCCAACGAAATTCCCTAACCATTCACCCAGAAAAGTGCAAACTAATGATACTATCAAGAAGTAAACTCACTGGTCCAACACAACCTGTTTCCATAGGAGGGAAATATATTGACATTGTTGACAGTTGCAAATGCCTAGGTTACGATTTACACGTTTCAAGTACTAGCCGTCTATTTGCTGCTAAACTAAAGAAACTTGTAAGTAACGGGAGTTTTTAGTCCTTGGGCTTCCATCCGTAATGGTTGGTTCTTCCGCCCGCCGACTTGCAACTATTAGTTGACTTACCGCCAGAGATACGTATAGCATTGCTCTAACTTGCCCGAAGGCCAGTGTGCAGTCAGTCGATGGCTCCTAATGGGCTGACACGCTGCTTTTAAAGCGCATCGGAGTGGTGTATTGAGATACGACATCTGGACTCGAACACGGGTCGCAGCGGTCGCACTCAAACTTTACTGTATGAGAACCATGTCAATAATCACATTAAAAACCATCTACTTTCAAGGAATTCTCCCGTCAGTGTTATACGGTATTCTTATTTGGGGATCTTCACGAATGGAGGACCTAAACAGGGTGCACATACGAGCAGCCAGATATATCATGAAGATAAAGAAGACGATACCTGACAACCAAGTTCTAGAAATGGCAAAATGGGAAACCATTGGACTACTACTACAAGAGATCAATAGCTGCAAAAACCTATAAAATCAACAACGACATTACACCGTTACTGTTCAGAAATCTTATAACAAAAAGTCAATCTAGATCAACTAGAAATCACTTCAAACTTGATGTCCCAAGATTCAAATACGTTGTGTATAAGAAATCGTTCACATATCGTTCCCCAAATGTTTGGAATAACCTCAACGAGACCAGGGAGAAGAATTCACTAGAACTTTTCAAAAAACACCTGAAAGAAAATGACTTGAACAAAATTACATTTGGCCAGTCTGGTACAGGAAGATCTGCAAATCACAGAGAATATATTTATTACTAGATTTATTTATTAATTATTCTGAAATCAAACATACATTCTAAGAATGATTTTTCAAGTGCTATCACTAATTTTCACACTTTTCTCGAAGGTTCCTTCTATTTCAGTGTAGTATCACTCGCTCGGAAATTTTATGTTAATTCGTGTGTTTTGCCTTGTAACCTCTTAAGTTTTATCTCGAATTTCATTTTAAAATTAAAACAATAATTCAATATCTATATATAACATTATTAATTTTTTTTACTAAATTTTCGTTTGGATCCTCGTTTTTATTGCTACTAAACCTATACCTTATTTTGATTTGTGTTTTCTACTGTTCCGAGCTTCTGCATGGATTTTTTACCTCAATTTTTCCAATCCCTAATTTTGTATTCTAGCCAATTTCTATCAAGGTCTATTTACCTAATTTGATAGGAGAATCTTTTTACGATTTTATCTTTAATAAATGTTTTTATAACTATAATATACTATATTTATTATGCACCTGACACACACGTACATTTATGCAATTTACTTATAACTTTATTTTACTTATACGTAGTAGGTCCACATCAGTGATTACAGAAGAGATATTTGGAACCATCATGACAAAGGCAGCGAGATTGTAATTATTTTAAAATAATAACCGTTGAAAGTAGTAACCCAGTCGGCAAAATAGGCAAAAAGTCACTGCGATGGAGAGCACTTTTAATGAAATTGTGTGTATAATTTCTATAGAAAGGCACTCCTACGCAGAGATTTTTTATGTGCCGGCTGGGAAGAACGTACAGTAAAGCAGCTTCAATTGAAGACCTTGCTTTTTGGGAAGCAACTCACCCTGAAGAAAAATACAGGAAACGATCCTTAGGCCAACAAACGCTAGTGTGAAAGTAATGGGAGATGTATTGAAGTTAATGCAAGATGAATCGACAAATTATATCAAGGATGATCAGTCCTCGAGGTAATGTTGATTCCCTACAGGTTTGAAAATGAAGACAATGTTGATTAAATAAATCGCGATGAACCTTGCTGCATCTTTCATGCAAAAATATTTTTGTTAAAAATACAGAAGTAAATAACCCGCCTTTCCTGAACTCAATAACCCGTCCAACAACCACTAAAAGAAGCTTATATTAGCTGGAATATCATCGAAGCGACAATTAGCTTTTACCGGTAGAAATTAGAATCGAGATCAACTTCGCTTCAAATAGTTTGTGATCACGTGAAGAAAGCAAACCAATCGTAAAGCTGGATTTGCGATAAAAACAAATACACGAACATTACGCACAAGATACCCCACCTTTTTCGCATTAAAACGAGGCTCCATATAATTTATCACCAGAAAAACATAGGCTGTGAACAGTTAATAGAATTAGGAAAGGCCGAAAATAATTTACAGAAGTCAAAAAACAAAAAAAAACTGGTTAAAGATTTGACAGTCTAGAAACGGTGAACATCCTTTCTTAGACCTTTGATAGAATCGTTTAATCGTCGTCTTCAACATTAAAATACTGAAAAGATCCGTGTAACTTATTAAAACTGTTCCAACGAGACAATATGACATCATCAAGTATATCATGATAAGGGAAATAGTCGATTAAAATGAATGGACAATTTCGTCTGCAACTATGTACAAAAATTTCATCCATGAAGTCCTATTATAAAAAACGGAATTAGATGAAGAACAATTCTTTCATTTCCCTTTGGCTTTTTTATTTTGTTGGGCGTTACGCGGAGGGGTGATAGGTCGACCAGAATTCAACCCACCATACTGATACTTGGCTTTCTTTTCGGCTGGTTTTAAAATCTACAAAAGTAAACAATCCTCGTGTTAAGATGACGTCGTTTGTAAAATAGTAGAGTATTCAACAGGAGTCTTTCGATTCCATTATAAGCTATACCTGGAAGGAACACATCAGCGTATCATCAACGCTCATCATCCCACCAGCGTTATCAAATTCTCCACAATAATTAGGCGCGGAGAAAAGAGTGACTAGTTGTCGTTTCGCAAAGAACTCGTAGCCATCTTCAACAACCTGTAGAGAGAAAAGACATAATACAACCTCCCATCAATGATGTCACGACATAATGCAACCCCTCATCAATGATGTCCCCCAGCTTCCTACACTATAACACCTTCAGCAAGAAGATAATAACAGCAAACCGTAACTTGAGGTGATTCGTTTCTTGCTCGATCAATTGGGTGAAAGTATTTAGATGTTTGACTTACTTGGTGAGCTCGACATATTAAGTCTAGATCATGCCTATTTAAGAATCTTGCAACTACATCGGCACCAAACGTGAAAGAAACACCTCGATCATTTTCACCCCAACCTTGGATGTCTTTGTCAGGGTCAGACCAAAGCAAATCACATAATAATCCTAGATGGCAAATTATCATATCAACACAAGAGTGACTTTACAAACCAAGCAAGGCATTGTTAAGTCAAACACATACCGGTATCTGGTACATCAGTCGGCCTCATGATTCGTCGTATTTGTTCCATCGACTGCAGATCGGGTGATAATCCTAAAAAGAGAAGAACACATAATGAAATAAATTAGGTAATAATGGGATGAGAACATTCATCAACAACAAGGAGAAAAAATCACCTCCATGACAGCAGAAGATCTTTTCGTCCACAATGGCTGCTATTGGTAAGCAGTTAAAACAGTCCGTAAATGTTTTCCATATTTTAATATTGAACCTTCTTTTACCTTTAACACAAACAAATAAAAAACAAAGTCAACAAACAACAGCTGTGATTACGTGCAGATTGGCAAGGAAGCATTCACATACATTCATCATAAAATCCGTAAATTCTGTTGATACTAGCACATTCATGGTTTCCCCTCAGTAAGAAGAAGTTTTCTGGATATTTTATTTTGTAGGCCAGTAGCAGACATATCGTTTCTAAGGACTGTTTTCCTCTGTCAACATAATCACCAAGGAAAAGATAATTAGCTTCTGGTGGAAAACCCCCATATTCAAACAGTCTGAGCAAATCGGAATATTGGCCATGAATATCTCCTGAAAAAGAAATAGAAATAGTAAATTTTAAAATTTTTATCACTTGCATAGGTTAGGTTTGGAAGTGTTAAGTCAGAATGACCACTTCAACAGAACACAAACTCCCGGGCTATCAATATATGACATTAAACTATACCTTAATTAGTAAGCATAGTATGAAAGAAAAAGACACAAAGACATACCACATATTTTTAAAGGTGCTTCCAACTCCAGTAAGATTGGTTGACTCAAAAATAATTCCCTAGACTTTACACACAATCCACGAACTTCAGCTTCTGTCATCTGTACGGTTTTTCCTGGACGCCCACGGGCTGAAAAATAATCATCATCGTTTCAAGAACTACTTTTTTTCCCTTCATAAGTATAATCCACAACAACAAAAAATATGTACAAACATACAAGGACAGGCAACCTACAATTACAAAAAGGGATCAACTGTGTTACTTTATTGGTTGCTTTGATAGATTTGGTCTAGCAATAACCTAGTTATCACTTAGTTCAACGAAATATTCAATTGAACTTTTATCCAAACATTGTTCTGACATTATTGACAAGATGGTTGGGATGCTTTATTGGCAGTTTAAAAACTATTTTAAGTATGTTCTGAGCATGGTTTTGTAACTGTCTTTAAAAAAACCCCGTTATCTTGCCCAGGATAAAAGAGGGCACTTACCAGTGGCAAATCCAGAGGGTTTTTGACAACGTTGAACCGTAATGGGCGCCCAAAAAATGTGCCCAAAAAATTTAAGTTAAAGGGCTCTTAAGGGTTTGTTTGCTGATTTAAGGTTATTTAAAGTGTACTGTTAAAGTTATTTAACGAACGTATACAGCTCGTATAAAGCTCTCAAGGGGATTGATATCGAACATTATCTATGACAAGAAGAAAAGGAAGTAAAAATAGAGAGTCAAGGACATTGTTTATTTTTGCTTGATGAAATTCGTAAATTTCACCTGTTTGACATTAAACCATGCATTCAGTATATAAGAAAACGTTATGCCTAAAAAACTTCTGGATTCGGCACTGCTTACTAACTTAAGTGCAACCACAATCATGCTAATCTGTTTTACTTTTAAGAAGCTGAAAAATGTTGTGCAGCTATTTTCAAATTTGTTAAATTCATTTACAAAAACCAATTTCCATTTAGATATGTCACTAGATGGAATGTGAGAAAGCATCCATGCACTTTAAAATCTAGCACATACTTTATTCCAAGAAATTAAAACACATCTGATTAACGTGGTTTTTAAAAATAATGATAGAAAAATTGATATACAGGTATGTAGATTCAGATTCGTGTAAATTTCATATGATTGAAAAAAAAAAACAACTAAAAATTAGTCAACCATGCTCATTACTTCTAAGTTAATTACTTTCACATTAATATCATCACACATTAATTTCTTGGAATACGTTATACATTACGAAAGGAGGCCCACATATCAGGTTGATAATACTCCATGGGTAAGTCACAGTTGAGTAAGACCTCAACAACCAATATAACTTCCATAGTTTCACTTTCAGCACACATTGGTAAAAATTGGAAAACTTATAAACTATACGAAGGGGTTGTTAAAAATTTCACTAAACTGAAAATGATTGTGTCAAAAACAGATAAAGAAAAAACAGATAAAGAAAATTAAATCACCGAATCTGCAATGGAAAGCACACCATGTTAGATTTCTTGGAATGCAATGCCAGGGTTCCTACACCTTTGGGTAAAAATTTTTTCCCCTGATTTTTTTCATCTAACTATATTCTTTTCCAGAGTCTCCTCCTCAAAAAACATATATTTTTCCCTGATTAGAACTGAAAATGGAACATTTTTTCCAGATTTTATAAACACTTCTACAATATTTACTACAATAAAATAACAGAAGAATTAAACATCTGAAAAGAGAATGATTTCCCTAGTAAACTGCACTTTAATAACTACAAATTCATACAAAAGGGAGTACAAGGCACAGCAGAAAGTACTGTTAAAATCTTCAGGTATTCCAGTGAAAAAGATGCCAAAAGAAATACACTAAAATACTACACAGAAATAGTATTTAGTTACAAGTTTTCCCTGATTTTCCCTGATTTCTCACCAATAAATTAAAAAATTCCCTGATTTTCCCTGAATTTCCCTAACAAACCTTGAATTTGGTACGTTTTTCCAGTTTTCCCTGATTTTCCAGAAGTTTAGGAACCCTGAACGCAATGCTTCCCATGATGAAAGAAACTGACATCATGCAAATTGCCAATACTTGTTTGGAAAAAAACACTCTTCGCCAAAGTGTGGTTTTACACATATGAAGAACTTGACCAAAAAAAGGAACAAAAATAGTCACTCTCTTTTAAAGTGTGACATACGTTTTTGTGAGATTTCCAGAAATGTTGGACATTTAGGTTCTTTAGATTTCCTCAGCTGACATAATAAAAGGTACAAGACAATGAAAATGCAGTGAGATTTTATGCTTCCTTTGAGCTCTTCAGAGGTGTTATCAGATTGATCGTATTTTTCATTGTGTTTATGTAGCTATTATTCTTGCATCTGGGCCCATGGCATATCTAAGATAATTGGAAAACCAAAGTCTCTCATACACATGTTACTTTCTATAGTGAAAACAAACTGTTTCGCTGAAGTGACATTCCAAAAAAACATTCACTGCTTATATTTTTCATATTAGCTGATAGAAAATTACTGGTGTAAGTAGGATAGAAATAGGTAGGTTACCTAGTTAGTGCTGTTTGTATTTGATGTCACTTTGACTTCATTGAGATCTGATCTCTGAAGGTTTCATCTACTGGAGGAGAGTTTTTTTAGCTAGATTTTTTGTTTCACTGTATCTGCATGGCGGACAGCCAGTCAATGTCTTGGCATATATGAAATGGCCAGCAGTCCAATTATTCATAACTTATACTTGCCGCCGGTCAAGAATCCGTCTTATACTATATGACTAGCAGTTCAATTATATGTCGAAAGGCAGCCAGTCATTGCCTGAACATCTACTAAATCACCAGCAGTGCAGCTATAGCCACTTGCGTAACCTCATAACCTTTTATTCCACACCAGAATAGGGTCGCAAAAATGCAAGATTGCCATAGTTATACTATATGTATTTATCAGTTCACTGAATATTAGAGAAGATTGCTTGTTATTAAATTTTGCAAAATTAAATAAAAGAGTATTTTCCATAAAAAGATGTGTCTTTCTTTTTATAATAAACAATCCAATTATTAGTTTATATTCTTAGTCGCTGGCCGGCTGTGTGGAGAAACTTTTTAATTGCCAACCATTATTTTCATGTTCTCAGCCTGGGGACCGCAGTATATCACGAATATTTTCGGCCGGCCATTTAGTATATGCCAAGACCTTGACTGGCTGCCGGCCACCATGCAGACACAGCGTTTTTGTTTTGTAGTTATGGTCCTGATTGTACCATTGTGCAATGCATGCCAGAGTTCAATCAAAGTGGATAGGAAATGCACAGCAATCTACATGCTTGAATTACCAACAATGCAATGAATATACATTTTCCTGTATAGGTTTTCAGTGCTTGAATGGGGCTTTCTTCACTACATATATTCAATGTTTCCTTTTCTTGATTTGTTTAGCTACATATTATATCTACATAGTTAGTATCATGATCTATCAAAATTTTCTGAATGATTATTAGTACTGCGGAGCCAACTAGAGCATAAACAGTATAAAAAAGAAAGGCTTATATAACACTTGACCAAACCTACCTTCCAGTAGTCTGCTGATAAGATTATCTATGTTTAGTTCGACTTCACCCATTATTTTACAGGAATAACAAGACGGTCACAGTTTGGAAATCTTCTTAAAAAGCAGTTCCTATCAATTATAATTATGATCACGAATGCAATTTTTGCATAAAATTGTTTCTAATGTTGTTACCAAACTCAATCGCGCTTGTTAGCTCTGACGACCGAAAAAAAATAGAAGTGTGTTCTTCAATGGTCACACAGTAAACAGATAAAACAGATGCTTTTAAAAAATATTTTTTCAGGTAAGAGAAATCCAAAACAATTTCGACCCACCTTACCCGCGTTTAAAATAAAGTAATCGAGATGAAAAACGAGCATATTAAGCGAGGCTTACGTTCAAAACAACATGGCTTATCGAAAATCAAGCGTGATCCCCTTTTGGAATTCCAGTGTCAATATTTTTACGTTAGCTGCCAAATATATGCAAATTTCAAGGTATGTTATCACTACAATTAGTTTTGATGATTTGAATGAGTAACACACAATTGAATGATTTTGAAATTTACCTTAAATGTTAAGTGATGATCAACAGATATATTTTGCCTGTTCTTTTTTACCCTACTAGTGCGCCCCCAACTTTAGCTAGTGCGACCCCAATTTGAAATAATTTCTGGCTCAAATACATCGGCAGAATGAGGTAAGAGTAGGTCTGTCATGATGAAAACTCTAAGTGCAGGCGGCTGTCCAGTTGCGTCATTTTTTTTCAGTTTTTTTGAAGAGCTTTCATTTTTTTTCATTTTTTCTGTGGTTTTGTCATGTTATTCATTTTTTTCACCCAAATTGTCAGTTGTGTTCAGTTTTTGTCAGAAAACTTGTATCTGTTTAGGGGCCGGAAATGACTATATCAATTATGGGGTGACTTCACACTTGTGACCCTTGTTAATACGAAACGAAATTAAGATTGAAATTTCATTGTATCTCAAACAAAATTTTTGGGACCCATCATGGGAAAAGAGCACACTTATTAGGATTTCCTTGTCATTAAATCTCCTGTGAGATACGACGACTTTTCACGAAGTTCTTGCGAACATGTAATTTATAGCGATATAAAACATTTGATTTATTTGTTTTTATAAATACGATATGGATAAAGGAATAAGGAAAAGAAAAACAGAATATAGTGGTGAAGAACAGAATTTCTTTCAGACATATTATAATTTTCTTTACATTTAGCCTCTATACTTCACATATGTACCAAAAATGTCCAGGCTAAACTCTTGAATACGACGTAGAGCGATGACCAATGTGAGTGGTGAAAATTTTGATGTTTTTCGTCATTAATTTCAGAAGAAATTGATTCTTTCGCTTGAAACAATTCTGATGATATTTTACAATAAGATCCAAGTGAAAATCTTAAAAAATGTGAAAAACGCACTTTAATTTCAGAGTTTAAACAGTTTATTTTTACTGATCGAAGTCACCCCACTGATCGAAGTCACCCCGCTTTACGGTAAGAAAGTGCTCATGAAATTCTCTTGAGTAAACTAAACCACTATAGAATTAGAGGAATTGCTAACTCCTGGTTCAAATCCTACTTATCAAATCACTATCAATCTGTATCTGTTTCCAATGTTATGTCATCTTTCTCTTTAATAAAACATGGTGTGCCTCAAGGTTCTGTGCTTGGTCCACTATTATTTTTAATCTACATTAATGATCTTGCCAACTCAATCCTTTACTCAACTGTTTTTCATTTTACAGATGATACTAAAGTGAGTGTGAAAGTAATAAACAAATCACATCAATCAAATCACACTTTTAAATTATCATAGGTTGTTACCCAGAGTAATTAGAATTACATAAAACTGATTATTTTATTCCATCTTTGTATTATTAGATATGTAATTGTTTTGAATAATGTATAACTAAATGCACTATAAAATTATTTATAAAGTAACCACCGGTTTTTTAAAAATTTGAAATGATTGAAAAGTCTAAATGTTCCGAGTAATAGCATTGTTGTTGCAATATTCCAACAACTAATGGAAATTTTCCATTAAATATATATATTTTTGAAATCGCCAAAGAATAAGGTTTTCAATGATATAAAAATCAAATATATATGACTTTTGTATAAAAAGTTTTTTTTTTTTCATCTTCTGTTTTCTTCATTTTCTTTTTCTTTTTTGGGTTTCTTTATTTCTGTAGAATATTGTGCTTTTTAATGTCTATCCATCGATACCAAATTTGTTAAAATTGGTTCAGTATTGAGCAAATGGCAAGCAAATCTTAAAAGTATGCACACTATTTTTAAACAGACTTTAGTCTTCTTTACTCTGGCCCTATTCTTAAATCTATCAAAAAGCATATTGATATAGACCTCAAACAACTTCTACATTGACAAAATTTCTTTAATGGTATTAAAACAGAGGTTATCCTTTTCAGACATAAAAATAAACAGCTTGACTACGATGTTAGATAAAAACTAAATGGAAAAAATTACATTTTACAAACTCTGTTAAGAGTAATTCTTGACCCCCACCTTAACTGGGAAGCCTATTTTAGCTATCTTGCCCATAAAACTAAGGAAAACTAATGGTGCGCTCTCGATCCTGAGACACTTTTTGCCCAGGAATATCTTAGTTAATACCTATCATGCTCTTTTTTTTTCTCATCATACTTGTCAAGTGTCGGGTCAAGCCCTACCAAAACAACATCGCATTATCAAGCTCCAAAAAACTGCTCTTCGCCTCATTTCTTTCTCTCATTTTAGACATGCCTCAAAACTACTCTTTTATTCTCTAAAATTTCTCAGGGTTTTTGACTTCATTTATCTATTCAATTTAATTCTTATATACGAAATTTTGAACTCTCTTGCACCTATTGACATTCGCAATCTTTTCAATCTACGTTTCCTTCCAACAGCTCGCAACACTTGCGCTCTTCTATCCACCTCCTCTCCAGGCCTTTGATCAGAATATCCACTAGGTTTAAATTCGATTCATATCTTGTTCTCCTTTTTGCATTCCATTATTTATTGCTACTTTTGATTCTTTGTTTATTTCTTCTATTTATTACTGATTTGTTTGTTTATTTCTTTTCTGTCATTTTTTATATAAATGAAAAAAGAAAAAAAAGTTTTTTTTTTCTAAACTAGTATATAGGTTATAATAATACATCATTATAGATCTATCTCTCCGTTGGTGGCCATCACTAGATTAGTTTTTGCTATTTGGTGGTCTCCAATATTATATAGTTATATGATTGTATCGTACTATAATCTATCGGGTTGCTGAACTAGATGCAACATTACGAGGCTGTGACAATTGTGACAAAGCTTCTCTGTAAGATCTTTCCCGATAATGAGGTTGCCCAACATCTTACTATGAGTGGTCAAAAGACATCCTATGTTTTGCAAGATGGTATAGCTCCTTTAGCTTTTTTTCTTTTTTTTTTTTTTTAAATGAGTTGCTCCCTGCAAGGCCGAAGCCACTACTAGGCAGAAAGCTACAAGATGAGAAAAGGAAGAAGAGTAATAAACCAGATGAGAGGGATGAGAAAAGGAAGAAGAGTTATAAAGACAGAGCAAGGTGGCGGTTAACCTTGGATTTAAGATTGTAGATCATACTCAGCAGGAAAACAACTATGAGGGAGAGAAGTGTAAGTGGTTGTGTACAAAGGTCACATTATCATAAATGAAAGACAAGTCTCCTTGACTGTTGATCAGTGGAAGATCTATCAAATGGATGGCATTTCGTTGAGTGGCATACCGATCGAGTGACAGGCTCAAATATTCGCCTGGACACCTACTGGTCACAAGTTCCCAGTACCAAAGTAGAGTCAGGGCCACCTAAAATCAACTTGCTTAGTAAAGTTGTGAAAAGTTACCTTAGCCTACATAATGGTAATGTAGCAGTAGAACACAGTTTTTTGTCAGATAACAAGAACATGTTGACATCTGAAGTTGTCCAAAGAAACAATTTCTGAATTGCGACTAGCCAAAGAACATGCTAGGTCATGTGGCAGAGCACACAATGTGAATACTTTATCTAAAAGTATTTTTATTTGACATAATAGAAATCTTTGATAAAATCCACCATTTCTCCTGATAATTTAGCTTTGCAACTATATTAATACTTTGTAACAAAAGTTGTCAACACAGTTCAAGAAGCACACTCCAAGTTTAAAGAGAGGAAGGAGCAGGAAAAAGAAGAATTACGTAGACAGAAAGAATTGGAGAAAAAACAACTTCAAGATAGCCAAAAACAGCAAGGAAATGTTCGTGCACTTTCTAATTTTCATCCTGATATGATCAAAAATTCATTTTGTGTTGTGTTTGTTGGATCACAACAACCACTGACCCTAACAAAGTAGGGAATGAAGAGTTCTTGAAACAAATAATGAACTCAGTAAAGTAAAAATTGCCACGTGATATTCTTCACTACTACTCAAGGATTTGTTAAAGGAGAACTAACAAAAAATTCTTGGTGTATGCTTTTTCTAACTAAATACATTCATTCATATTATAGAAATTATTCGATTTGTATTCCGCTCTACATGTAGACTCAGGAATTTTTTTCAGTTTAAGGATCGCATTCCTAAGCTACTACGCTCTGGCCTTGTTTATCAGTTTAAGTGCGGTGGCTGCAACGCCACCTATTACGGCAAAACTATCCGCCATTTTAAGCTCAGAATGTGTGAACACTTAGGTATATTGCATCTCACTGATAAACCCGTGAGCGATCTATACAATCCTTCTGCGGTCCGGGACCATAGATTTGTTTGTGATTATACTCCATTGTTTTGTAATTTTACTAGCATAGGTACTGATAGTAATGACTTTAAATTAACTCTGAAGAAGAGCTTGCTCATCAACCGAGACAAACCTTCTCTCAATAGAACTATTACTTCACTACCTTTAGGATTATTTTAGCGTGTAATTTTCTATTGTTAATGTTTTTATATTTCTATAAATTACGAACTTTTACGAAAAAAAAACTTTTACGTGATCATGGTGTGCGGAAGCCACCGAAAATTTGTATTAATAAAATTGGATTTGTCAACATTCTTTTTTATTCTCTGCAATCAATCCAGAAATTATTCTGCATTCAAATAATTGCATTAGCGGCCCTTTTTGGTCCAGAATCACCCCTTAAAAATCGGTAATTTCATGAACGGTTGTCGCCATTATGTTACAAAAGCCAACACCCTTCGTAATCCGATTTCTTACTTGTGGCTTATTTATAGGAAAGAAATAAAAACACCATTCAGAAAAACAAAAATGTCTGATTTGAGTTCTCGTTTTTCTACATTACTTTACAGCCAGGATTTATCTCATTCTTCAGTTTCTATTATATTCAATCTTCAGTTTCCTGTTTATCAATTCTGTAATATGCTATGTCCATGAACAGAATTATACTAAACAGGAAATGAAAAAAATAAGGATGAGGATAATGAACTTTGAGACCCAAGTTCTTTTGTGATTATTAATCAGCATGAAATTCTGAAACAACATCTTCAATATTATGATGCGGTACGAAAGTGCAATAGTACCAGAAATATTATTAACAATTAATATTAAAAAAACAAGTACTTTTAATAGAATATTGAATAATTTAAGAGGTATTAGATATAAACCAATATTAATTTTGTGAATAAACAAGTTCCAATCAAAGGATCCACACATTTTCCCATCGTATCATGTCATAATGTTGTACTCTTTGGTGCCTAATAAGCACTTATATATATGAAGTGCTGTATAATGGACAATATTGCAATAAGCTGGCATTCTGAAATATGGCTTAGTGCGAGACTATAATGAACTAACAAATTTGATAACAATCCACATGGTGGGAATTGAGAATGTATAGAAATCTTGAACAAATACCAACCTTGGCTCCAGAACCCACGGCTGCGTGCCAGAAGAAAAGTTATCCAGTAGATCAGTATATAAGTTATGTAACGAATGTTTGATTGAAAACTTCTAAGTACCATGTTTTACTGCACAGATTACATATTGAAAGTTTGGTATATTATATTGAACGCTTAAATGAATACCACACTTTCGAATGTATTTTTACATGAAAAATCAACTGAATGTTTGTGGTACATTGTACTCCTATACTCATGAAAATATCAGTAAAGAGCTTGAAAGGCTGATAAAAAAAAACGTGTGATGGGGGATCACATGTTAACCATGAATTGTTGCCGAGATATCAAAGATTTTGCTGACATCAGCATTTGACATCAAAGTACCAAATGTCACCAAAATTTTGCCAAATCCTTGGGGAGCAATACGGACCCCTAAAAACATCAGTTATTTCTTATAGGTTGAGTGAGATATTTGCCCCTAAACGTTGTGTTCTGTTGGCTTTTTTAATGCTTTTTCTACCTACTGATCTCTAACTGTAAAATCAGTGTTGCTAATTTCAAATGATCTTCCTAATTCTGACCACCAAAAGTAAACAAAATTCTGTCAAGTAAGTATGTATAGTACATCCCCACTAAGATCACCACATATCATTGAAAGCAAAAGTATGTGTGTTTCAATAAAGCAATCATTGTCTGTCCATGTTCACGTTAAAGCAGTGCAAAATCCAGACCATCTCCAAAAATGGCGTGGTAGGAGAAATTGGAATAATCTGTTATATAATATACATTTGATCTTCTAGCTAGGAATTGTAGCTATAAAATATCTCACAAGTAAAAGGCTTAATGTTTTCACTATGCTTTTAGAATAGATGTGTGAGATATTTTTATGACTAATCCATGTCAGCATTATTTGGCAATGACGGTCTTAATTCTAACTACACAGGACAGAGATAAGCACTCAAAAGGCTGGAGGCCAGTGTGTAAAATGATTGTAAAAAGCCAGTGTTTTAAGTTTTGTTATTTCATTGTTCCACGTCCTTTCTATGTGTGTTGATCTGTTTTCCTTCAATGTGAAAAATTTCCAAAACGTTATCTGAAAAAAGTGAAGTAACAATTGATCGTTTTTGCCTGTGAAAGAAAAAGAGAAATCTCAAAGGTTGAATGTTATTGCTTCTATTGATGCATCTGTTGTTGATAAAATTAAGAAATAGATCACTTTCAGAAAAATGATTGCTTTTTATTTCTTTCCATTCTCAGAAGTAATCTCTATCAGTTTAAACGATTGAAATGCCTACCTATTTCATTAAAACACGTTACTACAACAAAAATACTCGAAAATCCCTCTGTTTAAGCACGTAATTTTCGATTGTCTTCGTTGTTCAATGATTTGCCTTTACTGTAGGACCCTTCAACCAATGGGAATGATACACACAATAATCTATATTTGCAGGTTACTTGTTTACTGTGTCGTTTTGCTCTACCATATAGTAGTGAAACATGAAACATGAATAGTGGTTGTCATGACAACTGTATAAAACTGAGACCGGTGTTATGATATTTGCATACTTGTTTCATTATTTCGGCTCCACTCGAAAATTTTGTCCGACGAAGTTTTGTATGGCAGTACTAGATAACCTTGCTAAGAAACTGCAGGATACGAACTAGTATGAAAAATGTTTAGGACTAAATTCTTATAATTGAACCCAATTTTTCTGGTGTCTGATTAGTTTGGAACAAGTGCTTTCGTTATCCCCAAAATAATATTTTCCTTATTTGGTCTTAAAACGTTCTTACCGAGATGTCTCTTAGCAAAGAACGATTCGATGATAAATGGAAATGAAATGAGATACGGTTGACGACTTTTTCTTCAGTAAAAGAAAATCTAATCTTAGAGTGTTGAAGTCTAAAAATTTCAAATTTATTGAAAAAGCACTGCGAAGGAGTGCATTTTATAGAAATATACACATTTCTATAAAAATGTTCTTCATCACAGTGACAATTTTGTCAACTGTGAATAGGAAAGAATGTCAACGCAATATTTGTGTTGCAGTGGCGTTTGTTGTGTTAAATTTATCCTTGTTAGAATATTTGTCGTAGGCGATTTCCAGTCCCTGGAAAATATTTGTCTCCTGCTCATAAGGTCAGAAAATCGTCATAGCCTGTGAAAATCGTCATAGCCTGTGAAATGCAATACTCTTTATTTTTCTCAGGTTGCTTTACACATCGTCAAGTTTCTGTAAAGAAAAACAACTTCGTGTGTTGCCTGTCACACATCAGGTCATAGGTGAACACAATGCGCAATATTTTACGCCGTTTCCTCATTTAACCAAGGAACAGTTAGAAGGTAGGTGTACTAGATCACCTAGTCATTAATCTGAAAAAGTGAGTCAAGGTAGCTTGGGGTTTCAGTTGTATTTTGACCATCAAGTTCATATTTCGTTTAGAACCTCCTCCACGTGTTTCAGACGAAGTTCGAGAACTACTTATTCAAAGTCGAGCACGATATGAAGGCCACAAGTATATTCGTCCTAAAATGAAACCCTGGGTTTTTCGCAAGAAAAGGAAAGATATGATATTAGCTGGACATTACTTTCCTGAAACACCAATGAGAGACCGAATGTTAGACGCCATGCCGAAGCTGAAAAAACATGTTTTGGCAAAGGAAGAAAGGTACTGCTGGCCATACTGCTTGTTTGGAATGTTAAGTTCGAATGTTATGTTCGACAGATTCTGATTGACGTGAGAGAAGGCTCTACGGAGTCTTCTGCTTCACGCAAAGTGTCAATAGCCCTAGCCCTAACCCTAAGGACGGAAGCACAACAATGCACGATACTCAAGTCTCGGTTTGACAATAGTCTATAGCCTGTGTTCCTATTTAGGTAATTTCACTATTCTTGTGAAGCTTCGCATTTTTACGTAACACGTTTCATCTCGTTTCGATTCATTTTGTTGTTTTATCAAGTTTACATCATAAAATTTTGTGGCTCTATTCGAAGGTGAGGTGATTAGAATCAATTACTAAAATGAGGCAAGACACCAGACCACGATTCGATGTTTAAACATAAAAGCGTGAAAACAGTGCTGCGATTGTCATTCCTTAGCTTTAAGAATTTCTAAAATTATTATTACAAACGTATAATTTGTGGAAAGCAACGTATATACCATAACGAAGTTCGTTGCACCATAACGAGGTCTGCCCTCATTGTGCTACCTGTTTCTTTCTGTCTGCAGGTTGAAGAAAATCGAAGAGAATATGAAAATGATGCCACAGTGGATAGCTGAATATAAAGAGAAAAAGAGACAAGATAAACTAAAGAAGGAGAAGGAGAAGGCGGACCGCAGAATCCTTCTCATGCAAGTAGAAAAACTTGGACTGCACCCGAAAGATCCGCGGGCGCAGCGGATTTTACAGGGGGAACAGTTTATGGGCGGTGGCGAGCCGAGGCAGAAGAAAAAGAAATTTGGAGAAAAGAAAACTAAAAAGGATTTTTGAAAATCTTACTACTCGTAGTTTTGTTTTGTAAATGTTAACTTGAAGATAATGATAATGACACTTTGTACAAATGCTTTGTTGTTTGGAAACTATCAAATATTTGCTGTTGCTGGTGTGAGCGTTTCAACTTGTTTCGTTTTCGATGCAGGGCTGTTTCACACGACTCAGCTAGGTGTTAATTTGTTAGGGTTGGTTTACACTTTGTGATATTTAGTACTGTCTAAATTTGAACGATAACTATAAGCGTTATAGCGAGTGCAGTGTTTTCATTATGACAGGAAAATAGTTTGAAATTTTTGACGTCCTCACAAGAATGAATCACCAGTCAGTCGATCCATGCCCTGCTGTGCACTTTCGAAACTATTGTCACTCTGAAACAATTATTCCAGAAAATGACCTAAAAGTCACAATCCCTGATATTTTTGACAGCCTTAAGATCTTTTCGGAAAATACGTCACAGCAGTTTCCGAAGATATTAGCCTTTTAAAATCTCGAATGGTTCTTCCTCGGTTGAATAGCAAATCAGTTTATTCGTTTGGCTCATCGAGAGCTGTGCGGAGTTTTCGCTTTAATGTTCTATGGAATTTAATGGAAATGTTCGGAATATGATTCCGATAACATTTTCATCATTTACGACCAATATTGACGGGAATCAATGGGTAAATTGGAGAAACTGGAAGTTTCTTCAAAAAGACTTCCTTTCCGAAAAAAACAACAACTATGGACACATCCGACACTTATCGTAAAATATAACAAACAAAATATACATGGGATTGTCTCTTAAAGTCAAGTGCCAGACTCAAGTAATTTTTTTGGGAGAATATTTGAAACATTCACCACGATGGAAAGCTTTCTTTAAAATTGTTGTGTGTTTTGTCGATGTTTGTTCCGTTGGTAAATAACTGAGCATATTCAAAAATTGATCTGAACCCAGGGCTTTCAAAAAACCTTTTTAGCGGGATAAAATTTGATTAAAAAGAGTTCATCGTTTGTATTACATGTTTTCAGAAAACACATGTTTTTAACGAAACAGTTTATGTTGAAATAGATGCAAAGGCCAGTCTTGGAAGAAACGAAAAGAGATGCTGGTTTGTTTAGGGGGCGTATTTGTGTGTAGGGGCGTGAAAAAATTCATTTAATATCCTTGTTGTTTAATATCCTTAGTTGTATGTTTTTCATATAGAAACGTCATTGATTAAAAAAACAATCTTTCTGTAAAGTTCCTGAAGGAGAACTTCGTGCCCAGGTTTTCTAGGCTTTTCGATATTTGGACGGTGACAGTCAAGATATTGAAATAACAAGAGACATGAGGACTAAGCAGGTTGCTCCAGGAAGAGTTGCTTTCAATTATAGCATCATCAATTTATTGGATAGGAATCCAAGTCTTAACAAGCTAACCTTATTTGCCTAACAACACATACTAGTTAAAATAGAAGACTTTTAAGTCCTGAGGTCGAGTGTTCATTTTTTTCTCCGGACATGCCTGTTCTTCCGATCTACCGCATTCCGTCAAATCGGAACATGACAGATACGTTTTAAATCAACACTTCAAGATGCCAATTCGTGTGATAATCAAAAATTGAAAAACTCGATCAAAACAAACTGTGTACGTGTATTCCTGAGTAAGAAAATAAAAATCTGCTGAGTAATACCTAGTCACCAAACTACTTTGTAAGATTTTAGCTTTTTTTAGCGATTTTACACGCACTCTGAAAACAAAATTTGGGCAAACAAATGGTCGATATTTTGACATGATAAAAACAAAACACAACGTGTTTCATTATGGTATCTATGTTTACTTGAAAAATAAAAATGGTGATATTCAACGCGCCACTTATCTTTGCGAAATAACGATTACACAGTACCACCATCAAGGCCTGTTTTACATTAGGCAGAAATCAGTTACGTTTCCAATCAATATTTCAAATGATGGAAGATGAAATAGTTTTTCGTGTTAAAGGAAAAACATTTTATATATTTTCAAATTGTTTTTTGATTGTTGAAATTTTTCAATTCATTAAATATATTTGAAGAAATCCAAACATAAAGATTCCAGCTGAATGTAAAAACAGCTTTACATAGAACACATCAGGTGGAGCGCAAAGGTGAAATTTAAGAAGTAGTGACAGTTTGCGTAAGAGGTTTGCGTCCATTCTGCTCGCGCATAGACAAGTTTTCTGTGTTGGTATTTTTGTTGATGAAATATCTGCTGATTAATACTCGTGCAGTTTCTATTTATGTTTGTCAAGAAGATAATTGGTTAGATGAATTTTTTTTTACAAATCGCTTGAGTACAATGGATCTCGGATGGTTAGATCAAATTTGTGAGTCTGTTCTTTAAATGATCCCCAAAACGAATAGAACTTGAACATGGTTGAAAACGATGACGTCATATATGAGGAAATTCGCGTCCAGGAGGCATATCACCACGAACGCAGCCGATCGGCGCCAGATTTGAAGCCATATAGAAGATGCTTTAAAAGGCCTTCCAATATTAATTCCAGATATTCTGTCCGTCACATAACACCGGATGACGAACAATTTATTTCGAGAAGAACACGAGAAGATATGGTTACGAGGCGTTTTGAACGAACGAATGCTATCCATACATCGGACAGTTCTTCTTCTACAAAGTCGTTGAACGAGGATACGAACAAGACCGATGATCTCACATTGTCGGTAACCGAAAAATCAAATTCAGATACATCAATTTATATAAAAATGAACGGGATATCGTCTAGTCTGCAGTCAAAATTTGAAATGCCAGTAAACGACTATTTAGAGAAGGTGGAGAACTACAAACCACCAGACTTCAGTGATTATAACTACTACAATAATATCGTTCAGAACGAAACTGTAGGATCAGATTATGGCGAACTTTACAACAACATATCGACAATGTTGAATGGAAGTAGAAAAGCCAGTAATAACAGAGATGATCAAGTATTTAGTGAAGATTTACTTCCCTTGCAGGTTTATGATAACTTCTCACTCCCAAGTCTACCTCAATTTCCTGATGATAAGGAAAAAAGTATTCCACAAGAATCCGACGGAGAGCTTTACACATACATACCTAACACCCTCCACCACAGAGATAGTAGTAGTTCTGCTGCTAGTAGTTTTACTGAAATGCCTCTGATTTCGAGATCTGCGGAGGAGTTGGGAGAAAAGAAAAATCAAATCGTAGATGATAATGAAGACACTATCTACGCAGAGATCGTGACTAATAGTGAAGCGAGTCACATAATAAATTCTAGGATTACACGTGAATCTGATAACTTAGTTTTAAGGAATGGTTTTTTAAAGAACGTGAAAGCTTCTGTTAAACGAACTGCATCATTGGGTAATTTGGACAGACGAAAGGAATGCATGTATGGTGAAATTGACCATGGAAATGTTAGAAAACGACCTTCAAGGAAAAAGCGTCCCCAAAGCCTTTATATTGGTGAAGTAAAACCGCGACTAGATAAACGTAACTCGTCCGGCGAGTTGTATGAAAACTCTTTTGCAATAAAAGCAAAACCACATGCTATGAATAAAAGAAGGACTACGAACTACAGACATTCAATGTTTGATCTCAAAGAATGGACATCTTTATATCATTCAGAAAGCACATCACAAAAGATCGTGTCCCGCGAGATTGATGAAAGCAAGACAGGTTTTTATGAGAATATCGAAAGCGAGCAGCAACAATTCTCTGAAACAGATGGTTATCGTGAAAGGAGATGGAGCAAGCCAATTGATATTCTTCCCAATTCGAAACAGAATCAAAATTTTAGTCAACCGTTCTCTTGCTCGTCATCGTCAAAGACGAGCAGCCCGCACGATAGCATTAGCAGTAGTCTCTCAAGTGACGTCATATCGTTTGTTTCCAGTTCAGCCAACCAAGCACCCAGTCCCCGAAAACATACCGAACGATACGCGAGTTGGAGCAACATTCACGCTTTCACCGGACTGAATTATTTTCATGGGCATTACCTTGGCAAGCATGCCGCGGAAAATGCTTCTTTGGATCAAATCGACTTTGCTATAAGCTACGTCGCTCAAAACACTAACGTGATTGAAATGAAGCCAGTTGTTGTGGAGATCACTCATGAAGTTGTAAGGTTTGGTAGGAACTCCTCCACATGGGATTTACTTGTTACCTTTCCGATGGAAGAAATAATTTCGTGTGATGTTGTATTGAAAAATGCTTACTATTTTGGGATTATTGCTGGGAAACCTGGGGAAGAGGCGCATTGTCACGTGTTACAATCTGAAAAAGCTGTTGAAATGTTTGAAGCTATTCAAGACGTATTCCAGACTGTTTCCAAGGTAACCCTTCTTCTTTATAATCCTCAAAAAGTATCTCAGAATACAGTTCGTTATGATTGGGTTCTTTTGTTTCTAATGAAATAATTTACAAATCCTTTGTTAGCGATCACTTGTATGAAAACTCTCTGGACAATCAACTTCAAATAACCAAGAGCGTCATCACAAAAACTTGAAAGGAATTTTGTAAACATGCCATATTCATTTAAGGTGGTATTACCCCCAAAAATTTTTAGATTTTCAAAAAAATTTTTTTTATTGAAAATGATAGACAATTTATCTAGGGAAAAGACCCTTTTTACTGCTTTCAAAAATCTTTTCTCAGAAAAAAGATATCTAAATTTTTCTACAGCCAGGTAGAATGAATTTTTCTGAAAAAAATTTAAAAATGGCGAAATTTTTGGGATATTTGGGATATTTTGAGCTTTTCCCCCACCTTTTCGACCCAATTTTCTCTATTATCTTCTTTGTTTTATCTTCTTTGCGTTTTTGCGAAAAGCTATATTCTGACACCACTGCCATAAACATTGTGTGTGTGTTTTTGTAGATGGTAGGGCTCCTATAGTCATATACAGTGTATATACTATATCTTTTGCTATATATTGATAAATACTTTGGTTAAATACATTTTGCAATGGGAAAGACAGATAGAGTTAAATTCAGCACCAGAAGACGTCCAAAAAGAAGGTTCAGTGGTAATCAATTCACTAAAAAGAGAGATCTCAAAGAAGAAGCATCAGCATCAACCACACCATCCTTCGCAGGACCATCAACTGTTGGTGACCAACCAACCTCTCAGGTTTTATCTACACCTTTAAATAACTCTAATTTTGAAGATATTCATACAAATACCCCAAAAAGTAGTGACAAACAAGTTGATGGATATAGAATTATTGATGTAGAACTGCTTTCAGAATTCATTTCGTCCTCCATGGTGTGCCCGGAATGTTTCAATCACGGAGTTGTTTTGCGTGAAAACTTTACCAAAAAGCAGGGACTCTGTTCATTTTTGATTGTTGAATGCTCTTGTGGCTATAAGCAGGATTTTTATTCATCAAAACCAGCTGGGAAATCATTTGATATAAACAGAAGAATGATTTACACTATGCGAAATCTCGGACAAGGTTACAGCGGTATCCAAAAATTTACAACATACATGAATATGCCCGGTCCGATGACTGTGAAAAACTTTGACCGTTCTATGAAATTTATTGCGAAAAAGGTTGAAGAAGTTGCTGAGAGTTCCATGAACAAAGCTGCTGCTGAGTTGAATCCTTCATCTGATGAAATTGTTGATACCAGTGTTTCCTGTGACGGTACATGGCAACGGCGAGGTTTTTCATCATTGAACGGTTGTTTCACTGCCATGTCCCTTGACTCTGGAAAAATTATCGACACAGAAGTTATGAGCCGGTATTGTAAGGGATGCAAAAATCATGAGAAAATCAAGAAGACAAACCCTGATAAATTTGAAAAGTGGCAAGCAAACCATGTATGTAAACTGAACCATTCCGGAAGTGCAGGAGGAATGGAAGTCACTGGGGCTACCCGCATTTTTAAGCGAAGTGTTGAAAAAAGAAAGTTATGCTATTCGAAATATCTTGGAGATGGAGATAGTAAAGCCTTTTCTTCCATTGAGAATATTTACCCTGGTCGAAATGTCGAAAAACTTGAATGTGTTGGCCACATTCAGAAGCGTGTGGGCAATAGGTGTCGTAATTTAAAAAAAGCTGTCAAAGGTCTTGGTGGGCGTGGGCGTTTAACCGATGCAATCATAGACAAATTGCAAAATTATTTTGGCATTGCAATCAGATCCACCTCAAATATTGAAACAATGAAAAAAAGCATATATGCTTCCCTATTCCATGTGGCTTCATCAAGAGTGAATAACTATCACGGCCATTGTCCTGATGGAAAAGAAAGTTGGTGCCGTTTCAAGCAGGACAAGGCGACTGCTCAGCAAACCTACAAGCCAGGACCTGGTTTACCCATTAATGTCATCAAGTATGTGAAACCTATGTATGAGGACTTAAGTAGTGACAGCCTGTTGAAAAAATGTGTCCATGGGAAGACGCAAAACCAAAATGAGGCGTTTAACGCCCTCATTTGGGAACGTGTGCCGAAAAATGTGTATGTCTCGCTGACCCAGTTAAAATTTGGAACTTACGATGCAGTGGCATATTATAACATGGGCAGGAAAAGTTCCATTGAGATTTTTAAAGCCATTGGAATGAACCCAGGCCGTTTTATGGAAAAACACTGTCAGGTTTTGAATGCAAAGAGACTTTTTAACAAAACCCGTAAAAGTAGTGAACCTGTACGCAAGAGGCGTAAAATTCTGCGGGGACATAAAAAAACTAAGCAAGACTCAAATGAGTTGACTGAAGGTGTCACATATGAAGCTGGAGAATTCGTTTGATTTATATTTTTCTATTGTTGACTTTATTTGATGGTTTATACCTTTTTTATTGTTAGTTATAACTTTAAAGGCTTTTTTCTCAAAATGTGATTTTTCAAACTCCCGGCGCAAATATCTCAGGAACCGCTTGAGCTTTTTCTTTCAAATTTTCAGCAAATTTCCACTACAGAGAGTACTTTGCAATAAACCTTTAAAACTTGAAAAAAGGTTTATGATTTTTGCATATTATGGCATCGCAATTTCAAAATAATCCCTTTTTAGGAGTTTGGAATGTCAATGTCTGCCATTTTGAATTGAAAAAATTTTTTCAAATTATTTTTGGTTTATTGTATAGCCCCACCTATTAATATTTATTTTACCAATTTTCAACTTGGAACTATGTGTAGTTTTTAATATTTTTCTGCCGGTGTAACTGTCCGGTTTGATCAAAAAAAGGCATATTTTCCATGTTACCATGGCAACGAAAAAATTTTTTTTTCATTTTTCCGCCCATTTTGAAATATCTTCACCCAACAAGTGTTTTGGAACAAAAAATTCCAATGAAATATCAATTTTTTAATTTAGGGGGTAATACCACCTTAAACTTGAAGTGTTTCCGTCAAATGACGCGCCAATTCTTTTTTGCACCTTTTGTTCGTAACTGATCTTCGCGCCTTTTTCCATACCAACTGAGAAAAGACGTGCGGAGATGTGACGTAAATAACGAACATTTTTTCGACGTGATTGTCTTAATAAAACAATTTCTAGTGTTTGTTTTTGAATTCAAATCCTAACTTTGACAGTAATGGCTTAGGATATATTTCAAGAAGGTTTATGGAACCAGTAAAAGAAACTGCATGTCCGAATTGAGTATTATTCGATGGTTTAAAATCAAAATATCAAAATTAATCTGAATAGTTTCTTAGTTCTTGTATCACTCGTTCCAGCCTTCTTCTTGTGTGGGATTATCGCAGCCTCGTGTTCGTATGAGGTTTTTGAATATTGTCAATTCATTAGCTGATCTTTGTACCATTCATATTTCAAATCATCATTATGAAGATCAATTTTTAGAGAGCAAACTCAAAAATCTTTTTCTCAGGATTCATTCAACTAGTCAGTAAAGTATACATATGCCTCGTCCAGTCAACCGCTTTCATAAGACTTTTCATCGGCAAAAGTTGGCTAATTGAGCCTTATAGACAAAAACATTTTAATACATTTTTTTCAAGTTTTCGTACTTTGTACCGACAGCACGTGCTTTTCACAAGTCTTTTTCTATATATCCAAGCTAATCTTATGTTACAATCGAGTTGATATTAAACAATCGAGTTGATATTAAACAGTCCTCTTCTTACAATGTTTACTTAATACAAAATTTCTCTTTATGAAAAGGAAAAGTTACTACTATTTTGTTTGTATACTTCTGACGATTTGTTTTGACTCACTTTTCAATGAATGAATGAGAGATCTGGCAAGGTCGATGATGTGGGTTAGAGAGTCGAGAGGTCAAAGAAAGAATATCCGATATTCACTCAAAGAAAACGAAATTGGCACCTAGCTTCGTATTGATGTTTGAAAAACATTTTTGTATATCGAATAGGCCTCGCTTTGATACGTTAGTAACTGTCAACGTGGAAAGGAGGCTGCGAATATTATTGGGAATTTCGGAAACTTCGGAACAACAATCTGTATCCGTGCTCTAATAAAGCAAAAAACCAGCCCTAAAATCAATGCCAATCGCATTGAATGCACTCACAATATTCAAAATTGAACGAAACAAATGATAATTGCACCCCTTCACATGATCAGTTGGAATGACTTCAACTTTCCCACGGTCTAGACAGAAAAAAACTTTTTCTCACCTCAAGTTTCCACACTCAGTATTTTGTTTACATTGTGAATGAATAGGGATTTGATTTTTGAGAGATCTAGATAGACGTGATCTACAAAGAGACACGTGTTGACAGTTTGAATAAGTGTTCACTTTCTTGTTCCAGATCCCTCGTTCTCCAACCTTCGACTTTTACCCACCGTCAATCGAGCCTGAATTTCTTCGCTATCATTACCTCATTCAAGTCGGCTGCATGAAGGTCAAGAAATCTTTCCACAACGTTAACGATTACATCAAGTTGATGCTGGAAAAGCTGAATCCAAAAGATTTCAAAAATGTCAGCATTGAGATAATAGGCCAAAATATTGTGATCTCTCAAGATGACACACTCGAAGTTTCTCATTCATCTCCTTCAATTCTTACGCTTGGTGTTTATCCGTTTGATAAAAGATTTTTCGGATACATCATATCGGAATTCGGGAAACATAATAAAGCCCGCGTTCATTGCTACGTTTATCGAGCGGCTAGACATGAAACAGCGGCGAAACTAGTTACTGCAATCAGCCAATCATGTCAAAGTTCATTCACACCACGTAGGACATCAAACTGTAATATGAATCCTATATATACAGACTACAAGTCAACTTATGCAAATATTTCTCCAAGAAACTCACTGAATTCGACTGTATGTTCCAGTAGTACCCAGTCTCCCAACCAGTCTGTAACATCTAACTCGTCGTATATACGTCAAGAATCAGTAGAAGTGAACGACATTCAAAACAAAATTGCACGACATAGTTCGACGGAAACCTTGTTAAAAATTACACCAAGTTCTTCGATGAACTTCTTACCAAGAAGTAGCCCAGTTGCCACAGAACAGTCCAGGCTTAAGAGAGCTGTATCACACGATGAATTAAGATCGACACCACATGAAAAGGCAAAGTTTGAAAGAAGTATATCTCATCAGGAGAATCCCATATACCAGGTAAGCTGGCTATTCTGCATGATGTTTATATCGCACTAGCACCCTCCTCCTTTGCTCTCCCAATTGTTATCCCCCAATGGTATTGTTTAACCATCGAAACACTATTGGTTGAGAAAATGAAATTGAAATTGAAATTGAAATGAAATTGAAATTGAAATTGAAAATGAAATGAAATTGAAAATGAAATTGGAAAGTAAATTTGGTTGTCTCGTCAAAGAAAAACCATTACTAGCAGGAATTGCATTTCAATTTGTGTCTTCACTTGAGATGTTTTACGTCAGAATTAGCCAAAAGTCATGTCTTATATATTTGCTATACATTAGTAGGGATTTGTAGAATTGTTCAAAAATAAATAAATCAAATCGAAATAATCTTGTGTCGTGTTTCTTTTGATACAAGAATAGATTATAAATATGAGGCAAATATTGAGTCGACACAGTTAAAAACATCTGATCAGTAGCTAAAGTTTGGATAGCATGAAGTTGGTTATTCCTTTCCGTGTCAGTCAAGAAGATGAAAGGATTAGTCACAATTAACCTTCCTTATCGATATCAAAACGCATTTCCAATCAAGAATTTTATCTCAATAATTCATTTCCAGACCAGCTAAACTTTCCAATGAACACAGAAAGGAAAACTTCTAGGTCACACTTACCGTAGTGAATGTTTTAAAAGTTTATACTTAGAATTTAAGTTGAGTAACGATTAATATTGTTGTTCTTCTTATTTTTCAGTTCAGAGAAGAAATCAAACCTCCTGAAAATGGTAAAGAAAATGTGAAAGAAAATAAAAAACCAAAGCATAAGAGACTTTTTGGAAAATTGAAAAAGAAACACAAAGGATCAAGTTCATCTAGTATCGAGAATGAATCCGTGTACCAAAGCATGAATTCGGAGGATCTGAAGCCCGAGACAGTGAACATTCCAGCGTTCTATGTTTGTTCAACACTGATTAGTCCGCCATTAAAACAAAAACACGTCAAGGAATGCTTTAAACAGTACAACAAAGAAATGAACAAAGCTGGAAAACTAACAAGTAACAATACTAAAGCCATCGGTAGCCCAGTCAGTCTGGAAATAAACACCAATAACGGTATATCTATGTTTGATCCAAATCAATCTGAGACAGTTCTACGTCATTTTCCTATCGATACATTTGAACTGTTCGTAAAACATCCGGAAGACGAAAAATGTTTTGGGTTTTCAACGTCGGTGATTGGAAACGTGAAACATAAATGTCATTTATTTCACGTGAGGTCGACCTACTGCGAGAAGTTGAACGACGCATACAATAAACTTGCAATTTTCAAAAAACTATTGCATAGATAACGTTGGTTTTTGAGGACTATGTAATGAATTTCCTTGTGGCGTGTGGCGTTGAAATTTCCTTATGGCGTGTGATGTTGCTTTTATATTTATTTGCTTGATTTCATTTCTTTATGTTATTTTGTTTGTCAGCTAAATTTTTTTTTAAATACTATATGTTTCCTTGAAACCTCGAGATAATACAAATATTTCCTATGGTTGCACTAAGGAAAACTCTTCAGATATTTATGAGAAGAAGATGCTGTGTTCGCAGTAAAAGAATTGCTGATGACAAACGCTCGATAAACGCTCGATAGGTTGCTCGATAATTTTACAACCTTGTTCCCAACCATCTTGATATACACCTATCAACATAATATAACGTTTCGTTCTATTTATGACGTAATTTCTTCATTTAACAAGCAATTAGATTTTTTTTAAAGTTTTAGCCTCGTATTTTATCACAAAACTTTTATAAGTGTATATATCATTTTCGGACAAACTAAACGAATTGTGATTTAACTGACATTGAATATTGAATATATAACGCCAACTTCGCTTCCAGACTACAAAAATGCAACAATTATTGAATAGTTTGCAAGAGTTAGACTGGATACGAGGTTGGTTCGTTTCTGTAAATATTTCCATTGTGTACATATCTTGAAATATGGAACTTAATTTATGAATATTTTACGAAGGTGAAAACTCACATGTATGATAATTAAAGGTCAAAGTAGTTATTCATGACTGTAGTAAAGCCGGATTGCCGCGCATCGGATTTTTCAATATTTTTCGAGACTACAACTACCATGTCTTCATTGAAAGAAGAAGATGCATAAGAAAATGTTTTTAAGTCTTTTGATTGGTTCCTCAGTTCCTCAGAATGCGAATATCCAAACTTTACATATATATTAAGCAATATTCATGCAAGAAAAAATTTCACTACACATAAAAATACGGCTTGTCTAGTTTTGTTTTTGGTTTTTTTTATTCAATCTAACCTTTCCAAAACCCGATTTTCTATTCTTACATTCCAAAGAACTTCGAGGGTAGGGATTGCTTTCACAATCCAGCTGACATTCATCTCAATTTTAACACCAATTTCTTACAAGCCCCTTACTTAGCCCTATTAATCCCAAAACATCCGAAGACTTCGCAGGGGAACAGACTGGTAGCAGAAACAACAGGACACAGATGGTAGAAGTTGTGTTCATCCAGAGGGACATTCGAACCTGGAACTTGTGGTGTGGCAGCTTAACACTACAGTCATTCTATGCGTAGTGCGTAAACAAGCTAACAATATTGTCTACTCAAAAGAATGAAGGTGAACTTGAAGATTTTATAAATTTTAAAGTTAAGGCAGAAATCAATACACATTCATAGTGTGGGTGGCTATGTCACGAAATAAGGCTTCGTTAGACTGAGGGGTAGAAGCAAATCTCAAATCGTTCTTTGGGTGACAGAGATAAAGAAAAAAACTATGGTTTCATTTTTTTCCAAAATGGGTGTGGGCCTGAGGTGACGTCACAGATTTCTAGTAGGAAAAAAATTAATGTTGGAATTATTCGCTTTTCCTTAGCTCAACTTGTAGTACTTATAGAGAAGCAAAATAAATAGATGAGGTTTAAATTCAATTATCAAAAGTTATGGGGTTTTAAAGTTTCGAAAATCCATGGGGTAAGAAAGGCATCTTTGTTGCATATATATATGTGACGATTCGAGGGAAAATCACTACAAGCGATAATAGCGCTTTATACAAAGTGCTAATAGCGCTAAAAGAACAATGGGTTTTAGCGCTAATTTGTTCTTATTTACAAATGTAGTAACAATATTAGTGATAAATTTAGCGCTTGTAGTTTTATCATTATCACTATTATCGCTTATAAATATCGCTCTTTACGAAAAAGCGCTAAATTTTAGCGATAAGTATTTGATTTATCACTAAATTATTCGTATAATAATGTTGGTTCAATTAATTATGTGAAACGGACAGAATATCGAATGAGATGAAAGTGAAATCGTTAATATCATTAATATCCTCTAAGGGCACAGATTACCGTTATTATCGTCAAAAAGTTTTGTTCAAGTCTTTTGTTTATACAATTTCACATACCATGTGTTGTTTTATGAAGTTCTCAAATAACAGTGATTTAACTATTTTTTCACCAAATAGCAATAAATACAAAACAAACTCGCTTGTTTTGACATGATAAACTCTGATTCATTGTGTTATGACTGAACAGACGAGCGGACATATTTCTCGAGAAATAAAAAGTTTCCGAAACGCTTTTTATTTTATTTGTTATTCCGGCACCTTCAGCACAAATCTGAAAGCCAATTTAAAATACTGTGTTATTCGATTTGGTAATGTATTATTTTGAAACATTTACAGGTAGCACCTGCTTGTGTATTAAATTGAACTTAATTGACTGGTTCCTATATTCAGTTGGAGATTAAAGATACAGAAGTTAGTTCGAAAGCAACCACAAGTAGAAACCATCTGTGATAATTCTTTTTTTCTAGATTGTTCGATTGCCATTCTATAAGCTCTTGGGAGAAAACTTTTACAATATTAAAGACACATTACATTAAAAGTTTTTTCGATAGCAAAACCTTTACTATTATTCTTTCGAAAGACATTTCACTTGCACTGGGTGGAGATGTACCCTTAATTAAATTGATCACAACGTTTTTAGTGATCATTATTGACTTCTGTCACTGCATCGATAATGTCTTTAGGTTCAATATAAGGGAAAAATAAAAACATTTTAACTTCGTCACATAACGTTTATTTAGCTACATTATTTTTAAACATTTTCAAAACTCACTCAACAGTTTATAACAACAAAATACTAATTTTAATTTGATAATTAAAACAACAACAAAAAAACTGCAACAGATTGTCAAATCTTAATTTTTAAGGTCCTGGTCAGGGGTAAAACAGGGATTTTCTTAGATATTTACTTCATTTCCTTCTTATTTAAGCAAAACTTATGAAGTTTTTCACTATATGCTACGGTTTTTTATAATAAAAGTGTAAATATCGCTATTGTTGCATTTACCCCCGGATTTGTTTTTGTCGATTTTGTATTACGCACGGACTTCCTGAATTTTACTAAGAGCTGACTGCTCAGTTTGAACTTCCTGCTGATGTCTCAAAACATCTTCAAGCATGTAAGCACGGAATCTTTCCCACAACTCAGCCGGATTGCTTGGCTCTCCTTGGACCAGAACAAAGGAGAACGCTTTTCGAGTTTTGGAGGGATTTACTGATTCAGCAAGTTTTTCTATGGTTCGTATCCACAAAGTACCCTCATTCTGTATTGCCAGTAAATGTCGCAATCGCCAGTAAATGTCGCAAACGCCAGTAAATGTCGCAAAATTGCCAGTAAGTGTTGCAATTCAACAGTAAGTGTCGCATAATCGCCAGTAAGTGTCGCAACAGTAAATGTCGCAACTTTATTATTTCGATTTCTAACCAATATCTTCTCCATCCTTGTTTTGAACTTGACACTGATTTTTCTGATCAAGATGTCGTACTACTCATCGCACAGTGCGCTGATGGACCTACATGACATGTCACAGAGATGGCAAAATATAAAAATAAGACAGCTATAATTTAAAAAATAACGCCGATTTTTTGAGAAATTTCCATTTATTGGCCCTTTTTACGCCGGCCCTTTTAACGCCGCGCACCAAAATTAACGCCACATTAGGGCCGATAAGGTAGTTACTCTATGCTTCAAGATTTCCCAAAGTGAGTCCTGACCGATTGATTTAAGCAACAGGTCTTTCCTTTTCATACCTTCCACATTATATGATCAAAATCACTTTGTGTAAGTTTGCGACATTTGCTGTTGATTTTGAAAAACATTACGACATTTATTGTTAAAAAAAATTAAAACGAATGAAAATTCTAGTTGCGACACTTACTGGCGATTTTACGACACTTACTGTTGAATTGCGACACTTACTGGCAATTTTGCGACATTAACTGGCGTTGCGACATTTACTGGCGATTGCGACATTTACTGTTAGTACACATCCAACAGTCCAAGTGCAATACATGCTTCCCTAAAAGATCTATATAAAATCCCATTAGCAGTTCTAAGGTATTCAAAGGAAGTCGCACCAGGAACATGTAACAACAGCAGACGTAAGAAACACCTTTCACCTTGCCGAATACTTGCATTATACATTTTACATACAATTTTCTTCTCAACGTTGCCATGCCACCCACTATGTTATTGTAGTATAAATTTGAGATATTTCAAGGTATTTGATGATAGTAGAAACAAAAACTATACAATCGGTTTTACAAACTTTTAGATTGATAACTGAGATCTTTATTAGGGAGGTTCGTAAATTCGACGAGCCTGTTACACGAAAAAAATCAATTACTTGTGAGAATTCTTTTAAAACTGTTCTACTAAAACGGTACTTCAGAGATTTAGAGCCTTTTGTTGTATCAAAAGAAACATCATTACTTTGCACGCTTATTTCAAGTGTTGATGTGAAGTTTTTAATGACTTTGTAGGGAAAAATTCACGAACAACTCTACTAAGTTGTATATAATTCCCTACAAATCTATAGAAAAATAGCTTCGTGCGTGTAAACGAAACATGATTTTTCCGAATCCCGCTAATTCAGTGGTTTTTCGATAACGGCTAATCATTGAAAAAGACTAAGGGGCTGTTTATATGAGAGGCGGGACGAGACGTTTGCCGGGACGGGACGAAAAACGGGATCCCGCCTCCACTGAAGTTTTCATAAAAAATCTATCTCGTGTTTATATGAAAAAAACTATCCCGGGACAAAAAACCTCCCGTCCCGGTTAGGCGAGATCTCGCTTTCTCAAACCGGGATCCTACTTGAAGTGGGACGTTTTTCATCATATAAACACACTGTCCCGGGACGTTTTACAATGTTTCAAATGCGATTTCTGTCTCGTCCCGGCAAAACTCCTGCTTAATGTTTTCTCATGTAAAGGCGGGATAAATTCATCCTGTTTTTCGTCCCATCCCGGCAAACGTCCTGTCTCGCCTCTCATATAAACCGCCCCTAAAAATTAATAAAGCCCTAGAGCACTATTTGCTTTCTACGAAGGATCAGTGAAACGAAACGAATCACTAAATCTGGCATGGTTATAGTAATCGGATGGCATGGCAATGTTCAAAACTGCTCTACTAGATGTTTTACAAGCTGTTTCGTCTTGGCTTTTTCTTGGAAAGAATTTTGAACTTTAAACCCTGAGCAGGACCTGATGGAATGTGCTCGTTAATAATCGATTCAGTACGACACGACACGATTGAAATCAACTTCGACATCCTCATTGGACAAAACTATTATAAACTAGCATGTAGCTTTAGATAAAAATGCCCCCGCCCGCAAGCATTCCAATTTGTACACACAGCAAGCTATACATTGCAAGCTATACAACGGAAACAAAAGCAAAGAAAACTTTGTTACTTTTTGTCATCTCTTGGTCCTATGTCACACTGATACTAATTTATACCTTTCAGAAAGTGTAATTAAGGCTTAACAAGTAATATCAGAAAGTATTGGCTACAAACAAAAGAAATGAGTGAACTGAAACCATGGTTACGTATTTTATAATCAAAATAAGATAAACATTTGTTAAAGAAATTCTGTAAGAGCCAAAAGAAAGAAAAACTAGAAGGCATTAGGCTTGAACAATTTCCGCATCAGCCCTTGAGAAAATTGATTTAGGCTAATTTTCAAGATATCTGAATGACTTGTACACTGACTAATAATTTGATACAGTCTGAAAATCATCAAATTACTCTCTTCTTTAATTTATTTAACTTAATCTTGACAACTTTGCAATTCATTATGATGTTTCGGGGCCAGAAAAACAATTCACCAATATCTTACGCATGATGTTTATTCATGAAAATTGAAGATTTTTTGAGATTTGGTCCAAATTTGGCCCAAATTGTCCAATTTTAGTCAACTCTGACAAAATGACTGTCAAATTTGAAATCAGCACCTTTCAAATGTAATCCATGCAAACTTTCATGAAATTTGAAGAACTTTCGAAATTTGGACCAAAATTGGCCTAAATTGTCCAATTTTAGTCAATTCTGACAAAATGACTATCAAATTTGAAATCAGCACCGTTCAAATGTAATCCATGCAAAATTTCATGAAATTTGAAGAACTTTTGAAGTTTGGTCCAAATTTGGCCCAAATTGTCCAATTTTAGTCAATTCTGACAAAATGACTGTCAAATTTGAAATCAGCACCTTTCAAATGTAATCCATGCAAACTTTCATGAAATTTGAAGAACTTTCGAAATTTGGACCAAATTTGGCCCAAATTGTCCAATTTTAGTCAATTCTGACAAAATGACTGTCAAATTTGAAATCAGCAACTTTCAAATGTAATCCATGCAAAATTTCATGAAATTTGAAGAACTTTCGAACTTTCAATTTTATTCAATTCTGACAAAATGACTATCAAATTTGAAATCAGCACCTTTCAATTGTAATACATGCAAAATTTCATGAAGTTTGAAGAACTTTCGAAATTTGGTCCAAATTTGGCCCAAATTGTCCAATTTTAGTCAATTCTGACAAAATGACTGTCAAATTTGAAATCAGCACCTTTCAAATGTAATCCATGGAAACTTTCATGAAATTTGAAGAACTTTCGAAATTTGGACCAAATTTGGCCCAAAATGTCCAATTTTAGTCAATTCTGACAAAATGACTGTCAAATTTGAAATCAGCAACTTTCAAATGTAATCCATGCAAAATTTCATGAAATTTGAAGAACTTTCGAACTTTCAATTTTATTCAATTCTGACAAAGTGACTATCAAATTTGAAATCAGCACCTTTCAATTGTAATACATGCAAAATTTCATGAAGTTTGAAGAACTTTCGAAATTTGGTCCAAATATGGCCCAAATTGTCCAATTTTATTCAAATCTGCCAAAATAATTGCCAGAATTGAAATCAGCACCTTTCAAAAGTAATCCATGCAAAATTTCATGAAATTTGAAGAACTTTCGAAATTTCGTCCAAATTTGGCCCAAATTGCCCAAATTTAGTCAAGTCTGACAAAATGACCGTCAACTTCTAAATCAGTAGCTTGTCTAAATTGCCCAATTTTAGTCAAACCTGTCCTAAGTTCCTAGCATAGGTCAGTCATTAACAATTCTGAATAAAGAAACAATCCGAAATCCGAACGGACTTTCCGAAAACGACGAAAAACTGTGACAGAGAGATAGATAGAATGTCTAAACCAAACAATTTCCTACGCTATAAGCACGGAAATTGAAAAACTTTTTCAAAAAAAAATTAAAGCGAAAAATCCATTAGAAATCTGCGTTTCAAACTTTGATTCGAAACAAGAAATAGCCAAAGTTTACATAAAAAACAAGAAAAAAATATAAGAAGGTTTTATTGATCATGATCTCACCAGGTTTGGGAGAGGACAGAAAGAAGGAAAACACGAAGAACGACAATTTGTAGGCTTTCTTGCATACACAAAAATTCCTTAATTACGTAAGGCGCGCAGCGCCGCAATGTAATTGGGATTTTATGAATAAAATCGAAGTAGATCTAATGCTGAATTCTCCTAACCCTACCGCACAAATGTAAGTGGAACTCCGGAACACACACAGCCAAACATCTCGAACATAATCTAGACATCCCAGACATTAAATACACATATTTATAAAGTGAAGCTTTTATTCTCTTCTGAACGTATTTACACTAATTTTTATAACGACGACCCCGGTTGTAAGAGCCTCTACCACCACGATTGGTATAGTACGAACCTCGACCTCTAAATGCTAAAAAATATATACAAAATAGGTTATTGATATGGGTAAGGTGAGGGTGGGACAGCATTAGATCTACTTCGATTTTATTCATAAAATCCCAATTACATTGCGGCGCTGCGCGCCTTACGTAATTAAGGAATTTTATTTCATAAAATCTCCGTGATCTAATGCTGAATTCTCCTAACCCTACCGCCCAAATGTAAGTGGTCCCTCGGACCACCCACAGCCTCAGTTCAAAGCGTTTTTCATAATACATTCTTGATATTGCTTTGCCTCATTCATTACAAATTTATGATAATGCTTCTGCCAAGTTGAATCACCTGACCAACTACCCCTGTTTAGGATCTGTTGAAGTGATAAACCACCTATGCTTGCCTTGGAAGTTGAAGCAGCACGAGTGGAGTGTGCCTTAAATTTGCATACATCAATTCCTGCTAAGGCTAAAATACTTTTAATCCACCCTGCAACTGTAGATTTCTTTATGTGGTTTCAGGGAGCTCAACAATAACTGTGTTTGACCCTTATCCCTCCAACTTTCAGACAAATTTAGGTAAAAATCTAAAGTTTCAACAACACATAGATTTCTCTCAGAAGGATAGGCCGCAAATTCCACAAAGGGAGGAGCCTGTCCTTTGCGCCAACTTTTAATGAGTTTATCGAAAGCAAATTTATAACAGTCAGATGATTTAACCATGTACTTTATATTTAAGTGACATACTTCTGAGCATCTGGATGCTGCTGATAATGCTAATAACATAGCTAATTTTTTTAATAATAAACAGTGATTTAACATTTCATTAGAAGGCAGACCTCGTAAATAATTCAATACCTTCTCTATATCTCAGATAAAAGTGTATCTTGGTTTTGGTGGACGGTTATTAAATATTCCCGTTAAAAGGGAACGCACTCTTGGGTGACTACCAACTGGGGTTGAATTTACCGCTGTATGAAATGCTGATATTGCTGATCTGTGTCAGTTAATTGTTCTATACTCATATCCCTCTTCAAACAGTTCTGCCAAATAATTAATCACATAATTCACATCACATTGAAAGGGATCAATTTGTTTTTTGTTACACCAGCCACAAAACATATTCCAGGACGACTGGTAATTAGATGCAGATCCTGGTCTCCGTGACTCTGTGATGAGTCTTGAAGCTCCTGCAGATAAGCCTTCTGCTGCCAATATTTCCCTGAAACTGACCACACCACTAACTGGAGCTGGTCTTTTAATGCTAGAGGATGGCAAATGTTGTTTGGACTCAACACAATATTCTTTCTCTTTGGAAGTAGTATGAGGTTTTTTATTGACATTCCTAGTAAGGTTGGATACCATGGTTGACCCTGCCAAGCTGGGGTTACTATCAAAATTCGAGCCTGCTCTCTCTGAACCTTTGCCAACACTCTGCTGATCATGCAAAACAGGGGAAATGCATATCCGAAGAGGTTTCTCCAGTTCTGTTGCATGGCATCTGTACCCTTGCTCCCCGGGTCTGGTCTCCATGAAAAATAGCTTGGAACTTGAAAATTCAGGCGAGAAGCAAAAAGATCCATGTCTGGGACTCCCATTTGTCTGGTAATGTTTTTGAAAACTTGTGGATCTAGTTTCCAGTCGGCTGGGTCCAGGTGATTTCTTGACTCCCAGTCCGCTGTAATGTTCATTTTGCTTGGCAGGTATTCTGCAGTAATCGTGATCTGTTTGCCCAACAGATACGCCCAGATTTCTTTGGATAGATCTAAAGTTCCATATTTTGGGTTCCCCCCATTTTTAACAGATAGCTTAGGGCTGTCATATTGTCGATCTGTAAATGTATTACCTTTGGAATTTTTCTGAATGTAAATGTTTGGATTGCTAATTTGACTGCTATCAGTTCCAACACATTTATGTGTTTTTGTTTCTCCTGGAATGACCACCTCCCCCCGGTGGAGATTCCATTGCATACTGCCCCCCAACCAGTCTTGGATGCATCTGTCTGAATGATCATGTCTGGTTCCCCTATCCTTAGAGGTTTCCCATTTTGTAGAGCAAGATTCTCTTTCCACCACATTAGCTCCTCCTGAGACTGTTTGTTTAGAACAATTTTGGTCTGAAAAGAGTGAGACCTGCTTAGACATTGTATCTGTTGATTTTGTAGATATCGATGTTGAAGTCGTGCCGGTAAAACAGCTTGAGTCGTAAAAGTTAAAAGACCTATTAGTTTTGTTAGTTCCAGGATAGTTGTCTCCTGTGAGTGTAATAATTGCACACACTGATTCTGTATTTTTTGAATCTTTCCTTCTGGGAGAGCTAATGTCATGTTTATTGAGTCTATTTTTAACCCAAGGAATTCTATTTGTTGAGTGGGAATCAGCTGTGATTTCTTTTGATTTATCACAAAGCCTAGATGTTGTAACATGAAAATCAAAGTATCCCTTGTCCTTATTAATTCTTCTCGGGTTTTCCCCATTAGTAACATATCGTCTAAGAACACTATCACTCTTAGGCTTATCCTTCTTAACACTGATATAGGAATTTTCATTAACTTCGTAAAGATGAGTGGGGCTGGGCCTAGTCCGAAACACAGGCACAGAAACTCGTATAGGTTTCCTTCCCACACGAACCTGATATACTTTCTTGATTTTGGACCTAATGGGATGCAAAAATAGGCATCTTTTAAGTCTATTTTGCACATGAAATCGTTTTCCATTAATAAGTCTTTTAGAAGATGAAGTCCCTCCATTTTGAAATGTTGGTAGGGAATAAAAGAGTTCAGATGTTTCAGGTTGATGACAGGTCTGTTTCCTACATTCTTTTTTGGCACAAGGAAAATATTGCTTAGAAACTGACCCTGTGCTGGAGATACTTGGTGAATCGCCCCTTTTTGTAACATTTCCTTTATCTCTAGGTTTACTAACTCTTTCTGTTCCCGGTTTAGGTGAACACCGGAGGGTAATTTTTCCTGATAAGGTTCCTCCAGAAAAGCTATCTCGTAGCCCCTCACTATTGATAGGATGGTTTAGTCCTGAGTCAGTTTTCCCCAATTTTGAAGAAAGTATTTTAGTCGACCCGCTAAAGTTACTTGTGGCAATGTTTTGTTCTTGCAAAACAATTTTCTCACTATTGGGTGAACATTGTCTATGTTTACTTGGACTTGGTCTGGGTATAGATACAAAGTTGGATTTTGAAAAGTCTTACCTGTTGATCCATGGAAATTCTGTGAGGTTTGATGGTCTCTTCGAACCAAAAATACTGACCGCCCTCCACCACTACTTCCTCTTGCGGATGGAGAGCCCCTCGAAAGGGCTTCTTGCCAGAAGTTGAACAGGGCTGTGAATTCTTGATCAGCTCTTTATATTTCTTTTTACTTTTCATAGTTTTGGTAAAATCTTCCTTGAACGTTTCACCAAACAGTTCATCAGAGTTTGTTGTGAACATGGCTTTTTTGTCTTTAAGAATGTCTTTAGCCTTGTTCTACTTCATCATAGTGCTGAGAGCACTCAATCGTCGTTGATATGACATAGTGTTGTACACTTGGCCAAGAAGTATGATACTTTGTTCAGTATACTCCTTTAAATCATCAAGTGTAATTTCAACTTTTTGCCTTTTCGTGTTCATGGCATTTTCGAGGGTAAACCATATTTTCCCTAATGGTCCCATTATAGCTAAAGTTTTATGTTGGAATTTCTTTAACATCCTGTCAGCAGAGAGCTGAAGGTAACTGCCTTGTTCTTCCATCAGTTCTTTCAAGAAATCATCGAGTGTTAATGTTCCTATGATATTACTAGGAGCTGGTGTGTCTGCACATATACTATCGTTCAGATCTTTTTCTGGAATCTGTTCCGAAAATTGTTTATTGGCCCCGCAGCGAGCGTAAGCGAGCGAGGAGGCATAGTAGTTTCACGAGATAGGCGAATGTCAGTTTCCGATTTTGTTCTTCATCCTCATCATCCTCATCATCATCTTCCAACTTTCGTGTTGACGTTACACGGTGGTATACAATTATTAGCTGACTTTTGCTTTTTTTACCGTTTCAAAGCATGGTACTGTAAGTGGGAGACTTTCCTAAGTTATTATTATTATTATTACTAAGTTATTATTATATATTATACTATGTTATTTAGGAAGTTCGTATGCTAACATTGCTTAGACATTTTTCATATTACTTTTGTGTTGTTTTACACGTTTTTTTTTATAAGGAACACCTTTATAAGGAACTTGAGGCTGAAAAAGTCTCTAAAAATAAGGAATTCTTAAGGAACTAACCAGGCTGAAATAAGAGTTCAAATATAAGAAACACTAAAGAACTTTCTTTTTTATATCAATAAAACTAATAAAAACTAAACACAAGAAAATCTATACCAAAAAGGCTGCAAACTGAAGTAGTTTGCAAGTTTATAAATTATGTACAACGCAAATTATCAATGGTCAGTTGCAAAGAATTAAATCAATGTCGTCTATATCAGCTTTACGGATAAAGTCTGTGGTGTTGTCAGTGTATGTGACTTTATATTCTTCTAAGACCTTGTTGAAATAGTCAATAACTCCATAAAACCAACCATTTTCGTAATGTCCTTTGATGCGTTATTTGTTTATTTCAAAAATTAGTGTCTATACATTTTCTGTGTAAAAACAAAGAATTTTTGGTAAAAAAGATAGCTTAAAAAATAAGGAACTAATTAAGGAACTGTGAGGCTCAAACTCTTTAAAAAAATAAGGAACTTCAGCATCAGCCCCACCACAAAGGTTCCTTATAAAAAAAAAACGTGTAGTGAAATGAACGATAAGGATTTTGAAGCACAGCTTGAAATCTGAAATTTTGCCAACCATACATTTTATTTTTGTATATGTTTTAACTCTAAATCTTTCATTCAATTAATTTTATTCAATGCACTGATTATTGGCGTATCTTGCCTTAAAAATATTTAAATTGGATTTCTGTGTATGTAAGAAAGCCATATTTACAAATGTCGTTCTTCGTGTTTTTTTTTATTTAACTGTCTTCCAAACCTAGTGTGATCATGATCAATAAAACCTTTCTATATATTTTTTTTATGTAAAGTTTGGCTATTTTTAGTTTTGAATCAAAGTTTGAAACAGAGATTTCTAATAGATTTTTTTGAAAAAATTTTTTTTCTTTTGGCTCTTACAGAATCTTATTTTGATTATAAAATACGTATTTGATTATAAAATACGTATCCATGGTTTCAGTTCACACATTTCTTTTGTTTGTAGCAAATACGTTCTGATATTACTTGTTAAGCCTTATTTACACTTGAAAGGTATATTAGCATCAGTGTGACTTAGGCCTAAGAGATAACAAAAAGTAACAAAGTTTTGAGCAGATTTTCATCTGTTTAAGTTTAGATCTACTTGGTTTGAATATTCCAAGTTGGAATACCGCCACTGCTACACTATGCCGCATGGTTACACTACTCATTAAACTATTTGTTGTTTGTAAAACTTTTTAACTGTTGTTTCATATGAACAATTAATAGTTCTTGTAATAGGAAAAGTTATCATAAAGAAAGTTCAACTCAATTCTGATGTGAAAAAGTGAAGACCATCTGTCAATGAGTTTTCAAATCTGATCTCCCATTTCAAAATGATCATGCTCACAATTCTTCTTGTTTTTATTGTGTTTATACAATGTTATCAAAAGTTAAAATGTATATATTTGTTACTGTGAAAAGTTTTACAAAAACATTCATCTTAATTTTTTTTATCTCCCTTCACCCCTGTGTATACAAATTGAAATGCTTGAGTGCGGGGGCATTTTTTAGCTAAAGCTACATGCTAGTTAACATATAAGGCCATGTCAGCAGGAAGTTCCCATTCACTGTGGCTATCACTGGATATGGCTTGAAAACGTTTTATAAGAGGGGCATCTTCAACCTCCTCCTCAAAATCATCCTCATCATCAACATGCTGAGCAGAGTCTTTTTGGCTTTCTGACTCAGTTTCACTGTACTTTCGTTTTCGTGTACTGTTACTGGCGTTGATTACTGTCCCAGTAGTACTCGTTTCCTCTTGTACAACGACATCTATCTGTTCAACCTCGAACCCAGGGTCTCTTGCCTTTTCGATATACGGATAGCGGCAAAGAAGACCCTGGCGAACGCTACTGAATTAACGAATTCTATTGGCTGAAAATATTACAACGACTGCAGTATTTTCGAGCAAAAAGAAGAAATCATCCGAGTTACTGCTGAGGAAGATAAGAATTAGAGTCTGAAAATTTAATTATTCAAAATAACATTATTTTAGCTATCATTTCATTTCACAAAGCACTGGTATGGTAGCATAATGTATTTACAATGAGAAAGGCTAACAACAAAAAGTTCTTAAAATAATCAACAAGTGAACAAGATAAATTTTCATGCTCTTTTGACTTATAAAACAACGGAATAGTAATGAATTATGACAGTCTTTTTTAGAAAAATATAGTTTCTAAGAACTATAATTGTAGGCTCACACATGTGCTAAAATTTAAGAGCATATTCAGAGATATGGGGATGAGCATCTTAAATCATTTCTGGGAGGAAAAAAAAAATTTTTTTGACACGATTTTTGAATATTATCAACAATAAAACTACAGAAATCACAAATACATACAAATACATAGCTGAAACATTATTTGTTGATCGCAGATTGACATATATTTGCATATTTAAATATCATAGAATCATGAAATTTATGTAGCTAATTTCCATTCACTCAGATTCCTTATTAGAATTTAGTGGCTTCAGTTGATGAATATAAATCACAACGTTTCAGAAGCAAAATTGTTCAATATGTGGGTCTAAACAAAGCATTGCAATCCAGAAATAGAATCAAAAACTAAAACAAGCATGTGCACATATATAGAATGAAAATGTAATCTAATTTTTACTTTACGGTATATGACAATTTGTAGAATTTTCATAACAAGGTATACATTGACTTAAGAATTCTATATCTTAAGCTGTATATCGTTTAGCAAAATACATAACAGGATAAAGGTAAACTTTACACTTAACAACAATATAGCGTTTCCTCAAAACTAAACCATCTGCCATTATGGATTCAAGATCCCATGTCATGACTCATGACATGGGATCTTGAATCCTGACTTAAAACTATATACGTCACGTGGTTATAAAAATCCTGCAAAGTGTCATGTATTAAGTACCTTCAGAGAGAGAAGAATGGGCTGACAAGAATGACTGGGACGATTTTAAAAAGCAATTTCCCTGAAATTTGAAATATCGGTATTCATACAGAATACCATCCTGTTTTCGATCCTATAGTAACCTTGAAACTAACACAACAAATTTCACTCAACATATGTTAAAATCTGGTTAGAATCCTGACAGGATCCTACACAAGGTCCTACAAGAACTCATAATAAAATTAATTATTTTTCAGTATATATAATAAAGGTAGTGAACATAATACAACAAACATAATTTTTAAGTATACTAATAAGTATATGTTAACACTTGAGAAAGATTTCATAGGTTAAAGAAGAGTGAACATTTTATAAGTTGTGTTTTTCTGCCTTCATTTGTGACAGACGTATACTCAATAATACTTAGGACACTGACAAGAAAAAGTTATAGAGCTTTTTGGAAATAGACATACATCTACTGACCAGTGAACTTAGCAAATTTTGATATATAGATAACAATGTTGAATCATTTAATATATTTGAATAAGTTCTTCATCCCTACATTATTTAATGAGAATCTTCTCTCACCACTGCACTGTTGTTGTTTATGTATTATCTTCATAGTTCGTTTTTACTTTTTGTGTGCCTTTATAGGTTATTTATATTTTCTTTTGTGGAAGATTGAACCTCAATACACTCAAGTTTTAATTTTCTGTTCATTTTTTTTACTTTTGTCCACTCTATACATGTTTTCTCTGTGTCTCTAAAATAAACACCACGCAAAATCCACACAACACCACACGAATTTTGCAATCTCCCTTTTATCATTCAAGGTTTTCGAATGTAATAACCTTGATAAGGAATAAAATCTTTATCAAATCAGAAACACCGCTTTCCAGAATGCTGTTGAAGTCTTGGAAGTATGTAACAACTTTAAAGTTTTGCAGAAATGAGCTCGAGTGAACTCGACGAATTATATTTGGTCTCTATATTGGATGTAATGTGACTATATAAAAAACTGAATGCACAAGACAAAACTTCTTCGGGCCACCTCTTATAAAAATTACACAGATTTTGTGTAATTTTCATGTCACATGACCAGCGTTCGCCAGGGTCTTCTTTGCCGCTATCCGTATATCGAAAAGGCAATAGACCCTGGGTTCGAGGTTGACCATAAGGGGATTACAACAAACACAGAATATCATTGTTAGAGTCATTTTGGATTAGTGCACCACGCACTTTCACAGGCAATTAAATGCTTTATTTATAAACTTCAAGATATGTTGTCTGTTTATTTTTATGGATGACGACTAGATAGATTTCTACACATTTTATTTTTGTGTGTATAAAATTTTTATTTTAGACAGGGTAAGGTGACATTGAAAACTTGCCTATATTGATGGACACATTTGTATGAATACATAAAAAATAACATATACATATCCGATGTAATATAGGTCCTTTTGGAGGCAGCAGAGCTCTCTTTATCTCCAGGTCTGACCAATATATAACACAAAACACAAAATCAGCCCTAGCTAACTGAATATACAGTATTTCTATGATATAACAGGTTCAATTATAATATACGTTGATAATATTACGAATTTTTTTAATTCTCTGGTGAAAAATAACCCTTTACTTTAGCTTTTATTTCCAAAATGATATCTGTGTGATGGGCAAACTTTAAAACTCATGTTTTAATTTGAGGCGGCACTCACCCTGATAAAATAGCTGTAATTATAAATTATCTGAAAAATCTGAATTAAGATTAACGATTAACAAATAGCCTATATTCTACCCTTATCACTCGCAACACACTTACCAGACAAAAATGACGATCTCTTCTCAGAAGTAATGAATTGGTTGCGCACAAAAATCTCGTTTGCCTTGACACGATCTGCTATCACTTGCATCCGAGGCACTAAAACATTGGCGACAAAGAAGATCAGGGTAGAAGAAATTCGAATTTCCGAGTCGATTGCATATCATTAAACGATTTTATGTAATTTTAATATAGTTTCTTGCTTGAATTTCAAACAGTGTAAATTTGCATTATAAAATACTATTTGTATAATACGAAAAAAAAATTCTACCCTTATTTTTAAGTGGTATCAGCTTTCAATGAGGAATCTAGGCTAGTACTGTGGACATGGGACGGAAGGACAAACCCTAGTGAAAGATCAGCTGCTTAACGCGCTGACCAATAAAATTTTTCTTTCTTTCTAGAGCCTACTGTATTTTCCATTCTTTATAGAGTATGTCTATTTCCATTCTTTATAGAGAGTAATATTGATAGGTTTTAGTTTGAAGGGACCCATTGATTCAGTTATACTTATATTTTTTTATTTGAAATAAAAATATTCGATTATTTAAAAGTCAAATTATAGAGAGTCCACTTTATTCACTATGATGAATCTTCTTCCATCAAAACATACTGATGCTGAGTTCCTGTTGAAGTTCTTGTTGGATTTTAAAATCAAGCCTCGACACGGTGGCTATACTGACCAGTTTACCAGAATTTGCGTGCTCAAGATCTTTCTGGTGACCAGTTTTGTGATTCAACTGGTACCATGACACTGTAGCATGTATCCTACCGTACAACTCCAGCTTGTAAGAGACCTTGATTAACAATTCCTGTTAGATCAAGGGCTTTTTCATTTTTACCGAATTGGGTGAACATGTGGAAGATTTGGCATACTACGGCATCCCGGCCAATCTGAATTTTGACAGCATCTGGAACACTATAAACGAACTTTGTCGGACATATCAAATTACTTCAAACAAACATGTTAGAAAGGATTGTTTACCGCTGGAGAAACACTATTTTACTCAGTACCAGTGGATGCCTTTCTGCGTGGCCAGCGTATCATTACTGTTCTATCTGCCATATTTACTCTTTCGAGTTGTTAACACTGACATTATAAGCCTGGAATCTATACTGAAAAGAGCTCATATAAGTCACCAGCCCAGTTTTTTTTCATCATGTTGTTATTTGTTGTTGTTCTTATTTGTTGTTGTTATTTGTTTTGAAGTAAGACATGCTTTGTGTTTCAGATCACTGCTGACAAAATTGTTAAAAACAAGATTCGCAAAAATGCGACTTTATATTTCCCCAAAGTTGCAAAATTTTTGCCAGTTATTGCGTGTACATTGAAAACAATGAGAAAAATGTATGATGAAACAATTACAGTATAACTACCATCCACCTGATGCACAGATAAAAATGTTGTCCTTACTAATCATGGTGGAATTGAATTTAATACCGCAAAAAATGATAAGGTTTGTTATTTTATACTTATAATGAAATAAAGATGTTCATGGTCAAATGATAAGGTTTGTTACATAATTTTTGCCGAGGAGTTAAAAAGTGAGAGGTTATTATATGGGCACTTAGCTAAAAGTTATATGACCTAACTGCGACTAATATTTCCCCTTAAACAACTGAATATATATATATCATCAATGTGTAAAAGAATTTCATCATAACAAATGTATAATCTTTATTGTTGCAGAAGCTTGACATCTTTTATACCGTAAACAATGTAAAACAGAACACTTGTTTTTTGTAACTCAGATAAAACTATCTTACAACATTATATTATCAAATTTGTATACAGGTGGTTTTACTGTACAAAAGAAAAGAAAATTGTTAAACCTAGTTTCAATAGCTACAGTGGAATTGTAAATAAAATGTAAATAAAATTCCCAATAATAAAACTTCTCGTAATTCTGTTTATTATCAAATTATACGCCTGCATAAACATTTTCAATAGCTATATATAGTATAATACTTTGGGGTAAACATCATAAGCAAATAACTAATAATCATAAGATATCAAAATTTTTACTAATACAAATAGTACGTAGCATTTCAAATTATGGCCGAAGAATTTTTTTCAAAAAATACAAAAAAATGCGTTCACACTCATTGTTTATTATGTGATAAAAATGACTTTCGTAAATCCAAAATGGAAAAGAACAACAGATTTTCGTAGTGAAAATACACATCCATAACCAAACCACTACATAGCTGAAAACACATGTTTGTGTTCTGACTTGATTTAATTTACAGACTGTCTGTCATGTTGGATTGTGTTTTGATTTACGTTCGTTGTTCGTAAGAAAAATTGTCAGTATTATATATATATATATTACATATTGAAAAATAAAATATGATATGCAGCATCAAAACAGTATACATGACCATAGACTTCATTCATAGTAAACTATTTTTTCTGTTGTTGGATTAAACAACTACCCAAGTACACTCGACCAGATTCTTTCAAGTTATTATTATGTGTCTCCAATCCTCTGTGTATTAAAATATTATACGTAAATGGTTTTCTGAACTTTAAATTGCATATACAACATCACATATTTATATACTTGCTGTTTTTGAATTAACATAACTGGTTGAACTCAACTGGTGGTTGTTCTCCACGTGAAAAGGGTTTTCTTCTTTATATGCTGTAGTACATCATCATCGTGCTTGCTTTCTCAGTTCAGTTGGGCTACATTACATCAGGATCATACTAAATAAATCTTCACCCTGGTTATTCAGAATGAATTTTCACCTTTGCACTGAAATCACAGCTTCAATGGTTTGTTGTTCCAAGCATTTAATTACATCATAACACATATCAACACAAAAATAAAAACACATAATACCAATGTTTTTTTTTTGTTTTGTTTTTTACACGTTCATTCAAAAGTCTTTACAACTTTTTAAGAAATAAAACTATTTATTTCCATCATTTAACGTTTCATCTACTGAATCATGTAAGCTAGCAGAAAACATCTTCAAAATCTCATCTGCACTGACACTGACTGAACTGAAAAGATGGCGTACTACTTTACTGAAATCTACCTTGGCTAGGCCAGAGTTCAATACTGAACTGTGGCTATAAAAGTGAACGAAAAGAAGGAGGAGGAAAAGGAAATGCCGGTTTTAACATATATTTCGCCCTACGGGGAAATATATAATTATTTCAACCACAACGTGAACTCGATTCGTAAGATGAGGTTGCGGATTTTCTTCAATATTATCATAAAGTTGTTGTATGTGGCTGTTAACATCACAGTATTCCAAGTCCTCCACTTGTTTCTTCACAAGAAGTTTTTTGATTATGGTGTTCAATGGATCCGCTGGGCACGTGAAGATCCTAGAATTGCCATGGATTTTGAAACACCTGGGAACAAAATGCTACCGACATTTGGAATTTGTGTCTTACACGACACAGCACTGTCCGACAAAGTGACGACAGTGTGTGGAATCTCTTCCAATATTTTGTATCAACACATTGGGTTGGTTTTATGGGTAGTCATGGTCGTTTCATTTGTCAGCTCCTTGCTTGGCATCATCATGGCATTCGCTGAGCTCTTCTTCAAAATGACATGTTTAAATGAAAAGGATGAGTCAACAAAATTTGTTTATAGATTTCTGACATTGCGCGAGTGTCAATATTTAGAATTTCTCCGCAGGAAGGACCTCATTCTCTTCGGCAACGTCATTGACGCGCTGAAAGTACGAAAAATGAAAAAGGTACCTCCTCTGTCGTGGGTGTAACATTTTAACCAACATGACATGTAAATAAATTTATTTTATGTAGCGATTAGTTAATAGTATCCCTTAGATATAGCAATTTAATCACGTCAACACGTACATTGTATTAATTTTGAAAATATTTTTACGAGGGAATTTATTACTATTACTTTGCTCGTATACTTGGCGAGCTAGTAACTGCTGCATGTTCAGGCTATTTCCTATCGATACATATACACTGTTTGCAAAACATCTGGACGAAACAAATGCTAAAGACGAAAAATGCTACTTTTTTTAGCTTTTTTAGCTTTTTTTCTTAGCTTTTTAGCTTAACTTTTCCTTCAAGAAACGGTTTTCTTTTTTAATCACAACAACTGAATTCCTATTGATGAATTATTCAGTGAATTGATAATCATATAAATATAAGAGATCTTTACACATGCGCAAGTTTCAAAAAGATCTGTTTTAATTATGATGGCGTTTATGGCAGCCAATTTGAAGTCTTTTTTGGCGATTAAAATCAAGAATGGCAACGATGAAGGTCATAAAAATCTGATGAACAAAATTTTCGAACTCGTTTTGAAATCTCTTTTGGACTTCAAAATCAAGACACGGCACGATGGTTATACGGACCAGATTTCAAGAATTTGCGCAGCCAAGATGTTTCTGGTGGCAAGTTTATTGATGGGTGTGGATTGGTTTCACAACACTATAGGATGTATCCCACCATACCAGTCCACCTTACCAGAGTCCTTCATTAGCAGCTCCTGTTGGATTAAGGGTTTCTACATCTTTCCCAAATTGAGTAAACATACGAAAGATTTGGCATACTACGGCATCCCGACCAATCCGGATTTTGACGGCATCTGGAACACTACAAACGAACTTTGTCGGACTGATCATAGTGTTATAAATAAATACCTCAGAAGGGATTGTGTACCGCTGGAGAAACACTTTTTTACTCAGTACCAGTGGATGCCTTTCTGCGTGGCCAGCTTATCATTACTGTTCTATCTGCCATATTTAGTCTTTCGAGTTGTTAACACTGACATCATAAGCCTGGAATCTATACTGAAAAGATCACATGTAAGTCACCAGTCTAGTTTAGTTTATCCTTCATCATTGTGTTATTTTTCGTCTTGGTATCTATTTATCTGTTCTATCTATGTTCGGCAAATTTTATCATTCCGTATTTCCATGTGCCTATCCCGGTTAGGTTTCGTTTAAAGAGACAATTTATGAAATCCCGATATTTTTTGAACCACAGTTTAAAGAAGTGCAACATTGGACCTTGTATTTGTTGTAATCGTTGTTTATACTAGCGGTCTGTTATTTTGTTTGTGAAAGATGAACAGTGCTGATATTGATAATTTATTTTGTGAAATAGAAAGCTATTGATGGTCAACTTTACGTTTGTTTGACATGCCACAAGAAACTCATGAAGAAACAGATTTCAACCGTTTCAACGTTTTCAACCAGTTATCTAAGAAAATAGTTTGAGCATGTTCTAGTTTCACAACGCATTTTATTTTCAAAAATCATGCTCAAAAATCACACCCGTGGTGGCGTAAAGTCTTTAAAATATCCCTGGTTTCTTGGAAAAATTGGGTCAAATTTGGACCAAATTTCGAAGGTTCTCCGATTTTCATAAAAATTTGAGCAAAATTGGGCAATCCGGCAATGTTGTATTTTGATAATGTTTTATTGTTGTCGAGAGTCATTTTGAAATGTCCTGAGAGTCTTTAAGCCTTCTTCATACATTCTGTTTCAGATCAGTGCTGACGAAATTGTTAAAAATTATTTCAACCATAACGTGAACTCGATTCGTAAGATGAGGTTGCGGATTTTCTTCAACATCATCATAAAGTTGTTGTATGTGGCTGTTAACATCACAGTATTCCAAGTCCTCCACTTGTTTCTTCACAAGAAGTTTTTTGATTATGGTGTTCAATGGATCCGCTGGGCACGTGAAGATCCTAGAATTGCCATGGATTTTGAAACACCTGGGAACAAAATGCTACCGACATTTGGAATTTGTGTCTTACACGACACAGCACTGTCCGACAAAGTGACGACAGTGTGTGGAATCTCTTCCAATATTTTGTATCAATACATTGGGTTGGTTTTATGGGTAGTCATGGTCGTTTCATTTGTCAGCTCCTTGCTTGGTATCATCATGGCATTCGCTGAGCATTTCCTCACAATGACATGTTTAAATCGAAATGATGAGTCAGCAAAATTTGTCTATAGATTTCTGACATTGCGCGAGTGTCAATATTTAGAATTTCTCCGCAGGAAAGACCTTATTCTCTTCGGCAATGTCATTGACGCGCTGAAAGAACGAAAAATGAAAGACACACCTCCTCCGTTGTTCGTGTAAGACTTGCATTCAACTAACATATTACGGCAGTTGCATGCACGAAGGAGAGTTACGTAACATGATATCAACGATGAACTAGTTCATAATAAACCTGGAAATCCCATTCTTTGATTTTTATTATTTGTTGTATTTTAGAGGTTTGTAAATGAACACAAAAAAAGCTTAACTCATCTTCGTGTTCTTTCATATTTAAACCAACTGAAAACATAACATGTTCACGTGCCTCTTACCAAATTTGTATCCGTTGCGCGCAGATATCGAATAAACATGTTAAAACAGAGCACGTAAAACTAATATTGAAAACTAAGTTGACAAAACTAAACAGCTTCTGTTTATGAGTTCTATCGATAGCCTAAACATTAAAGTAATAGAATCAAAGAGTTAAGTTCCAACTCTATCTCATTGAACAAGTCACAGACACAGTCAAACAGAAAACCCCCATATTTACAGAAGTACACGTTATATTTTTATTAGCAATCGAGGTCAAACGCTAGAAGTAATGTTGCTTAAACGACCATTTTTTAATTGTAATTGTCGATAATGATAATGATTAAGCGAAAACGTTGGCTTCAAACATTGTCATCGCATTTTTGAAGAAAATATCCAATCAATTTTTAAAAATTTTCTTGGATCGTTAAAAAATTAATGAGTTTTTCCATTTCGATTTTCTCTTCTTCTACTTTTTCCATTTCCTACAAAAGTTACATCACGAAAAAGACCAAAAATAAGGATTCCATCGATATAAAATTTATAAAAATTAATTGGATATTTTCTTCAAAAATGCGATGATAATTTTTGAAGCCAACGTTTTGAAGCACACTGTATATTCGATTTTATTTCATTTTATACGAATCTTTGTTTATGTGTGTGGGAAAATTAAAGGAATATTGGCATCAGCATTGTGCACAAAGATTCGCAAAGCAAAATTCAGTGAGATGAGAGAGGGAGGAGGTGCTTATCAAAAAATGCTGAAAACTTCATAACAGAATTGAAAAAGAAAAGCTTGAAGTTACGGTCCGGTTATTTAGTGGACACGTTTTCCAGGAACCGGCCGAATCATGGCGAAAGCCTCATAGAATAACCTACGTAGCGGACATTTTTTAAACCCCATACTTGTTGTGATGGAAATCAGGTAATATCATTTGACTGCAATTAAAGTTTCATTACTAAAACTCTATTTGTTACGGTGGCCCATAACTGCCACGGTAAAAGAAAAAAATCACGGCAACAGAAAAAAACTTACGGTAAAAGAAAAAGACACATGGAAAAAGAATAAGCCTCACGGCAGAAGAAAATAGTTCACGGCAAAAGAAAGTAACCCACGGAAAAAGAAATAAGTTCGCGACAAAAGAAATTTGTTCTCACAGCAAAAATTTCTAATCAGCTAAAGTTACGAATCAGCCTGGAGAGTGTGGTCTG